>OW052222.1:222421371-222957714 GCA_932526605.1 Nephrotoma flavescens | reverse complement strand
ACGTTAGCCTTTGATCTCTTTATTGCGTTTTAAAAATCGTCACAAAGTCAATCACATCATAAAAAATTTGTCCAATTTTGTTAATTAGAATAATTTGATTTCAATATATAAAATTTTCGAAAATGGGGCTCGAGGGTATTGGGTATATTCTTCTCTATATGCATCGTATAAAATTCACTATATATGAATAATAGTTTTTGCAATAAATTTATTAAGTCAAATGAAAGACATTCGATTAGATAATTTTAGTACGAGTTAAATACATAAGTATGAGGTGAACTACACATACATATACCAAATCTTTATTACCCCAATTTTCATAAAATTATTCCCAACATTTTTATCATTAAAATATTTTTAAGACGCAACTGTGTTTTTTTTTCTATCTGATGGGTTTGATAAAGATTTATGGAGTATTCGTTTTTAACAAATATCTAACCTGTCAAAATTTAGTTGCTATTTTATAGTTCTAGCAGAAAAGACACAACCAACAACATAAGGAACTTAAACACGTACATATTAAAACCGATTTAAGACGGTAGTAAAAGTAAAATATGTTTTATTAAAATTATTTAACTTGTTGTAGTTGTTGTTGCTTTATTTTCCGTTGATGTTTGTCGTTAAGTTAACCGTTGACGGTTTTATGATGATACAAAAATTTGATATTTTTTGTACCTTTTAGAAAACACACCCCGTTATACAAAGCTTATAGTTCATTTTTTACATTCAAGCTCTCGTTATTTATTTTCGTGTGTACATAAGAAACAAATTTAAGATGTTGATGGAAATTAACCTAGCATGTTCTTCTGCATATACGAGTACGAGTACGAGTGGATGGATACATATACGATACATGACCTGTTAAATGATATAAAATAATAAAATTCTATAACAACACACATCCATATGTGGCAACGTTTTAAATTAAAAAAAATAAAATTTTATTTAATAGCCAGCACCTGTTAAAGTATTGCTCAGATTTCAAGATTCACCTTTGTCTCAAGATTTTGTATAGTGATTTTGGAATTGATTTGTAAAATATATTTGCGATTTATTTTCATTTCAATTGGAAACTCCATATATTTTATGTAATTTGAAGTCTCAAGACAATACAATTTATATGTTTGGATTGAATATGCAAAGTTAGGAATCGATACGTATACAATTTCTAACTTTGTTTGTACATATGTACAAAACTCGTGACATTGTGGCGTAATTATTCTTCAGAATATTTCTAATTAGGCGAATTAAAAAGTTTTGTTCAACTCAAGTTGTTTACCTTAAAATCGTTTGCAGACACAAAGCTATCGATATTTAATACCTTGTAGTTATAACGTTTTTTGTTTTTAATTGGAGGTAAGATTCGAACACGTACCTTCGTACTGATTTAGGAGAAAATACAAAGTTGGATAAGTTGAAACAATTAAGAACTGTTTAAATTCATTCGAACGTAACAAATATCGCAATTAAATCAAAAAAAACAAATTAAAAACATTTAGCGGTGTGCTTAACAGCAAATTATAATGTGGAGTCCACATGGACGTGTAATTTATAAAAGGATGTATAAACTGTTTCGAACAAATTCTAGAAACTTTAGCATTTGGGTGGGGACAAGAATCGGAATAATAATTTCTAGAAAGGTATTTTACTAAAAAGAAAGTCTGCCCATCACGTGACAGCTATAAACGGTCCTATTTTATTGTATACTAGCTGATCCGGCGAACCTCGTTCCGCCACAAATTACTTCGTTCCGAGCAAATCCTTTTGTCCTTCACCAAAATTGATTTTGATGGGAAAACAAATCAAACAACTCAACTCAATTCTCAATTGAAGATTGGGTTGAATGGCCATTACATTTACATTGAATTTAACACTAAAGGCAGGTTTATCGTTGCGTTCGTTCGGTCAATTTTTCGGCCAATTATCTCTTGTGGAAAAATCCAGAGGAAAACCCGTCATTTTTGAGCAATATGATTGGTCGTAAAAATTGTCAAAACGAACGAACGTATTGAAAAGTGAATGAAATGTCGATTCAAACTCAGGCATCTCAGACATGTTGTCCATTCTCAAAGTGCAACCTCAAATGTTGAACAGTGAGATAAGGTTCGTGCAATGCAAATGAGAAAATACGCCAAATCGGCTCATTGCAACTGACATGACTTCCCAATTGAAATCTTGACACTTCGTCATTTGCATCCGGAGCAGCAATACCGAACACTGCCAGGCCGCGACCTTTGTTCACTTATTTGCAAACATATTTAATAAACTTATTTTATAAACTAACAGTGTGTTGCGAATGTTTTCGATAGAAGCTTAAAATACAGAACGATCCAGCGATTATCGACCACGGAATCTTTTCCTTTCACCGTCAATGTGACTGCTCTGCCACGAGTGTATAATCGTCGTTTTCACTAATTATCTATGCCAGTAACATACTCGGTGAATCTGGATTATGATCTCTGCACGGACCGTGAATAATGTTTGTTGCGACTGCCGTGAACAACTCCGGGTCTTTTTCTGGATCTGGTATTTTGGCGCTGATGATTGAATCGATTTAACCTGGTCTGATTTTATTAAGAATGGTCAATTGATCGACGTTGGTTGCATTTCCGTCCAAAGCGATGGCATCGCGCAGATGAATGTACTGCTCGGAACGTTGTTTTGATTGATTGAAGCGGGTGAATTTTAAACGTTCCATTTTGATCTTGACATAAATATTCTCTCATATCAATCATCTCCTGGCAATTACAAATACATCAAAAAAAGATTGAACCAAATCGGTTCAGCCGTTCTCAACGCAAGAAAAAAAAATTCAATTTTCTTCGGGGTTTTCCAGAAGCTTCCGAGTTTTCTACTCAGATTTTGCAATTTTTCTCTTCTAAAAGACCATCTGGATCGCATACGTGCGAAATCCTGTACAAATACATCATTTTTCGATTTTTCGTATTTTGCGACTTTTTCGGTGAATTATAACATTTTCTCTCGTAAGAACCATCTCCTGGAATTTAGGAACACAGCAAAAAAGATTGAGCCAAATCGGTACAAGACGTAGCACAAAATCTGATGGCAGTTTTATGTTTGACGTTCTGCGAGTAAATCTGTGTTAGGAAACCTGTCCCTTTTTTCGTTACTTCTCTTGTTGATTTATCATTTTCGGAATGTAGTTTGTTGATTCGTTTAAGTGACCACTTTATAAATGGAAGATTTTGCCTTTATCAGAACGTCGTCGTTCATGAGGTTTGTTTGTTTCGAATACTATGTTACCCGTCTTTGTTGGCTTGATCTTGAACTGGTGTTATAACCTCCTTCAGTAGGTTTTGTCCTGGAGGAGTAGTGAGCGAGTCACTGCTTTTCTCGAAAACAAAACAAAAGCGTATTCTGGTAAACTTTTTAATAATTTTTCAGGGAGAAAAGTTTTACCTTGATTTTTATAACCAGAAACACTCATTTTGATGAATTATATGTTTAATTTGTTTTTAAATATAAATTTATATGAATTTAATAAAGTTAAAAAATCTTGGGAAAACTAAACGTCAAAGCTTCTAAATAATTAATTTGTATTTTCTCAATAAGAAAAAATCCCAAACACCCGAATGGACTTTAGGGTATAAACAATCTTCGTAACTTCTAGAAAAACGTCCAAAATTCCCAAAGTCTCTGAGGAAACTAGAATCGAGATACTGGAGTTAGCATCATTTGATTCGGATCAGCAAATATTTCTGTTGAGGAGTTAAAGGATGCCTTAATTTGTGAGATAGCTGGATAGTTTTATTTACTCTGATTACGGTGTAAAGTCATCCCAATTGTGGTGCAGGGGAGATATGAAATGCTATACTCTGCCGTCTTTAGCTATCATTCCTTGGAGCTGTGAAATAGCTTGTTTAAATATTTATAATTTTTCAAATGTAATGATGAATTTTGTGCACCCACAAATTGGTTTTGCCCACACCCTAAAAATATTAATAATTCCCCATACACTTTAGAGCTAATACATAAAAGTTTTCATAAAGCACTGTTAAACGTCAATACAAATAAAGTCTCAGGCGCGTAGACATGGCGCCACCTTCAGAACATATATAGAACTTCCCATTAAAAGTGATGCTCTAGTCTTGTAGGCCATTTTAAGAGCCACATTCGGAACTTATATTGGCATACCGGCTTCTTAATATAATCCGAGATTTATTCCAACTGGTTGAGAAATATTTTAACTGACCATTTTCTAGAACCTCACTAGGATCTAATATAGGAACGATATTTTTATCATACTAATTGAGTACAATAACAATATTCTGCAAAAATTTTGCAGAACCAAATCCGGAACTCATTTACAATCCTTGTTCACAAAACTATCTTTTAACTAAAGAGCCAGGCTCTGCTAAACAAATTTTATTTGTAAACCCACAGCAACCGTAGTTCACCAAAGAATCCAATGTTGTCCAACTTGTCTTTCTAAAAATGTCAATAAATGGTCTAGTTCCGTCACAGTCAGCCATATTCCAGAGGTTTCTCCAAATCATAAGAATCACATTTTCAGTCGCCATAAAGAAATTTGCCTTGACTGGTTATTAAATAGTAGTAATAAGGAGCAAGTCCTTGCCACAGTTTGCCATATTCTATAACTTCCACCAAAAATCATAACGTAACATTTCCATTCACCATATCTAATTTTATCATGATTGTTTAATAAATGGCCTATTTCCGACTTAGTTGGCTATATTCCAGAACTCCAACTTAAACTAATTTTAGAATCGCATTTACATCCACCATACCCAATACATCTTAAGCTTAACGGATTAATAAATAGCCTATTATTTCAGCATCTCATTACCATCCATCAAACCCAATTTCATCTTGATCAGTTAAAACGGGCTACTTCTGTCATTTCTGGTATATTCTAGAACGCCTCCAATATTCATTTTTTAAATCATATTTCCATCTACTACTCCAAACTTTATCGTTATCGGTTAAACATTATACCGTCCACATGACTCAGGCTGTTGCACCATAACGCAACATCGTGCATTAACACAAAACGTGGTGTACTACCATGCAAAATAATGAAACAGGATGCAACATCACTAAGCAACACTAAGCAACATGACTGCCCTATTGGAGGACTTCTAAACAAATTTTTCGGAAATCAGAAAAATTTGCAATCGATCGAACAACGCCCTCCGATGGGTAAAATTATTTGGAAAGGTTACCACAATTCACACCAGGGACTCTATTCTTGAATTATTACGAAAATTTTTGGTACCGAGTTAGTGTCAAAGTATAACGAAAATCTTAAAATGGTATTCTTGAAATTGGATTTCAAAAATTTTCGCAACGGAACGTTTCGTAATAAAATTATTTAGATTTTTTTCAACATTCGTAGTTAAAACCCAATGATTTCACATAGTTTGATGTCCCAAATTATTTATTTAGAGATATAATGAACATTTTGTTACCTAGGTAGTAAAAGAGGAGATTTCATTTTTTATTTATTCTAGATTTATTTTATATCATTCGGAAAATTTGAATACTTTCTATTTGATGCCCAAAATAATGTTTTGTTCGAGATAATTAGGTTCTATTTTTTCCTTTACATTTTACTTCCTAAACCAAAAGACATTTCTGGTTATACCCGCGTCTATTCTAAAAATATGAGTTGTTTAGGTTTGACCACTTTTATCTTCTGTTTACTACTACTAGTTTATATTTGGGAAATCCATAATCTTTATTTAAGCACAGCTGATATAACTACAAAAATTTAAATATTTTGGCATTTCATTGCAACAAGTATGTATTAATGAAACATTGATAATATACCGTAAAAAAAAATCTAAAATAACGTAAAAATTTACTGATCACAAATTTTTACGTTATTTTAGATTTTTTTCTTACTATGGATAGTGGAAGACACGATAACCACAATAATTTATATTATAAAATAAAATATTAAAAATTTCAAATTTAATAATAAAATATTTAAAATTTAATATTATTAGCACAAAAATACACAAGCATAATTTAAAAAACGTCCGTTTCGCTTAAGGCTTTCAATTGGAATGATATTTTTTTAATCACCTGATTACGAAATGTCATTATTTTTTATTCCCCTCTTTCTTATTTTTGTAATGGTTTCAAGAATATGTAACAATTTATGATTTCTCCATTACGATTACGAAAACGGTGTTACGAAAATTTTCGGTACCGATAGTTCAAGAATAGAGCCCCAGGTAAACAATTCTAAAATATAATTCATTTATTTAAAATAATATTTAAAAGTTTTTACGAACTTTCTTGTGATTTAGCTCAGTCATTTATTTTAAATTCACAAATTTCACTAACTTTTTAGCAATTTTGGGGAGTGAGCAAACCTTTTTATTGTGTTGTACAAATTGCATAATGAACTAATTTGTTTAGTGCTTATGTGGATTGGCCATACTTTTTCATGACTCGGCAGAATGTGGGCACGACTGTGACACAACTCATTTCTATAAATTCTCACTTGGGTGTGTTAACATCCCATATCTCTTTTTTTGTTTATTTATATTTTTTATATTCAAGATGACCTTTGAATCAATGTTCCACAACGTTTGCGAATCATAATCCATAATTACTAATGATTTCTAAAAGCACCGAAGAGGAGAGTTATTGGAATCTTGCTTCAATTATTTTGATGAGTTACCAGTTTGGGCGCAAGCTTCCCATAAAAGTCAAGCAAGTCTGTAATAGTCGACAGAACGCTTATTGTAAACTTTCAAATAACACAGCCTCCAAAAAATAAGTCACGAATTTGACCTCTGTCTCTATCATAAGCTATTGCTTTAATATTACGTGTTAAGCTGTTAGGTTGGTTCAGCGGCTCTTGAAAAAGAATAATTTCGATTATTTTCACGCCATGTTTCAACGCTCTCGTGATTGTATTCTTCTTTCATTTTGCCGTAACTTTTCGCCACTAGATCTTTATTTTGATAGCATTATTTAGTCAATAAAATGTTGGCTGCAATCAAAATTTAACAAAATTTACATTTGTAACAACTAAGGACAAAATTGAAACGATATTTCACCTGAAAAGTATTCACTAGCAATTATTTTATGATTTCTTATCCGTTCTGATATAGATTGCCCACTGAAGCTATACATATTATAACTCATTAAAATGTAATTAATTTACAAGTATTTTTAAGATTATCATTATTGTGTAAGGATCAAATGTTTAAATCTAATTAATATTTTATAACTGTTAAATTCTTTCACGTAGAGTATTTGAGATATTATGAAATTATTTTTGTGTTCAATGCAATAATAACTATAGATTGTAATTCTAATTAAACAACTTAATTTAAGCACTAATTATTTTAGAAATATTTCGTAACATTGGATTAATTTTCAGTTTTCCGATCAGCATAATACATGATCTGTATTGTAAAATCTAATTAAATTTTAAATTGCGTATTTCCTTAAATGCAGGGTATCGAGACATTATTTAATTTATTTTTAGTTTGATGCAACAATAACTGCAGATTGTATTTAAGATCAACAACTTAGTACCAGTTAATTTAGAAATACAGTCGATTCCGCTTTATCGAAACTTCGCTTTTTCAGGATAATATTTCGTTTAATCGGGACAGTAATCATAGAATAAAAATCGACTAAAAGAACAAAACGTAATAAAAATAAAATGTTTTGTGGAACTTCGGCTAATCGGAACCATCGCTTAATCGAAACAACCCCGATGTGTCCCGATTAAGCGGAATCGATTGTATTTCAATAGTTAATTAAAATTTCAGTTTCCATGAACCGCATAATATATGATTTTGGAATTACAGAAATCCTGCAGTTAATCCTGCAGTTAATTTTTCTATCAAATTACCTCTAACAATATTAAAAGTTATATACATACTACAGAGAAAAAAATCAGCAAAAACTGCATTATCAACATGTCAGCACAAATTCTGCGGATCCACACAGTGCTTCAAAGAAGCAGCTTCATCTTCATATTTTTTCCCGTTTACCTATAAAACCGGTTTTAATTGCGACTCATATTTAACCAAATTTTTTTCCGTGAAGCAGCACTAAAATATTGTGTGTACATTTTGCCATTTATTAACAAATATTTGTGTAAATTATTTTCGATATATTGAATTGCATACGATACGAGCAAAGCGAAGACATTTCAAAAATGATTTTTTTTTTGATAATTATTTACATGTACGTAGAGATTTATCTATGACGGCTTATTTTGAAGTAAGAAGTAGTGCTTCAAAGAAGCATAGTATGGAACGTTCCCAATATCGACATATTGGGTAACGAAATGAATACTGTTAAAGTTAGCAGCCTCATCCATCAGCCGGAAAATGACGATAATGCAGTTTAGAATGTTATAACTAAATTTTATCAACCGAAAAGTGTCGATAATGCAGATTTGGTTTCTATGTTGGGCGTCTAGGAAAACTCGATTGGATATATCGCACACACAAAATTTGAAAATTTCTAAAAATTGACCGTTTAAAGTGTCATGGCTGGAAATAGATTCAAATGAAAGGTTTTATTGATGCTCACACCTGGAAAAATATTAAAGCCAATTTTCACGTGGAGAGACCGGGAAAATTCGATTGAATATATCGCACACACATAATTTGAAAATTTCAAAAAATTTATCGTTTAAATCTCGTCTTTCATAAATTATTTGTCTAGAAGTGATAACTTATTTATCTTTATGAACCTGCTAGGGACGTGTCTGGATCACGTACAAATAATAATTTTATGGCATCCCGTCCAACCGTGAACCCATTTATATAGCAAACCGCTTGCTACAAATTAAATACGTTCGTCAGCTGCTCCTAGCCTGGAGGACCGCCAATAACTCGCCGTGACGTGCGGTCAATGACTATAAGCAGTTGGGATTCCCTTTCATTGCTCCTGCTACGCTGCCTGATTAATTTAGAGTGACCCAGAGAGCACCTCGACGAGGTATGAATGTAGGACTCCCAAATTTTAATTTGTTTTTACATTTTTTTATTTTTTATGTTTTTTGTTGATTATTTAGAACAAAGTGGGCAATAAAACGTATCAGTTAAATTAAAATCGTTAATGTCCACACCCTCTCCAATATCATGACTTTAACGCTGGCACTTAGAACATCTAATATAATCCCCGGCTAAATTGACATTTTCACTACACATGAGGCAAATATCTCACATACATTCGCTATTTTTTAAAATGTCATATTGAATCTGGATTCTTTTGCGCGAAATATTTATAATAATTTTCGGGAACAAATTTATACGTCTTGTATAGTTCACCGAGGACCATCATGTAAACACCACAATCATTGTTTGCAAACCTTGTAGCAATCAGGAAAAAATATGGGGTTTATTTTTTGTGGAAAGTAATTATTTTTTTCCATTTGATTATAAAATGAAATAAATTTTGTAGTTAAAACAATTTCCATAATATATTTTTGCACTTGTTTTCATATCTTCGTCGTGTTAGGGAATAGTTAATAACGGTCAATTTTTAGAAATTTTCAAATTTTGTGTGTGTGCGATGTATTCAATCAAGTTTTCCCGGACACCCAACATAGAAATTGACCTGACGTTTTTAAATGATAACTATATATGCATTTCACGTCTTCCCTCCTCAAACATGTAATACAGTAGTTAGAGAAACTTGGTTGTATGTATTAGCTTTAATTTTTTCGAATGAAAATTTCTTATTTTAAATTTTTTAGTTGGTTTTTATCGACATTTTTCGGCTGGGATGTTCCCGGCAAAAATCGGCTGTCAATTTCGTTTGATTCGTTTAAATCTGCATTATTGACATTTTTCGGCTGAGTTGGCTAACTTTAATAGGGTACGAAATGATCTAGTTTCAAATATATTTGTAGGCTCGCGTCAGGATATCTATGCAAAGTTTGACGCCAAAGTTTATGTGGAATGATAGTTAGATTTCTGAAAATCCTAAACATCCAGATTGGTCCATTCACTTGGTATGTAAATTACAATAAATTTAGAAATTTTCGAAACTAAATTAATAAAATATTCTGTAGAGTAACCCATTTGTCCAATGATCCTATTATGACCATTAGATAAGGTTCTATTCACCCAGGTGTATTTTGGGGCCAGTCTGAACAGGATAGTGAGAGTAATAATGTAACATACATAAAAATCATTAAATTTCGAAACTAAATTAATTAGTTAGGACCTACTCAAATGTTGCAGCACATTTTACAGAACATTGTGACCATTTGATTTTTTGATATTACGTTACACACCTCTATCTGGTGCAAGTGGGTAACTGTTGCTGAACATTTTATTATTTTAGTCTCAAAAACTTTGGATTTTCCAGT
Organism: Nephrotoma flavescens; assembly: GCA_932526605.1. Classification (NCBI taxonomy): domain Eukaryota; kingdom Metazoa; phylum Arthropoda; class Insecta; order Diptera; family Tipulidae; genus Nephrotoma; species Nephrotoma flavescens. Next base: position 222,947,375 of record OW052222.1, on the reverse strand, counting down.
ATATTAAACCACCGGGCACCTCTTATTCCCTTTAGACTTGCCGCAAATTCCACCTGGGCTTATCGATGATTATAACCTATCTGAAGGCTATAGCGGGATCGATCAAGCGAGGTACTCTAAATGTACTGAACATTAAATTAATTTAGATTTCTAAAATTTCACATGTTCTAGTAAATTGTTACTTTTCAGCTATAGCACCGCTGTTTTCCAGGTCATTGCTGGTTTTCCTAACTTCCTTTCCTCCGGCGGGTTCCACTATGTAATAAGGGCCTTATTAGGGTCCACGATCGAAATGTTTACTCAATAATTAGGTATGTGAGATGGAATAAGACACCAATGGCGCGTTTATAAGCAGCAATTGGCCGAATTTCTGATAATTTTAAACTTGCCTTCGACAATCATCTGACCAGACTCGACACAACAAAAATATATTCAAAAATATGATTTCAGCATGCATGGTAATAAATTGTTCCGGTTAAATCACCCACTCATAAATGATATAGATTAGGAAGTGGCTTATCACGAATACTCGTTATACCATATTTTATCCTGTACTTAACATGATTGAATACTGATAAAACATCTTCAAATTCTCCGATAATTTGATACCCTAATAACTATTTGTATTGAATTACTTATGTAGAGCTTTGCCCCAAACATAAAAAAATGTTCAAAATCGATACACTGCATGTAGGTGTAAACGGTATAATTCCGTAACACTCTGTGTTTTTATGTCAATGGTAATTAATAGCAAACTACACTAAACTTGATTATCCATTTAATGCATATCGACATTTTCCTCTTTTGTTTAAATAATTTTTTGCTTATCAATCCACTTATATAATATAGAATAGTGTGAAAAATCAATAAAAATAAATTTTTAAAAATTTACTTACCCTTAAAATACGATATGGACTATCCCGTAGCAAGCAAACCCCTAAATCGGCTGGTGATAAAATTGCTTGTAATTCACTATTATCTGTACCGTTGGCTGTTATTTCTATGCCACTATCGTGCAAGCCATCACGATCCATGCCAAGGCCCAATTTTTTTAAAATCCAATTCTAAAAAATGTAACAACAATAAATTTATTTAATTTAATTAATTTATCGTGATTATTGCTTACTCGAAACGGATTATTTTTATGTTGAATATCGTGCAATACTGGATCACCTTGTAATACTTCCGAACCAGACTCACGGTCATTTCCATCAATACTGTGCCGATAAAGCATAAATATTGGATTCGGCAATATTTTGAGTACACGAAGCATCGATAATTTTCTAGAAAAATAAAAAAAAAAATTTCATTGAAAAATCAGGTGAAAATATTATCTTTGAACGCCCCCTTATCGCATTTATACTGAGTGTGATTTAGATTCATTACTAACTGATTACTAATAAATTATTATTGTATATCAAATTATTACATGGAAATTAACGAAAATTTATGATTAGAAAAATCAAATCACAGCGTTATCGAAAAATTAACTTGCAAATCAAATGTAGCTATTGAATGTAGGGGAAGCCGAAGAATAGAGTACCGTTTGGCATGACCTGTATTAATCTAGACCGCTCTACTCCCATCTTGTAAAATTGGAAAAATAAACATTACATAATTAAGAGCTATTTATGAGCCCTGGAAATCCACAAGCCAACAATTTTACTTGCTCAAGTTTGCAGGAACCCCTCTCTCCCCATATCAAATGTTTGGAAATAGGATCAGAGGTTTAGAACTGAAGCGGATTGGTTTAGGACTTGATCAGAGGTTTAGGACTGATATTCCCACCAGAGAGGCGGTTGAGAGGATGGGAAGGTTGGGGTGGTGTTTTCTGTAAAGAATTAATTGTAAACCTCTCTTTTCATCTTCTGGACTACTGCAGTGTTTTCCAAGCTGAACTAATACCGATAAGGGAAGCCGTTGAGTTGTTGAATATTCGCATTTTTACAAACGCCTGACTGTCTGCCATCAGATACCACATACCATATAAAATACAGTTAGTACAAATATGTACCATATCCCCCTACCTATACCATGATGTTCCCTCCAAATGTGTTTAAGTGATTATGTTCAGATAGATAGTAGATCAACATATAGCAGCAAAAAATTGAGACTGAAATTATAGATCCGTAGCGAATGGGTTAAACATATTTTAGCTGTCTTACTACAACTTTAGAAATATTCGAAAAAAGTTAAGACTTTTTACAAAGCTATTAAAACAAATAAACTACTTTCAGCCATCATGGTACTTGAATAAATTATTACAGAGCCATCTAGATATAAGAGCCGTGATTCCGCCATTTTATTTTTTATCGTAAGCTTTTGTTCTTTCTCATAAGAATCAGCTTACATTAATATTTTTTTAAATAATTTTTTGTAAATAAAAACCAATTCCTATATTTGAATTTGCTATTTTGCTATGTGAAAATTTTTATTAGAAAATTTAATTTGATTAATGAATTTACACGTGACTCGTTTATTATAAAACCAGTGCTTGGCCAAAATGTGTATTATGTTAACTACCGTATTTACTTCAAACTTCAGGGTGGGTCAAAAGTCACCATGGGGTTTAAAAATTTAATAACTTTTTCGTTTTTATATTTTATTTTTTTTTTTTTCAGATTATATAAATTATACCTGGAGAATAAATAATGGAGAGATTCACAACTGAACAAACAACTAGAATAATAGGATTTTATTATTTAAATCAGCGATCAATTATTTTAATTCAAAGAGCATATTATCGTCGCCATTTAAATGTCCCCTCTGTGCCCTCTGAAGCAATGATTCGTTGTTTAGTTGATTGTCACCACCAACATGACATCGTAAGAGATTTGGTTCGAACCGGTAGACCACGTTTAATTCAGAAACATCTGCGTTCTGCTCAGCTAGGAATGTCTCATACGTCACTACGGCGCATTTTAAAAATGATTTACTGTTATTCCCATATAAGGTGCAATTGGTGCAAGAATTAAAATCTGGAGATCATCGGCAACGTCTAAATTTTGCAGTTAAATTTCAACAGTTATGGCCAGAAATTAAATCAACTTTATTGAAAATCTGATTATGAGTTATGAAACTCATTTTCTTTTGAACGGCTTTCTTAATAAGCAGAACTGCAGGTTCTGGGGTTCTGAAAATCCAAGAGCCATTGATCAACGCAAATTGTACCTCATTAGGTGTACAGTATGGTGTGGCATTACATCTGAAAATATCATTGGGCCTTACTTCTTTGAAAATGAAGATGGAAGTGCTGTAACCGTAAATGGACAGCGATATCGGTTTATGGTAGAACATTTTTTACGTCCTGCTCTTGAAAACAGACCTGAGATGTAGTTTCAGCAGGATGGAGCCACTGCCCACACTGCCCGAAGCACAGTGGCACTTTTAAAGCAAATTTTTGGAGAGCGAATAATTTCCAGAAATCGGAAATTAATTGGCCAGCGCGTTCGCCAGATTTGTCGGCACCCGACTATTTTCTCTGGGGTTATTTGAAGGAGCGAGTATATGTGAACAAGCCCGAGACAATTCTTGAACTCAAGGCCAACATCGTTGCAGAAATTCGAACGCTACAGCCACAAATTTTGAATGATATTATGGAAAATGTTCTAAAACATTTTCTATGATGGGCTCCATTGCGAAGCTGAAAACGGGGGTCATTTAAGTGACATTACTTTCCATTCTTAGTGTAAAACAAAATCCATTTTGTATATTTTATAATCTGAAAAGAAAAAATTAAAAAATATATAAACGAAAAAGTTATTAAATTTTTAAACCCCATGGTGACTTTTGGCCCACCCTGTACAACATGACTCAAAATTCATATTGGCTCATATTTGCAGATGATGTGAAAATTTTTCGTACTATTAATGGTTTGTTAGATACGGAGAAACTTCAAGAAGACTTAGATAGATTAAGTGAGTGGTGTGATCGAAACTCACTATACTTAAATACTAAGAAATGCAAAATCATGTCTTTTCATCGTAAAAGAAATCCGGTTATTACTTCATACAAAGTCAACAACGAAGTACTGCAAAGAGTCAATGAGATTATAGACTTAGGTGTTACATTTGTTGAAAACGCCAGTTTCAATAGGCATATTGAAAATTGTATTGCGAAAGCGAATGCCATGTTCGGATTTGTTAAAAGATGGACAGGTGAATTTAAGAATATTCAAACCTTATGTTCACTATATTTCACTTATGTTCGATGTCAACTGGAATACGCTGTAACGGTCTGGAATCCATACTATGCTGTGCACATAAAAAGAATTGAAAGCATTCAAAAGAAGTTCCTGATTTTTTTGTTAAAGAAAAGTGACTGGGATTACGACCACAACTTACCATTCCATGAAAATGTGGCTCGCTTACCTCCATACCCAGCACGGAATACAAAATATGCACGCTTGAATATAGACGACTTCTCTTGGGCGCGGCTTTTATTGGTAACGTTTTGCTTGGTCACGTTGATTCAGCTTACATCTTGGAAAACATATCAATGCACGTGTCATGCAGAACATTTCGAAACCATGAATTTTTAGCACTTGAACACCATTCTACTAACTATGGAGAAAACAACCCCATTAATAGGATGACTAAATCGTTCAACTTAATTGACGACCTATTTGATTTTAATTTATCAAAGAACAACTTTAAAAATATATTGAAGGACTATTTTTTAAATTTTTATTTGTCAAACTAAAATTTGGTTTATATTTTCTATTTTCTTTTTTTTAAGTTTTTTGTTTGAAAATACTGTTTTAACTATTGTATAAAATCTGAAATCATACATGTAAATTACAAAATAGATTTCTTTAAATAAATAAATAAAATAAATAAATAAAACTAAAATTTTTCTTTCGTCTCAACTCACTTATTGGTGTACGAATCGGATAACTTTTCATAGTGAACTAGCATATTTTTGAACGTCAGCGACTCATCTAACGGAATCGAGGTATTAATAGGTAATAATTTTTGAGATTGTTAAAAACTACTGTGTGAATATTTTTGCGGAAAATCAATTTACGTACTTTTTACTAACCCACACAATTACACAGAAAGGTCAGTTCTAAAGTAAACCATTAAAATTATGCCTTTCTTTAATTCATCTTCATTAATTAAATACTAAATACGAATGGCTGATTTTGAAATACATATGTGTTTTTTGAATATGTTCTGAATCGTATAAAATAAAAATTTTAAATACGCAAATAAATGTTCATATACAAATATTAATTTAAAAATTTGTTATTTTACATTGTTTCTTATGGAAACAGAAAAGATTTCCCCTCTAAATAAAATACACAATTTAATATTACGGCTCTTTAAATCGTAGATGGCTCTGTTAATCGCCGTGTTTCATAATATCCATTGATCTGGATTAGTTTAAATTTTATATGGAAAACCTAATCCAAATTTTGTCTTATGTCACTCTGTTAAGGCGGTGATATGTTCAGATTTTGACTTTAAGGCAAAAACAAAATTTGCCTTATACAAAATTGAGAAATGTTCAATTTAAAATTTTTGCCTATAAGGCGATTCAAGATGGCCGACTTTTAACCAATCAGCGCGCCTAATTTGTATGCCTTAATGGCAAAATCTGTATATGATCACTGCCGTTAGATTCGTAATTATGATTAACTCGAAATCATGATTTCGTACTAGTGTGTCATGTTTAACCATAGTTTCAAACTAAATCTGAAATCAGTTTCGAAATGAGATATTTTTTCTCATTTCAAGGCATTTTAGTACTCACAACGCCGAATGCATCAAAAATAGAGATTCCGGACATGAAAAAATGGAAATGTATAATTTTTCTTCCATTTCAACTACCACATACACATATTTATATACATACAATATGTCAATCGTAAATATTGTCAAATACTTTTTTCAAAATGGTTTGTTATTGTTTTCGGCATCCTTTTCGGATTTACGCACACTACGATAAAAACACATCAAATTTTTTTCGTATTCTTTTTAACTATCGGAAATACGTAAAAGAATACGCTATTATACTTTACCAAGTAAATCTAGTTTCCTTTGAGTTTTCTATTTGTCATTGTGATTTTTGGTTGGCGGGAACAATTTTTTTTCTGTTCGGTCAATAGAAAAGTCATTTCTGACAATTTAAAAGTGACATTTAATCTTGACATTTTTTTCAATGCCTACTCCATTGCTGTTTAAAACTAAACGAGAAGACAAATTAAATTGTAGTGCGTCTTGAGTTCTCATTTAAGAAATCATGATCTCGAAATTATAGTTATGAAACCAGCAGCTCGATTCTGGTTTTTCCTATAGGAAAAGGAATTAGGAAAAATATTTTCATAGTATTTTTGTCACAAATATGATTTTCTGGCCTACTGAGAAAGCAAGTTTGATCTAAAATTTTAATAATTTAGGAAATATTTTTTCCGTATCGAAATTGGATAGGAAAAATATTCCCAATTTAATTTTGTTTTTGAAAAAATTTACACTAACTGTTAACCATAGTATGCCAGAAAAAACATTTTTGAGATTAAAATAATATGAAAATATGTTTCCTAATTCCTTTTCCTATAGGAAAAACCAGAATCGAGCTGCAGTAGTCTGTATATGGCATTAGATCACCAATTTTGATTTGAAATCTAGTAAACGACTTTTTGTTGTTTCAAGAAACATGAACATTAAATACAGAACATTAAAACCACTCAAATACCCCAATATTTTATGAAGCTTGTAAATTCAACGGGCAAAAGTATTCGATTTTAAACACAACACATTGGTCACTATCTCTGTTGACAAAAAATTGCGTGAGAAATAGATATTAAACTTGGGTAATGAAGGTTGGTACAACATCCTTTTCAAAGATGTGCCTAACAGGGTGTTGCGTAGAGAATTGCGTTATTAGCCGCGACTTTAACCTCGTACAATCGATGAACCCGATACGTAACCACATTTTATTTTCTCTCGCACTGAGTTTTATAATCTGAGAGTTTTTGCATAAGAAGAATTCGACATAAGTTTTTGCGTATTTATTTAATTTGGTTCAAAAGTTATTTCTTGTATAACCCTCAGTAAACGCCGTGAAAGCTACTGATCGGTATCGGTAGTTCCTTTAACTTTAATCCCAGGTGTGTTATATAGCTGGTTAAAATACAGGTACTACATATTTGTCGATGTAATCCACTTCGAGTAATTAGTCAAGGAACTCGGAAAATCGAAACATCTTCAAAGACTTTTTCTGCTTCCAGCGCTTTTATTTTAATTAAAGAAATAATAAATTTCAATTCTAATCGAAATCCTATTTTGACACACAATTGCTGTGCATTTTATTCGCTACTAGGATGGGCTATTGAGCGCTGAAAGGGAAATTATCTATCCGAAGTTCCGCTACTACCCGTATTGTCACTGTACCATTCAAATTAAAAATACCTGAAATACAATATACCAATTGACATTTATTTTGACATGACGAAATAAACAAGAATTCATCGTGTTGCGTTTTCAATTTTTATTGTAACATTAAGTTTGTTATAGTTTAAGGGTTGTACAAAACAGAAGCCTTTTGAAATTTCCTGTTTTAAATGGATAGCGGCTCTCGTTAGCAGCGCCCGATAAATAGGCAGAGTCAAATATTTTTTTATCGATTTTTAACTAAAAAGTTGAAGGAAAAATAGTAGTTTGGAGTTAAATAAATTAATTATATGCAAAAATAGCACGCTAAAGGCGGTGATTCATGTATAAATTTTATCTGACAGACATAAATAATAATTGCTCTGATTGGTTAATATTTTTTTGTCTTATATGATAAACACGAAAATCACATTAAGCGACACATGTATAAAACTTTGTCGTATGGATATTTTTTGACATTTTATAAAGCAAAAGCATTTTATTTTTGTTCTTTTTGATTTTTTTTTATATTTTAGAATACGTATTCTTTTGTTCTCACTGTAGTCAAATCGTATACAAAATTGAACAATGTTCAATTTTTAATTTTTGTCGTACGATAAAAAAATATGGCCGACATTCAACCAATCAGAGCGACTATTATTTATGCCTGTCAGATAAAATTTTACATGAATCACCGCCTTAAATCTCTCCGGATACTATCGGGCGCTAATAAAAAACCACGGCCATTGCAATAAATTTTAATGAAACTTACTGTAAATTTATTGCATTGGCAGTGATTTTTTCTATATGAGAGCAACATTTTGTTTAAATAGAATTCGACATTATATTAATCTGAACATTTAATAATTCTAGTATTTAATAATCATATAATTTATGTAAAATATTCAACAGATTTGTAAACCAATGAACGGGAACTGAAATCGTTTTATGTTTGTCCCAATAATAAAAGCATCGGCGCTAGACAGAACCGGAAATGGATTTACTTATTTACTACTGCGTTGGTTCATGACAGTTAATAATAATACAATTCCGTAAATTAAACTTGTAAATTTCGGCAATTCACTTACCTTAAAATCATTTGATATCGGTTCTGTATACTAATTTCAAAGGGCAGAAGCAAATTTTAGTATCCTGTGAAAAAATGGTTTCACGTATAGTAGCGTACTAAGACAATTGGAATATTAGGTAAATAAGAAAATGCTGAAACTTCTTGGCAGATCTTGTTCGGCTTAGATTGTTTCGGCATTTTCTTAATCTTGTAAATAAACATTTTTATTTAAATTACCGAAGGTATGTGGTTTTTTGTCTGCCAGTATTTCTGTTTTTTGTAGATGATAGTTGAAATTTTGATAATTTTTTAACAGTTTACTTTAGTCGAAGTATTTTTTCGAAATTATTTGTTTTCGAAAACAACTGACCAGAGAAATGATGACATCTGAAAAGTGATAAAATCTGGTAAGCTAGTCTCTGGTAAGAGAAAAAAGTTCCAAGCGACGCTTATGGCACTAGAGAATTTTAATGAAAAAACATATGGCAGTGCAAATAAAACCTGAAAAAAAATTATAATATCTTGAATGATTATATCCATAGAATAATCTTGCAAAATTTAATTATATAATTTTCACAATTGATCTCAAAATGACTCAGGAAAATATGCTCTTAATATCTGAACTTCATTAATTTTGAATTTTAGAACAGTTTCAAGAATTTTTCACCTGTTAAAAATTTCGTAAGAAATATATGTTTATGAAGAAAACCTTTTTTTAGCAGCCCTTAAAACTTTTAGTTACCATTGGTAACTAAACCTGGAACCAACCTAGAAATTTGACATAAGTTTTGATGACTCAAAAAAAAATTCTGATTCTTCATTGATTTTGTAAAAATTTATTTTTAAAAATAATATATTATATATTATCCCTTCCCCAGCCCGTATACATAATTGTTGTATGTAAATTTTGATTACGAGGAACGAATATGGCAAACATAGAATTATGTGTCAAATGAAGACCAGCATACACACTTGTGCATACCACTTAAATTGTTTTCGTCCGTAAAATAAATATAACTAACATCCGTTAAAATCCGGAAGACATTACAACCTGCCATTATTTACATACACATTTGTGTTGGGTGGACGTAATCGAAGCATAAAAAAATTGTGCAGGAAAAAGGATATAGTGATGTGAAGTTTATAATCAATACCACTACAATAACAGGCCATTTTTTGTTATAATTTTATTAGTATATGTAAATCCAAAAAGAAATGAGAATTCCATACAAAACGAAAAAAAATACATGGCAACAAAAACAATTTCATTATTTTCAATAAATAGTTTGTATCGTTCAAGTTAAATTGAATAAAACATTGTCAAAAATAAATAGGGATATTTTGTTATTGAATTATTTAAAAAAAATTACTTTGAGAAAACTTTTCATTCAGTAATTTTCCAATTAAACCAGCAGCTTCTTTTCACACAGTAACAACAAATAAAATAAAAACAAAAATACACGAGATTTTTTACTACCGCGCTTGCTTGCTGTTTTACTTTTTTAGTAAATCAAAATATGTTGAAGGGGATGGGTGTACGTCTTCGCAGATGACCACAAAATGTTTTGTTTTTTTGATACGTTGAAACAAAACTTGATTTGTAAGTAATACGGTGTGATAAACCAAAATGCATTATAATAAATCATAACTAATCATAAGCCCAAATGTGTGATACGAGTATAGTTGGTTGTGCATTATAACTAAAAAAAAAATCCAATTTACGATAAATGTGGGCTTGTATAAAATTTAAAATGCTGTGACAGTACTGAATAAAAATTAAGATATGGTTTATCTGTCAATTTTTAAATTAGCATCGAGAATTTTTTTAATATTCGATTAAAATAAGAATTGTTGCTTAAATGTAAAATATATTTAACAAATTGGCACAAAATACAGTACAGAAAAAATAAGGCTTGCTTAGTTTAACGGCGCACACTACATAGCTGGTTACCCAAATTATATACAAGTCACAAACGAATGTAAATGAAATTTTTATTGTAACATACAAAATATTAAATCTACCTTTTGATCTAAAATTCATTACACAAATAAAATGTATGAAATTAAGTTAGAACATCTCGTTTCATTATTTTTCTTTGGTACTGTGTGTCATGACTCATGAAACAAACCAAAACAAATAATACGGCGAGAGCCGAGAGAAATTAAAAATCTTATACGCGCACGTGTAGTTGTAATTGAAAAAATGTGTAGTTGCTTTTACCAGAAAGTTGGTAAATGAAAAGTTACTGAATAGGGAAATATTTTTATTGGAAATGTTTCTCAAAATATCGATATTTATCGTGATCTTTCAGATAAAATATGTTTGTAGATAATAAAGTAGATTCATAGGAACGAATAAAGATTTTTTTTTTGTGTCAGGTAATTTTTTGTTAATCGTATGACACCCGCGATTTTGTTTGGATTTATGTTCGTTGTAATTTAGCTCTTGCATTTCTTACCAGAGATTCAGCGAAAATTTGATAGCTTTTTACTAGCGATCCTGAATGACCTGCAAAGATAGAATGATTCAAATTTTGTCGAATTAAAATATAGGAAGTAATTTGTTTTTACCATCGGTTCATGTTTTCATTGTTAGTTTTGGCCAATCAAAACTGTTAGGTATACCCCCTTGCCTAAGTTGGTTGAACTTTAAGGTGTACAACCGAAACAAACTACAACTATCTAGGTCGAAAATATATCTCTTATAAAATGGTAGCATAACATGTTGAACAAGTGAAATTCTTATGGGATCAGATCAGCGTTGGAGCTGATAGCCTAACATTCATCACGTCAATCTCGATAACGTGCATTTGCTATTACTGTACTCGATGAGCTAGGGATATAATGATTTTGATAAATTTCATGGGTACACATATTCGCATGATGTCCCATTTTAACTATTTGCCATTGCGTCATTAAATAATCGTTTCAAACTTACATTAAAGGTATCCTTAGTTTTCGGTATTGAACTTGTACTTACATACCAAAATCTTAGAAACAGCATTATATTCCATGAATAATAAATGTGGTATATACTCGTACGTGTGAGGTGTTCACGCCTGAGAGATGTTATTCAACAGGTAACTAGACTACTGTTATTAAACAAATAAAAACCAAAACAATTGTTTTCTTTAATAAAAAATCAAGTTCAAGCGAAACCCCAAAATTCTAACGTTGTGTAGCAAAAACAACAAAGTAATTCGGAAAATTTATTTTCCACCTGTTTGAACTCTATACTACAACAATATACTGAACTATATGGTATACTCGTACAAGTGTATTTTCTAACGTGTGTTTATAATGTAGTGGCATTTAGTAGTCGCATATACGATAAAACCAAGATAAAAACTTTTGTTGTTCAACAACCGTAACAAATAGTTAGTTAATTAATTTTCCAGAAAATCTACGATGGTATCGTAAACATGCGTATTATGTGCGATCAGATCAAATTTTTATGTTTATATTTTAAATTTTATGACTCCCGTTGAACTCCCAAATGTAAATTAAACGCGGTAATAACTTTATTTAATTATTCGTAAATAAATAATTTCACCACCAATTTGTATAACAGTGACATAATAAATTCGTTTTTGTCGTATTTTTTTTTACTTAGCATAGCATGCAGCCCGCGTATTCCGTAGGTGGAATGTATATAATTATTTTACGATGATGATGATTAATCATTAATTAGATATGACCATTGTGGAAATTGTTGATTATTTAAGTACCTATACTGATAAAAATGCTGAACCCTTTATAATATGAAACACTATATAAAATTAAATTTGAATATCTGTGAAAAGATCAAGCAAAATCAATAATCGGTCCAAAATTTTTGGGAATTTCAATTACTAAAATATTTCACTTTTTATTGGAATGGTGCCAAATAATTTTCATAAATTTACAAAATATTTGTGATTGTGGCACTATGTGGCACTATGTTTGAGAAATTACATAATGCGCGATGAGTGACCAGTCCAATTCGAAACTTTCAACTATTCAAAAATAGAACCTGTCCTCTATCTTGACATGAAGTTTGAGCGCGTTCTGTCATTTAGTTGGTTTACGATGCTCTCTTTTGTCAGTTCAAAAATATCGAACAAAGAAAAGAGATAGAGAAAAAGTCAGCCGGATCCATGTCAGGTGAATACGGTGGTTGTTCGATGATATTTGGTTAGTTTTTGGCCAGAAATTCGTTCACAGTGGCAGCCTTGTGAAATGGTGCGTTGTCGTGGTGCAAAATTAATGAGTTTTCTTTCCACAAACCAGGCCTTTTTCGGCGAAATTTCTCTCTCGAATACCGCATAGCGGCCAACCAATATTCTTTATTTACCATCTGACCTTCTGGCAAGAATTCCGAGTGCACAACACCGTTATAATTAAAGAAACAGTCAACATTACTTTGACTTTCGATCGACTTTGACGTGGTTCTTTTCGGTTTCGGCTCAGTTGGAAGGCACTATTCCGAAGCTTGTTGACTATTTGCGTCAAACTCACAAACACATGTCTCATCACCAGTTATAATGCGTTTTATGAATGTGGGGTCGGAATTGACTCATTCTCGTTTCATGCTCAAGCAATCGTGTACAAAGGTAGAAATTGGTTCGTGAGACACAAAAAGTTCAGTGGGTATCGCTCTGAAACCTAAATGGCGATTTTCCGTCACCATTTCTTCCAAATCTTCTTCCACATCTCGACCGCTTTTAAATACAGATCGCGCAGACTAAATGACAGATCGCGCTCAAAGTTCACCTCGAGATAGAGGATAGATGTGCCAAGTTAGGGCCAAAAAAAAATTCCAATCATTTTAAGCGGGATTTTTAAATAACCAATACCCATTACTTTTGACAGAACGTATATTAGAAATTGTTAGTTATCCTTCAACAATAAAAAAAAAATACAGCAACAATTGATAAACCTGAAATTAAATTTGCGAATTAAAATAAAATTTTAATATGAGTTTTAGGCCATCTATTAACAACTGTTACGAACTAACATTAAATTAGTTTAGTCAGTATTTAAGTCAAACAAATTGGTATCATGCACACAGTACTAAAAGTTAATAAACGTTAATTTCAGACTAATTCCAATTTTTTCTACCCATAATTTCATAAAATAAAAATAAATGGTCGTTTGAAAACCATATTAAAAATTAAAATTGACATCTCAATAAAAATTGTAAAGAAATTGGAACGATATTTATTTTGCTGCCATCTACTGACATTTGATCAAACTAAAACAAATACGAAGTTGAATTGAACTATAAATATTTTGCTCACTGAACTGACAATTATTTCTTCCATGCATAAATTAATTTAACAGTGTAGTTGAAAGTCAATATGGTGAGGTAATTTAATGTGAACTAGGTGCTTTAAATTGAACTTAAAGACTAGCTGGTAAGTATATGCATTAATTTTTATCGCAAGGCGTTGTTTGTTTTATTTGTGGTGGAATTTTTTGCGTGTTCATCCTAATCAACCTGCATGTTGAGGAAGTTATTAACGTCAGCATGAACTCAATATAAAGACACGTTTAACGATGATTGTTGTAAAACCTGAAAACGAACAAATAATTTGGTGCCCGGAAAAATTTAATACCACCGATTTCTTCCCATAACGTGGTGCGGATTACCGCATACTTCCAAAGTTCGAACGCAATTCAGACAATTTAAAATATTAATATTTATTTTTGTGGCAATTCAGAAAAACTTCTTATCTTACTATACCTAAGATAAGTGCTTTTCCTGAATTTCCATAGATTTATTACTTCGATTAGAAGGAAAACTGGTGATCTGGAACTTACCAACTGAGACGGACTTTAGAGAATTCATGATCTATTATAAAAACAAAATGAAAATATCAAAATCGTACACTGTTATGGTCGATAGAAATATTTAATTATGATAAATAATAATAAGAGAGTTGATAAGAGATGGCGCGCAAAACAAATAATCCAAAAAATAAATTTAACCGATAGATGTTTTCAGCTAATTAGACATTATAAATTAATTTAAAATTTTTAATTTTATAGTCGTTTGGGCCATTTTTGGTATTAGAACCTCTTTTGGCCTTACTGAATGTTCAGCTTCACTTTTGCTTATGCGTAAACATGAAACCGGACTTTTTTTTTTAGTAAAATTACACATTCATCGTATGATAATGATTAAGAGTATTTTATTAAAAGTCTTGCCCATAATTTGTTATATATTTTTCCCATCTTTCTGACAATGCGTATGGACGCCACGCAAGAAAAACTGTTCATCTCTTGAGGCAAACCAGTTATCGAGCTATATTCTCTTTTTTCAAGCCAAGTCTGGCGAATAAGCTGCATGTGAATGTATTTCCCAATTCGAGCGGGAATGGGTTCAGTATTTACGGTTTCACCATTGTTTTAGCAGCCGAAAATAAATCACACTCTTCTGGTCGCACCAAATACAGAGCATTATCTTCCGTCTGAAGCGATTTGGCCTTACACTCAATGTCGATCGTTGCCCTGGATCAACCCAAGACATTTGGCGCTTTTGATCGTTAAAATAAATCCAGTTTTCACCGCCAGTCACAATCCGATGTAGAAGTAACTTTCTTTTGCATCTATTTTCCTGGGGATCGGCTCAAAATCCCGAATCACAAAATCCCGAATTATCAAAATCCCGACAAAAAAAAATCCCGACTTTCAAACTCTCGAATTTTAAAATCCCGATTTTCAAAACCCCGACTTTTAAAACTCCGATTTTCAAAATCCCGATTTTCAAGATCCCGGCTTTTGACAAAAGTCGGGATTTTTTAAAAATATAATATATTTTAAAACTAACTACTAGAGTAGATGTTGTTAATAGATTCTATATAATCCGCTCCTACGTGCGGCACGCAGTGCGACATGTATTTTGATCCCGGCTCCTACGTTGTCCGAAGTTCAAACCTAAAGCCCCTCGGAAGGCTAAGCAGAGTTATCGAAGCTGTTAGACTCTACAATTATTGCATTTCAAAATGCCGGTCTGCGGGTGCACGAAATCCTAAAAAAAAATTAAAAATCGGGCTTTTGAAAATCGGGCTTTTGAACATCGGAATTTTGAAAACCGGGATTTTGAAAGTCGGGATTTTGAAAGTCGGGATTTTGATTTAAGGATTTCGAAATTCGGGAAAACGAGCGCAATACGTTTTCCTGTTGCCTTTCATTCAGTTTATGCGGAACCCATTTTCCCAGCTTTTGGATTTTTCCATGGCTTTTAACGTATGAAGACGGCTTATCGTAACACATTTAATTGCCCTGCGAGTTGTTTTTGCGTTTGAGCGTCATCCTCATCCAACAATGCTTGCAATTCACTGTCTTTTAAACTTTCAATCACTACATTTGAACTTACTAAACAACTCATAGCATTGTGATTTCCCAACAGCATGCTCACCGTAAACTTTGACAAACATTCGATGTGAATCTGCTGCAGTTTTCTTCAAATGATTACAAAAAGTCAACGATGCCCGCAAATCGTAATATATAGGCCAAAACTAAACATGCGTTATAGTATGTAACTTGTATGGTTATGAATTGGATGTTGTTGACAGATGTCAATAGCGCCGATGACGTGGTTTGTCGAAAGGTAGATTGACAGTTGGCGCCATTTCTTGGTAAATTCCGGTTTCTTATTTACACTACCCAATTATAAACAGTCGCATTTGAAGGTGCATGTTCATCTAACTCTGTTTTCATCTCATCGATGACTTCTTTTAGCTTTAATGCTGTGTGCCTAACGTCGAAGTTTTTGTCTAAATTTCCAACTAACTAAATTGATGGTTAGTTTATACCAATCGTTCAAAGATGGCACAAAATAAACCGCATCTGATGTTTAAGTAAAATCTGCTATATAAACTTAAATTTAACATTATACGAAACATTTATAATCGGTAATTGATAAATCGGAACCAAGTTTGCAGTTTAGAACTAAATATCAGGTAGATCTTGGTTTATAAATATTAGAGACATCTAAAAATACCTGGATGAACTAACGATAAATTTAGTTAGTCGGAAATTTAAACCAAAAAATCGGCGTCAGGTACACAGCATTAATGTCATGATAATTTGATAGCTTTCGTTTCAAAGAATATACTTCACGTTAATCAAAAGAAGTTGTTTCTAGTGAAGCATAGATGGCGTTAATAGAAAACGATCTATTTTGCAATTCAACAATTTAGCAAAAGTTTCTACAGAAAATATCCGTTGTACATTAAAGGAAGTTGGAATGAAGAGCTACGCAAAAATGAAAAAACCACTCCTAACAGAACGGCATAAGAAGTTCCCTTACAAAATCTGGACGGTTTATCAGTGGACCAAAGTAATTAGTCATGAAACCAACATTAAACGGTTTGTCTCGAACCTGATTTTAGTTTGGCCTGCAAAAAAAAATTCTGTCAAATTCTCTTGTGATTCAGTTTCCTGAAATAACCGTCCATTTGGCGTAGAGGTCTCTGAGATCGACGCTAGAAAATTGGTCGAATTTACGGAAATTCGAGAAATTCGTAATAGTTTATGTTGAGAAGTGATAGAATTATACAATAAATTATTTCTACAAGGAATCCCAATAATATCGTAATGAGATTTTGCTATAAAATTAAAAAAGTGTATCAGAAGTCTGAATCCGATAAATCCTGATAAATATTTTTTCTAGCTGGGAAAATAAATTTCAGAATGAAACCACATTTTCATTACTTTTTTTATTTTTTTGGGATAACCTCCTGTTGAATTATTTTTGGGGTGATAAGATGAAAACTCAACTATACGCACGATCGAAGTAACCTCAAAGAAAGAAAATACAATGCAGAAAATGTCGTACTGGTTCGAACTGGAAGACGAGAACAATCGCACAAGAGTACAGATAGACATACAGTGCCAAACTTATAGACCCACAGATGCAACTCGAGAACGGTTCGACCCACAGACTGAGGGTTCATATAATCGGCCACATCAATCACAAGGTTCACTAACTTTGGATGCTCAAACCAACAGAATATAAGTCCTCAAAGTAAACAGGTCTCTGTACCTGCGTCCGAAACAACAGCAACTGCAGCAGATTCAGAGGCATCACTCAACTGTAGTGGGGAGGAATTATAGTGTAAACTAGCTTTACCAGTATTGAACGCACTCTTTATACATGACAAATTGTCATTAAACAAGTTCTCTCTGCGTACTGTCAAACACGCATCTTATACGTAATATTCAAATTAAATTAAATTAAATAAAACAATTTGAGAGTTTCTTGTTTTATTTCCGCCATCATTACCTGTGTAATGTCCCAAGCACAAAACGCGTTTACTGTACCTTACGTAAAAGAAAGTAAAACATAGAAACATAATTTATCTAGTTTTATACTGATTACATTTTATAAGATTGTTAGCTTTTCCTTTATCATGGGGCACCCAGTACTTAAAACTGGAAATCTAATTGAGATCTATTAAGCCCCGGCAGTTTGTATTTCGGCAATTGAGAGCCAAATATAATTTTCTAGTTAAAGTTAAATTTCAAACTCGGTACATTGAGTGCCATCTATTGATAACTGCAACGAATTAACATCAATTTAGTTTTGTAAGTAATTTAGTTCAAAATTTCATATCGATCAACATTTTTGTGACGAAGTAACATTAATTTAGGTTAGTTAATAATTTTGTACGACCTACTTATAAGTAGATTTTGTGAAATAAATGTTTACGCGCCCATTAACATACTCTTCACTAATTGGAACATTTTTCTGAGTATAGTAACTAAATTCCCCCGCTTAAATGTTTCATCCATAAAATTTATTAAGACACATTTAACGAAACACCAATATTTATGTTACACATAAATCAATAATAAAATTTCGATTTGATCGCTTTTCCTGTTTACATATTTTCAATTTAGAGCTCGTAATACTGGCCCACGTTTGTGACCCCCCTCATACATTACACATCCAAACGCCTTTATACAGTTGATGTTTTCAAAGAACACTAATACCCGTCATCAGCAATATTTTTGATAGTTGCTCGTCTAACGATACAAAAATTTTAATAATTATTAGGTCTTGAATATCATTTTCATTTTCTTTTGAATTAAAGCAACGAATTTTGTACATACGAGTATGGAATTTGTATAATGACAAGACGCAAGACATGAAACAGAACAGTGTCTATCTTCACAGTCTAAAAATAACAAACATACAATAACAACAAAAATGTCAATAAAAAATCAAAATCAAATCGTTTTTTTTTTCGAATGTTTACTGTATACATCTTTTATGGCTTTCGTTAACGTACCCAGCTACCCTACACAATTAATTTGGACGCGGAGATGAGTCGCAAGAAGGGCAAATTAAAATCTTCTACTTTTCTTTGTTACATTTTCAAAATAAATAGAGAAGATGTTATTATCACAAATTTCTGTAAACAGGCTTTCGGAAAAATTGGAAAATTAAATTGATTGTTAAAATACAAAGAAGTGTTATTGACAAAGTCTCTTAAACTTAAACAAGTGTACATTCTTAATTATAAGTGGCGCGGCTAAAAATATCGCTTAAAAATATCGCGTTTTGCCTAATTCGCTTTTTCTGACATTACTCAAAACCACTTATTGTTTATATTTCGTTTAATCGACATTGAAATTGGTGCTAACCGGAATTTATTAGTGAAATACAGTTTAAATTGGAATAATCTGGTATCACTGACATTTTGTAAGCATCATATGCGGGAAGTTATGCACTCGGATTACCGTTACTGCACCTAAGGCGTACAGCGCCATTAAATTGCGATAAATGAACTTGGTGACAAGTGCGTAGTCCTAGGGTCACTGAGTTTAAGCTTAGTGTATAGAAAAAAAGATAGTTTGTACTGTGGCACGATTTCTTTTTGTATTATACCGTAACAATTGTCAAATTTTAAGCCCAATTCAATTTTGGCATTTTCAAGCTGTTTAAATTTTGTTTATAAATCACGTGCAACTGACGAAGGTGTACATTTTAAGCTACCTACAAGAAGCCCAACTGCCTTTCACCTTCTTTTACGTAGTAAAATAAAGTATAGTATCATAAAAAATTTTGACTTCGTGATTTTTACAGATTTATCATTTGCTATATCGCAGATGAAAAACAAAACATTTTTTTTAAAAAATCTTTTTCGTGCGGGTGATGTACTGTCTAAACATTTATAGCTTAGATACAGCCCAGACGAGAGTTCAGAATGAAATTTCATACTTAACTGAAATCGGTCCATCGGTAATAGCAGCCTCCATAGAAGCTTTATGAAAATATTTTGAAGCGAAAATCAATTACGATAAAAATGGTCATGAACGAAAGATAGTAAATTAATTTTGCAACAATATCAGACGTTTTTCAAGATTTAAGCGGAAATGATGATTTTTGACAAAACACTGAATTTTGATGGATCAGGATGAAACTTCATACTTAAGCTGTTACCGTTAATTGGAAGGACTCAGTGATGTTTGGCCTAAATCGGTCCATCGAATTGTCAACTTTCTTGGAGCTCTTTTGTTTTTCGTAAATATTTAGCATATAGCATTTAGTATATAGCATTTGCAAAAACAATCAAAATTAGTTGAGATCATGGTATAAAATTTTACTGGAAGTGACGAGTTTTGATAACAAAAAATATAATTACAAAAACAACAAAGAATTTAAAGATTAAATTTTCAATCAACAATCATTAATCTTGATAGTTTTCTAATAAATACAAGACAGTTTTACAAAAAGTATGGTAAGTTTAATTTTTCCGCTTTAGTAATCAAGTGTGGTATATTCGATATCTACGTACACCATACATTCGTGGTAAAGGAGAGTCTAATGTTGGCCGCAATATATGTGACCTGATCTTTGAAAATGGGGCTTAGGTGCCAAAAAATCATTTTCCACGTTTTTGCCGATTCGGATAGAGTATGAGACATGATGAGACCAGATACTCATAATTTGTGGAACATTTTACTAAAAAAGAAGAGAAAGCAGAGTACAAATACGAAAAACACTTATTTTAAAGATAAAAAAAACATTTTAAAGATACAAAATACATTATTATATGCCAGAAAAACATTACTAAGTAGTTAACGTGACTAACGAAATTTTCTTTCATTTTATTTTCTGACTGAGACAAATTTAGTTCATCATCATCACCGTTCGAACTAACATCATCATCAAACTCGTCATTGTCTTCATCGTTTTCAGGGAAATATTGACTGTAGACGGCACTAAACTTCTCATCAACACTCATTTTTCTGTAAAAGACCAACAGAAACGAGTACAGCTATAACGAAAAAGACGGCATATTCCGAGCAGAAACAACACTTAACGTCCTTGAATATAGTTAGACACCAGGCAATGCAGATAAAAGGGTACAACTAACGCGAAACTGATGAGTTCAGTACCTATAACAGCTGTTTTCTCGATAACTTGTTTCCGCAGGTCTGTGAAGTTGGCTCGAAAAGTTAGCACGTAAAATATTGAGGCAACAATAATGGTTTGGATCTAGAATAATGTCATTTTAGTACAAGTTAGCACGAAAAAATGTATATTTCTCACATATTATGTAAAAAGTTGGCACGAATTTCTTTTATACTTAAACACGGAAAAAATATATTTATACACCGATGTGAAACTAGCACGAAAAGTTAGTACGATTTTTTTCAAAATGTACGTAATATGCAACAAGTTTTTCAAATATAAAACTAAAACCAATTTTTTCCCCATTGAATAAAAAAATGTACACAACAAACTAATCAATTATTATAATAATAAATCAAATAAAAAACCTCTTAACGAGGTAAATGTTCGAGTGACGAAAGCCGAATTCAATTCACAAAATTTCTGATATCAAATTTGTGCCGAAAAAAACAATTGCATTCGATTTTTCAACGATTTTTCGGAATGTTAGTGCATTCAGCGCGTTGTTGTTTGACATTCCGAAAATCGTTGACAAGTTGTTGTTTTTGACAGCTAGAAAGAAAAATGTAATAACAAACGCTGAAAAATGTAATAACAAAAATCGTTGAAAAATCGAATGCATTTGTTTTTTTCGGCACAAACGTGATATCAGAAATTTTGTGAATTGAATTCGGCTTTCGTCACTCGAATATTTACCTCGTTAAGAGGTTTTTTATTTGATATCAATGATTTTGGCACGGTAAATTGAAAATGAATTGAATTGCGATTCGTTTTATTGTTGTCAGTCGTTTTGACTTCGACTTTGAGTTCACAACACACTCGATAGCACAGAAGTGGCCGCTACGTGTAATTGTGCCTCATACACAGACGCGCGGCATTGAAATGACCAAAACCAACAACAATATAAGGCCATGCTAATGCAACAAATACAGAAAAAACTACATCGTATGTGCGCACTAGTTTAATAAGTATGTAGTGGTGTGAAAAAAATTAACATGGGATTGTTAGTGTAACAATACAATCTTCTATAGTTTGTTGCATATTGGTATCTGCGTTTCAGACTTTATTCATGGCTTTTAATTGTTGTTGGTTTTGAAATGACGAATAGCAAGAGACGAAGAACGAATTACGCATACTTTCACACAGCTGTCGTCTGCGTGTTACGGAGTGTGCATGATTCGTTCTTCTTCTCTCGATATTCGTCAATCCAGTGGCCTGCGGCTGTGTATGAGGCACAATAGAACGTAAAACAATAGAACAAAACTGTTTCAATAAAAAAATAGAAAAACAATAGAACGAAATTGTTTCTATTGGCGAATGGTTCAATACGATTTATGATTGGAAAGTGAGCAGATGATGGCGTAATCTCACCATGCTATTAGCCTCGAAATAGTAAAGACTTATACTATCTTTTTTATGTTAAAAAGTAGGGTCAGGTCTCATCATTAGGTTCAGATAGGTATTTTTTTTTTATTATGTTCAGCACGATAGCCTACATTCTGGTGTACTGTTTCTGATGTGTTGTAGACGATTCTATTTCTTTATTTTGCATGCAATTTTTCAAACTTCATTTTGTAGTCTTTTAGTAGATTTTATTTCAGAATCCTTTACCACACGTCACAAACAGGTCATGCCGGGTGTGATCTTATTACACACCCGGTTCGCGTAGGCTATCGGCTGAACATTTGTAGTTTAGTTTTTAGTGTATGTTACAGAGTAGTAAAAATTTAGACCAGATGCATGTGTTTTTGGTAGAAATTCGATTGAGTAATTCAACAATTTTTTTTTTGCATGTTTCTTGCTGTTTTGTCACTAACTGCATGCGGCTACCATTCATTTTTGATTCCTTAAGCAATACAATAAAATATACACAAAAATTAATGGTCGCTACTCTCTCGCTGATATTCCATCTTCATGCGATGGGATCTATTTTTTAAAGAAATCATCATAAAGATTAAAAAATATCGATTTTATGCAAGGAGACTCTCAAATGTTCAATGTTTTTGGTGATTTTTTCGATCACATCAATTTGTCAGTTTTTTCGTTTTTTTTGCTATGAAAAGAGGGTCACTGGTAAAAATTCTCTTAGCAATGATAATAATATAATGTATTTATATTTGTTTCATTATAATACGTTGATTCACTATCATTATGAACCGCAACGGACCGATATTAGGGTGCATTTGAGCCAAAAAATAAAATTTTGCAAAAAATTAGGATGGCTTTTAAGTTATGGAGGTCAATACCTAAAATATACGAGTTTTCTGGGACAAAAGGTTGATGTCATATTGTAGGTGAGGTTTGTGGCTAATAATCCTGAAAATATGAACCAAAAGTCTTGGTCTAATTTTTAGCAATTTAGCCGAATGTGGCCGGCCGTTTTGGCATTTTCCAGTTTTTTGGCCAAAATGACCCTCCACCCTAATTTTTTGAAATTTTTTTATATGCTATTTGATAGCTGGCGTCAATACCTTTCGATATGCATATGTCCGGGGCACGTCAAATAGGTTCAGCGCTGTGGGCGTGGCCAAAATGGCTAAAACTGGCTGTTCAGAGGCCGGCCGTGGCCAACATGGCGGCCAAATCAAAAAGTTGTAGAACAAAAGTTGCTTAGTTTTTCAAGAACTACAAACCCTAAAAATATGAGATGAAAATATGAGATGAAATGAAAAAAGTACGGGCAAACAAACATACATATATACCAAAGCAAGATTATATGGTGACGTCATAGAAAAATTTCCAAATGTCATAATTTTGGTCAAAATCATCCGTTTTGGACGTTTGAGGTGTCGTTGAACTGGTATTGACGTCTACAATCATAATTAGTTAAAATATAATTTAGGCACTTTTTGGTGCAGTTATATCCGAAAAACTGATTTTTTGGGGCAATATTAGGAAGATCATATCTCCACTCAATGTTGGTAGAAATACATGCTTTTATACAATATTTGAGTCTACTTTTCAAGACCTTTCTAATGATATATGACATGATCATGGTGGTCTCAAAGGGAAAAAGTTCGAAACTAGCTCTGTATATATATGAGTTCGACATTCAGCACAGTAGGTGCTTTCGTCACTCATTTGGACTGCCGTCCAAAGTGATATAGTATTAATTATTTAAGTTTACTATATAAAATTGAACGTTTTCATTTAATAGTAATTTCGTTAATTTATCTATCGTCCAATAATTAAATTTTTTATTATTAAATAAATAAGAAGGCTCAATAATAAAATGTTTTAAAACATAATGATGGTTTGAATATTAGCTAGAGTTAGCAGGAAAATTTAATATAAAAATTAATTGAGTAAAATTGATTCGAGCTGGGCTTTTCGAAAAATTTGTCGAACATGAAGTTGATTTTATATTAAAGTAGGGCTAATTACGAAATTATTCAGAAAGTTTCAGAATTTTCTTATGGTTTATTTGTGAGCAATATCGATTCGTGCTGTACATTTTCGATTTTACTCAATAAATTGAGCACGAATCGACATTGCTCACAAACGAATCATAAGAAAATTCTGAAACTTTCTGAATAATTTCATAATTGGCCTTACTTTAATATAAAATCAATTTCATGTTCGACAAACTTTTGGAAAAGCCCAACAGGAATCGATTTAACTCAATTAATTTTTATATTAAATTTTCGTGCTAACGCTAGCTAATACTCAAACCAACATTATATTTTAGAACAATTTAATGTTGTGTCTTCTTATTTATTTAATAATAAAAAAATTAATTATTGGACGATGGATCAACTAACGAAATTATTATAAATTAAAACGTTCAGTTTTATAGTAAACTTAAATATGTGCACGTTTCTATATTTATTATTATATTACATAATTGATTATTTTGCTTTGTACATTTTTTAGTACTATTCAATGGGGAAAAAATTGATTTTGATAATTGATAAATGTATTACCATAGTACATTTTGAAAAAATACGTGCTATCTTTTCGTGCTAGCTTCACATCGGTTGTTTCCGCACGTAAGCCCCCTTTTCATAGGGGTCACATATATTGTTCCTTCATTTTTTTTTTTATTTGCAAAAAGCACTCTGTTCATTTTTTTATCACCTAAACTAGAAATTGTTTTAAAGAATTTCACTAGAAAACTTAATTACATGAAAATAATTAATTTAATAATTTAATTTAATTTTTTAATTGAATAGCAAATGAAAAGTGCTAGAAGCTGAGACCTCAAGAGGTAATCAGCAACGATTATCAGCTTATTTCATTTCTAAGTGTGTCTATTTTATCCCGACAAAACATTGACTGAGGGCATTGAAAGAGAGTGAAACTAGCCAACCAAAACGTTTTGTTTGGAATTAAACTCCCCCTTCGAACGAAACATGTTCCCCTTTGAATTAAAATATTTTTTTGATAAATGTTGACGCAGGGATGCCAATTCACAAAACAAGAATTGTAAATCCTTTGTGATTATTAGGACAAATCTCACCCAACTTCACTTCAAAGTGCGACAAACTTTTCCGGAAAATTCTGACGCATGTAACATAAATTCGACTTTTGGCGTTAACTGAAAAAATAGAAAATTGTCGATATTTCATGTAATTTCTACGTAATAATCTTAATCATTATATTTGGTGATCGTACATACTAAGGTCACCCTTTGTCACCCCCACCCTTAAGCATTACAAATATTTAATTAATCTGTTAATCTTGCAGCACATTTTCCGAGAATAAATAAATTTCAATTTTAGGTTTTACACCTACAACTTTTTAAACCAATAACAGTCTAATGCTCTGCTTATAAATCCATAAGAAAGAGTTGCATTTGGCACGCGGCTCTTACAAAATTTTGCACTTGGCTCAAAATATGAAGCTAGTACAGTGTGGTCTATCTAACATTTGCTATTTAATTTGGCTCTAATTCTCGGTAACGCTCCCCTGTAAATGCGGCTCCTTGATTATTTTCGAAAAAAAATGGAGAAATGATGCCGCCTGTCCAAATTCCGCACCAAACAGTCACTCGTTGAGGCAGTTTTGCTTGTTGGCCTAACCTCCGAGGTGAAAATGAGCTTCGCTTGAAAAACTGGTTTTTCGGTAAAATAGCAAACCGAAAAAGTTGCGGCTGGTCATTTTGATTCAGGTTCTGCACTAATTGAAGTTTGTGCGCCTTTATGCCGAGGTCATTATGCGAAATTCTCATTACGGAACTGCGTGAAATGTTCAATTGTTGAACACAAGTTGATGATGATGGATGATCAGAAGACACATTCTGAGCAACAGCTTCAATGTTCTCGGCTGTACGCGCTGTAAATGCACGTACATGTATTGGTGTATCCAATAAAAATCCAGTTTCACGAACTCGCTCCACAAATTGCCTTGTAGACATTTCATTTCTACTGAATTTTCCACGTAAATTTTTTAAAAATAGGGTAAAGCGACCCATTTCGTAAATGTCAAACATTAAACTAATTTTCTGTCGTAACACGAATGACGTAACTGTTTCTACAGAAGCTAGATGGAAGGGCCACCCGTTACTAGACGAAATCCAAAGGATTGCATTTTGTTATTCTTTTCTTTTACAAAAGTTGTCCCACAAACGAATTACGAGTGATAAATTGTGAATTTTCTCAAAAGTACTGAAAATGACACGAAACTATCTAAGTACTTTTTATACAGCCAGAGTACCGAAAGAAGTACTATAGTATCGGCAATATTATCCCTGGTGTGTTCGAGTGACTGAGATATACAGGAATATTTTTGTTGTGTTTTCTTGTTTTGGTGCGTGCAGCTGATGCGGGTGAGAAGAAAATGCTGTATATTTTGAGAGAATAATAAAAGAAAAGTGGAAAACCCAAAACCAAAAGAAATCCATTAACTACGGTACCATATCACCGGGCATCCCACATTTTTCAACGGCTCTCGCATTTTTATAAAGCTAGCACCGCAATTTAAAGCAAGCACCACAAGTTATCCCGAGCCCAGAATTTTTCAACAGTACCGTATATTCAGCGGGTGGCCGTTACGCGGCTACTCAACATTTTGGTGCGTATCGGGAAAAACCACGACATACAAATGGCCAGCCGAGATCATTTGTAATTTTTTTTTGGAATTTTTCGGCGGCCCGACATAGGTGGCCAACCGGCCATTTGTAAAAAACTCTGGAATTTTTCTACGGTTAAGGCGGGAAGACGGTTTAGCGCTGGAGAATATACGTGCGGCCAGTCATTTTCATTTATCAAAGGCGGGGGAATATTTTTACTTTCAAATTTTTTTGTTCAATTTTTTTCAAATTTTATTATTTCGATTTTACTTTGTAATTGAGCACCGATCAACGTCCGTTGTACGCACTACAGTGTCACATTGGGTTTCATTTTCAAAATAATTGTACGTTCGGCGGCCATATTGAGTGTTCGATTTATTTCATCTTTGGTTTCCGCGACCATTTTTATTTTTTTTCCCCCGTTGGACGATTGTTGGTTTTGTTTTGATTTTTGAATAAAATTCCGTACGGCGTATGTATCTTGACATTCGGCTTCACATTTATCTTTTCTTTTTTATGGTATTTCACCTGGTTATTTTATTTTATTTTTATTTTTTTTTGGGTTTGTTCAATGAATAAGAGGAACTACAAAATTTTATACAGGTAGGAATGTTGAGAGGGGATTTGCATTTCGTGCCAGCGCCATTTTTACAGGCTGGGCTTGCCACTGCCGTTCATCCTCTTGGCAGGACATCAACAGGGTCGGAGTGGTGAGTCCAGCGTATGTGTCCTCCATTCGGAGACGGCCGTGAAATTCAGTCGGTTTCCCCGAGACACTCCGGTAGTTTCGATCTGTCGGAGTGTCTATTGTGAGAGATTCGCTGGAGGTCTCTCCGGGTGAAGAGAGACCTGGTCTGTTGAAGAGACGTCCCTTATGCTGCTTCGTTGTGGGTGGGCATCGGCCTTTCGGTGTCCATGGGTCATTCGGGGTGGCCTGTTCAGCAGACTGAGTGCTTGTCACTCGGGGAGATTCGGTCGCCGCCGGATGGACACATCCGTGTATCATTAATTGTATTACGTTCCTCATGTTTCGTTCAACGAATTCTGGTTTCTTTAATTTAATTTCAGTTTTGTTTTAATTTGCTTTTGATTTTTGCTTATGCGGTTCTACGGTTGAGGCCAAGAGCACGCAAGCCTCTATTACACCACGACCCATGCCATTACGTCTCAGCAGCAATCCCATGACGTCATTTGGAAGTAAGATGGTCCATAACAGGCCACATTACACTAGTACGATATGCGAAGACTTGGGGGTTGGATCCTTATGGAAGAGCTGTAATTAGTACACAAGGGGCAATCCCACCAAGCAGCTGCGATTTGACTCCGTTGAACTTTTTTTGTGGCGAGCCGTTAATAATAAGTGTTACGCTAATTGTCATTTTAGTTATTAGTAGCACATACAACTAAGGGCACATGATTTGCATAGATACAGTCTCACAACACAACGTTTGGTATATTCTCGCCCAGTTTCTCTTAAATCTATACGTCCAACAATAGCAGAAGAAATCTTAGATCCTCCAGTCACTGAATATATTGTAAGGTTGCACCCACAACAACAGTCCTTCAGTTTGCGGAAGTAGAGGCAGCAGCTTACCAGCGTGCAATATTGAAACCGATTCATCGACTCGCTCGATCTAAACAGTAGGTTAAGAAACTCTGAATATCGTACGACATTCGTGCTCATATTCATAAATACAGTGGAAGTACGAAATTGTCGAACCATGCGATTAGGTCTCGTTATCGGTTAGACCAGTACGGTGCCCAAGAACTGTTTCTTCATGAATGTGGTGTGTAAAATTCTCCATTGAGGAAACACATTCTGTTCATCATCCGCATTCGCAGCAACTTCATCGCCATGTAAAGAATTTTATGTTGTGTAGTGGCTTATCTGTTCCACCGTCGAATCTCGCTCGTCACAAAGTATATACACTCTGTCAAAAAAGTAACGGAAATTATTAATTTAAAAAGCACGCTTAAAAGGTATTGATTTTTTTTTGTCACTAATAAGTGTCCGCTCTACTGTGTCAGTTCATGTCAAGTGTGTTTCCCGATTTTTATAATGAATGAAAATCTTTTGCAAACAATTTGTATCAAATTTTGTATTGCAAATAGAATTTCGTGTGCTGAGTCGCTGAAAATGTTACAGAAGGCTTACGGTGATTCGACTTCATCAAAAACACGTGCATTTGAGTGATACAGTACTTTCAAAAGTGGTCGAGATGTAGTAACAGATTTGCCTCGCACTGTACCATGTATTGTACACGAATGTTTGACGCGTTGACGCTCGACTAGTTTCAACCACTACAACGCGCCATCACACAAGGCTATCATTGTAAACGTTCCTTAAGCTAGCAGAACACATACAGCAGAACATCACAAGATAGTATGGATAATTATAGGCTCATTAAATGCTCTATTAAATAATTTTGGGCTCCATCCCTTCCAACTAAAAGGCGGGTTCTGCTAGCTTTAGAAAAAGTTAGCAGAACCCATATCAAAATTGATTTAAAAATAATTGGAAAAATAAAGGTTAATTTAGGCTAATTAAATTTCTCTCTCTCTCTCTGGCACTATATCCCATCAAGGGATTTGGCCGCCTCAAATGAGTTTTCTTAATCATATTTTCATTTCGGATAATGAGTGATTAATTCATTGATCCTAAACCAGCCGTGAAATTTTTTCACCACCGGGGATCGAACCCAGGACCTCCGGTCGCTGGAGCAAGAATGCTCACCACTTTGCCACCGAGGCAGCGTAATTAAATGCTCTATTTAAATTTTTTTATTCTGCTCGATCTAAAAAATGCAAAAGGGTTTATCATTTCAAAGCTAGCAGAAGCCAAATCGAAAATCGGACCAAAACCGAAATTAGAACGCAAAATAAGATTTATTGACAATCAAATAATTTTAGGCTCGTTATGTGCTAATCAAATGCCCCATTAAAAAATTTTGGGCTCCACCCGTTTTTGACCAAACTTTAGGTCATTTAATCTAAAGCTAGCAGAAACCAAACCGAAAATCGGACCAAAAAAGAAATTAGAACGCTAAACAAGATCTACCGACATACAAATAAATTAAGGCTCACTATGGCCTAACCAAATGCTCCATTAAAAAATGTTGGGCTTCACCAATCGAAAGCTAGCAGAACCCAAATCGATAATCGGACCAAAACCGGAATTAAGATCTATTAACAATCAAATAATTTTAGGCTCATTATGGGCTAATCAAATGCTTTATTAAAATATTTAGGCTCCACCCGCTTTTGACCATATTTCAGGCCATTTAATCTAAAGTTAGCAGAACCCAAATCAAAAATCCGACCAAAACGAACTTGTTTTGCGTTCTAATTTCGTTTTGGTCCGATTTTCGATTTGGGTTCTGCTAGCTTTAGATTAAATGACCTGAAGCCTGGTCAAAAACGGGTAAATCCCAAAATTTTGTAATAGGGTATTTGATTAGCCCATAACGAGCCTAAAATTATTTGATTGTTAATAGATCTTAATATCAGTTTTGGTCCGATTTTCGATTTGGGTTCTGCTAACTTTATTAAATGGCCTGAAATGTGGTCAAAAACGGGTGGAGCCTAAATTTTTTTAATAAAGCATTTGATTAGCTCATAACGAGCCTAAAATTACTTGATTGTCCATAGATCTTAATTTCAGTTTTGGTCCGATTTTCGATTTGGGTTCTGCTAACTTTAGATTAAATGGCCTGAAATGTGGTCAAAAACGGGTGGAGCCTAAATTTTTTTAATAAAGCATTTGATTAGCTCATAATGAGCCTAAAATTATTTGATTGTCAATAGATCTTAATATCAGTTTTGGTCCGATTTTCGATTTGGGTTCTGATAGCTTTAGATTAAATGACCTGAAGCCTGGTCAAAAACGGGTGAAGCCTAAAATTTTATAATAGGGTATTTGATTAGCCCATAATGAGCCTAAAATTATTTGATTGTCAATAGATCTTAATTTCGGTTTTGGTCCGATTTGGGTCTGCTCGCTTTATATTAAATGACCTGAAATTTGGTCAAAAACAGGTGGAGCCCAAACTTGTTTAATGGGGCATTTGATCAGCTCATAGTGAGCCTAACATTATTTGTTTATCAATAGATCT
This sequence comes from Nephrotoma flavescens, assembly GCA_932526605.1. Taxonomy (NCBI): domain Eukaryota; kingdom Metazoa; phylum Arthropoda; class Insecta; order Diptera; family Tipulidae; genus Nephrotoma; species Nephrotoma flavescens. The sequence continues at coordinate 222,916,402 of OW052222.1, read as the reverse complement.
TATTTTGCGTTCTAATTTCGGTTTTGGTCCGATTATCGATTTGGCTTCTGCTAGCTTTGAAATAATAAACCCTTTTGCATTTTCTAGATCGAGCAGAATAAAAAAATTTAAATAGGGTATTTAATTACGGCACCTCGGTGGCAAAGTGTTGAGCATTCTTGCTCCAGCGACCGGAGGTCCCGGGTTCGATCCCCGGTGGTGAAAAAATTTCACGGCTGGTTTAGGATCAATGAATTAATCACTCATTATCCGAAATGAAAATATAATTATGAAAACTCATTTGAGGCGGCCAAATCCCTTGATGGGATATAGTGCCAGAGAGAGGGAGAGAGAGAGAAATTTAATTAGCCTAAAATTAACCTTTATTTTTCCAATTGTTTTTAAATCAATTTTGATATGGGTTCTGCTAACTTTTTCTAACGCTAGCAGAACCCGCGCTTCCAGACTATCTGGTAATGCTCTGCTGTATGGGTTCTGCTAGCTTAAGGGACGTTGTGCCTTTTGATAACATGATTCGTATTGAATACAAACTAAAATGTAACGATTGCGAGGCGTTCGGTCGGTATTAGAAAGGAAACTACCAACGAAGAACGCCAAAAAATAATCAATATGGAACTTGCTGGGAAAATTGTGCGCGAAATTGAAAAATTAGTTGGACGAAGTCATTCTACAGTGGCCAAATAATATTCAGATTCAACGTTACACATTCTGTTTAAAACGGGCAGCGAACAGGGTGAAAAGCAACATTTTCCAAACGAAACGAGCAAAAGATTTTGGATTTGGTGAGAGAAAATCTAAAAATAAGCGCTCCAAAACTAGCTTCAGAAGTGTAGAAGATACTTAATAAAACTACCCACCTCCAAAATATTAGAAGGGTTTTAACAAAAATTTGAAGAAAATCTGCTACAGTGCTGGCGCCAAACCACATCCCAACTATTAAACATGTTGGTGGTTCGGTTATGATATGGGACTCAATTTCGGCGAGTGGGGTAGGTAAACTTGTTTTTATTAATGGAAATTTGGATCGCTGGAAATACCTAGGTATTCTAGAGGACAATTTATTCTAGAAGACAACGATCCTAAGCATACGGTACACTTTGTGAAAGAATGGATTCTGATTAACGTCCCAAACCGATTACATTCGCCACCCCAATCGCCTAACCTGAACTCCAGTGAATATATTTGGGATCACGTGGAACGCCAAATTAGAAAATACATGATTACCAGCAAAAAAAAAGTTATAAGAAATAATAGTGAAAGAATGGGATAAAATTTCGCCGGAAGTTACTAAGAAGTTAGTAGAAGCCTAGAAGACTGAAAGATGTTGCAAAAAATTCTTGATTTTTTGTTTTGTTTTTCTATAAACTGGAAATGAATTTATATTTTGTGTTTTTGGATTTGTTAATTTGAAAATTTTTTCAATTTAATAAAAACTGCAAAATAAATTCTATAATCCTTATGATTTGTAAAAAAAAAATTCAAAACTCAGTGGGGATGATCATTTTCGTTACTCAATGTAAATAAGAGATCGAGTTTAAACTTCACGTCAAGAGGGTTTTTAAAGGGCTTTTTAAATAACGAATTCCTGTTACTTTTTTGACCTTCGTGTACTTGGAAACGAACATATTTGACATTACGGCACTCTGACCAGCCACTGCTTCCAAGCACCTCGTTAATTCCATGAGTATGCTACCACGCCGGGTGGTGCATCTCCCAAATAATATTTTACTATCGACAAATAATATTTTACTTTTAGAATATTTTACCGGTGGAAGTATTTTCAGCTAAAACCATATGGAATGACCTAAAATTAGCCAGCACTTATAAAAACGTGTTGTTTATTAAATTAGAATAAGTTTGAGTTACAAAATTTTTTCATAGAATCTGGAACGTAATAAGACAGTTGATAAATCATTATGGTCTAGAAAAATATAATAACTTATGTTACACGCATCCAGTAACAAACACAGACAGGCAATTCGAAAAGTGAAATCAACCAAACATAATTTTGTAAATTATATTTCAAAGCAAATCTCAAAATCGGAAAAAAGCTATAAATTTTTAAGATAAATATTTAAAATTGGTACTACTCGAATCTATAATTTAACTTGAAATAAAAATTGTATGTTTTGTATATAAACATTTTGGTTACAACTAGACTTATCCTGAAAATTGATCTACCTTATACCTTTATATAATTAAAACCAATTTTCTTTTTATATTAAATATACATAAAATAATAATTATATTGTAATTCCCAAGGGAGCCTATATTATTTGAAAACAATTATTTTGTTATTAGTGGAAATTTAATTTTCCAAATCGACAATAAACGTATATGGTTTCACGCAGCATTACAAAAAAAAATATTTCGGTTAGTTACCTCTGAATGTTAAAAACCACACACAATCACCAAACAAGATGAAAATTAACACAAAGTTGAGCACTAAAATCACAACATATTAACGCACCTCACCACAACCCATTTTACAAATGTGTACAAATTAAAAATTTCCACCAGCACAATAAATCTTGTAAATTCACCAAATTCACTTTTCCGTTAGACACCACCGCACCAATTTAAATTTAAAATGTATAAAAAAAATATATATATAATTCACCAATAAAATTAATTTTTTAAATCACCAAACGTTCAGCATCACAGTAATTTGCAAACTAATTTCCTGATAAGCCCATTTTTGCCAATTGACTAAATAGAAAATTTATTCTGTTGCGCCGCGCGCTTCTTCACTAATTTTCCGATTTTTTCTATTTTTTTTCATTTCATTTGTATATATCTATGTATGTATGTATTGTGTGCATATAGATAGAGTGAGAGCCGCAGTAATTTACCAAATGTGAAATAGTAATACCATACAACACACATAATAAATTAATTAAAACTGTATCTGATGTGTCGTGGAAATGTGGAAAAACTGTCGATACTCGTGCGATAGTATAATGACTATCACGAAAATTTAATATTTTTATTTCGGTCGATGTACACCCGCGTATATCCTTTTGGGTATGGTCATCTTATCATCAACATTGTTGTCAAATAGCCATTAAAATAGTTATATAGCACCGACGAAAGTGTAAACAACCACCCGTACCACCGACGTCAAATTTATAATCATGAAAATGTATTTTCTTCAATTTTTCGTTTGTGTATTTGGATAATTTGTTTTTCTATTCCATAGGTATGTATCATCATTTGACGAGTAATTCCGTAAATAGTCCATTTTGACTGATTAATCCATTCCTATCACCGTTTCATCATCGACCGGGAATTGTATCTCATAATATTTACTTAATGTTTATATCTACATATAGATAAAAAATTAAGCAATAAAAATGTTAGCGATAAAGAAAATTATGGAATTAATGAATTATCGTATCCAAACTCGTACACATTATTTTAGGTTTACTATTTGAATATACCATAATCATTTGTATAGGTTTACAATGTTTAGACGAATTTGGAAAATTAACCCTCTAAGGTTGAGAGATGGTGTTCACTAGCAGTACGACGAAAAAAAAACAAATTTATTGAATGTTTGGAGGTTTGTCTCCTTGGACTCTTTCGAAACGTCTCCTAGATGTAGCGTGGATTTTAATAAAATTCACTTTACTTTTAATTTATTTTAAAATCTTTATTAATTCACTTCGACTATTAAACAAAGAACTTTATAATTGTACAGTTAAACAATGTCCACGATTAATTGTCACGGCACGATATTAAAACTAAAAATATTTTTTCTACCACACGTGATTCGACGGGATAATTCTAAATTAAATTTATTTTACATCTCTTCGTAATCTCGGTCAACGTTGTACTTCGTTTTTCGTTCTTCTAGGTTTTGTTATAAAAAATTGCTGTCGCTCACCTATCGTTGGTGTACCCAAGTTCTTTTATTTTAAACCGTAAACAGAGCTATGAGCCTGGTTTCATCATTTCAGCGCTATCCGAACATATTTATTTATTTTGCCTGTGGCGCCACATTACTCCCCTACCAGTGAGCGCTTAGCAAACGCTACTAAATAAATCTACGCGGACGTTTTATCTGACGCCCTATTCTTGTTTGCGACGAAAATTGTACCTGTGGACTAAACGTTACTTTATTTTTATGTGGTATTTATTGCACCACATCCGGAGGATTCACTACTGGGGTAACCGAAGATGTATCAATGGGACAAGAATCGAATTGCTCAAAAAAACAAAGTTTTAGACGATTGATGGAAATGTTTGATTCCCTATTTCTCATTTTTACTGTAAAATATTTAAGGTCTCGCCGTATGACCCTAAACGGTCTTTCATAAGGTGTTTGATGAGCTCCTTTTACCGCATCAATTCTTACAAAAACGTATTAGCATGAGTTGAGATCTTTGAAAACGAATATGTCACTGCTAACATGTCTTGCTGCTGGGGTAGGCTGTACGCTTCTAAAGTATTTTCGTAGTTGCTCTACAAACTCAGACACGTTTGTGTTGACCTGGATTTCACGAAAAAATCTCCGGGTAATCTCAAGCATTCACCATAAACCAACTCGGCAGGAGAAACTTTTAATTCTTCCTTCCTTACTGTTTGGAGGCCCAGAGATATTATCGGTAAGGTTTTGGTCCATTGTGAATTATAATGGCACATTATAGCGGCCTTTAAAACGCGGTGCCACTTCTCTATGATGTCATTACACCCTGGGTTTTAAACAGTGGTCCGTTTATGTTTAAAACCCAAAAACATAGACAATTCTGTGAATAGGGCCGACTCAAACTGTGACCCCTGATCCATTGTAATGCTGGATGGAACTCCAAAACGACAAATCCAGTTCTTGAATATAGCGTCTGCCACAGTATCTGCTTTTATATCTGTGAGTGGGATCACTTCCGGCCATCACGTAAACCGATCTATTAATGTCATGACACCGATCTATTAATGTCACCAATGATGTCCAAATGAAATTGTATATTCTTCAACCGGAGACTTAACGTGTCTCGATACTTTTGATTTTTGGCATGCTATGCACGATCTGGCCATATTTCGAACGTCCTTGTTAATTTCTGGCCAAACAAATTTTTTTGTTATCATCCCTGTCGTTGTTCGGATGCTAGGATGTGATAAATTATGCACACTGTCGAAAATTACTCGCCGAAAGTTTACCGTAACGTACGGCTGGTAGAAACATTGCAATAAATTTCGTTCTCAGACCCAAATATCGGAAATTTTTGGAATATAAGGGATTTATTTGTTTTCATTAACTTCGTTAATGTGAGATCTGTGGTCTGATCTTTTGCTAAACTGTCATAATCGATTGAGCTACCAAGGTTTATATTTTGATCCTTGACAATGTATCAGCTACGATGTTATCCTTACCAGCAATGTGTTGAATGTCCGTGGTATACTGCGATATGAAGTCCAAATAACGACGTTGACGAGGAGATGCCTTATCCAAATTCTGCTGTAAAGCGTAAATTAAGGGCTTATGATCCGTAAATAAGGTAAACGCGCACTATATTTGCGTAGCGTGTCGTTTAATTTTACCGGAAAGAAACCAAGTGGTGTCCAAGTTTCCGACAATCGCTGTTGTATCACAACACCAATGGCCATATTAAACGCATCCACCATAACTGCTAATTCACTTTCCAAAGAAGGGTGTGCAAGCATAACGGCGCTTTTTAATTTACTTTTACAGAGTTCGAATGCGCTACTACTTTCGTAAGTCCAAGCAACTTTCCTCTTATCGTTTTTGCGACTTCCTTTAAGCAATTCGTTCAAGATTGCTTGATCTCCTGCAGCATTTGGAATAAATTTCCTGTAAAAGCTCATCATTCCAGAAGCTTTAATCGTCTCAGGCTTAGGAATGCTACTTATAGCTTCGATTTTTGACTCGGATGGTATTATGCCATCGCACGAAATTTCATGTCCCAGAAAAGTAACTTTAGGCGTAGCAAAGACACACTTGCTAACATTTATCACTAATCTCACATAATTTAACCGATCGAAAACAATTTTAAGATAGTAAAGTTTTCCATAGAATGTGATGCGACCAGCAAGTCGTCAATATATGGAAAACAGAAACCTAAATTTCTCAAAACTGCATGTATGCATCTTTGGAATGACTGTGCGGCATTTCGAAGCCCGAAAGTCATCCTTGTGAACTCAAAAAGTCCGAAGAGTGTACTTATGGCTGTCCTTGGGATATCCTTTTCGTTAATGGGAATCTGATGGTAAGCTTCATCAAGTCTATTGTTGAAAATACCCCACATCCATTCAATTGATATGCAAAATCAGTTAGAAATGGAATGGGATAACGATCGGGTTTGGTTTGTGAAATCAACATGCAGTAGTCGCCGCAAGGACGCCATGATCCGTTCTTTTTCTAAACGAGCTGTAATGGGCTGGACCACTCTGAGTCTAATGGACGAGAAATTCCTTGATCCAGAAGTATATCAAATTCTTTTTTGCTATCTCCAATTTCTCAGGTGACAATCTGCGAGCCTTCAAAACGCATGGATGTCCCGTGGTAGTGATAACATGCGGAACTTTTAACCTGTTACTCCTAATATCTAATTTGTCCACTGTTATTTCGTTATACTGACCTAATAATTTGAAAATATCCGGACCTAATGACTCGAAGAAAATCGTTTTCAACTCGGAAGATGGCCCTGCTACTGTTCCTCTAGAGCAAACGTAAATCGACGACAGTGGATCCAACAATTTTTTGCTTCTAACATCTACTAACAAACCATAGTGCTACATAAAATTCAACTGATAATAGCCTTATCCACGTGTGCTATCATAAACTTCCAGACAAAGTCCCTACGGAGATCTAAATTTAATTTTAAAACTTTACTCCCGTACGTATTTATTTGCGTGGAGTTATCGGCGAATCATTTAAAATCACTTTAATTATTTTTTTTCAAACATGTTAGGGGGACCCCGGTATCGACCAGAAATCGACAACAATAAGACGACAATTGTTGGGGCAAACGTCGCTGGACGTCAATTAGTTTCCCGGGTTATCACCAAAAATGTTTTGTGATTGAAAATTACATGGTGGCGTGCATTTACGGGGTCTATCGTTGAATTTAAAATGATACCAACACAGTAAATGTCTCTGTCTTTAGTTACTATCTGAGTGAGCGCTGCTGTTTCGTTTGATAAGAATTTGACGCTCGACCTGACGAACGGCTTCTACTCCTATGTTGAGCTTTCATGAGACTACTTAATTGTTTAGATAGCAAGTTAACTTGTTTTTTAAAACTATCGATGGCGCAAGAATTGCTTTGGGAAATTGTATACACCTTCGATGTACTAAGCTGTTTTCTTCTAAGCTGGTTAATATTGACTGAGCTTGTGACGGTAAGCGTTGGAACCACAGATTTTGTAATACTTCATCTTGAATCTGCGTTCCAGCCAAGATTTGCATTTCTCTTAATAACTACGACGGTTTTCTATCTCCTGACTGAAGTCCCTTAAGTAACCTATCAAATCTCATTGTCACCGAATCACTTAATCTCTCTATAATTGTTTGCTGAAGATCGTTATACTTTTCTTTTTCTGGCGGTTTTTTTATTTTTCTCTGACGCATTTTATTGTATCGTTATCTAGCGCTGCTACCAAACAGCTATATTTCGATTGGTCGGTAATTATTCCCGACATGTCGAATTGTGCCTTTAATTGATGAAACCATATTTCAGGATCCTCCCTATTAAATGGGGGAGTTTTAACCGATACCCTAAAATTCGATTTTGTAATCTTCTCGTCGTCAGACATTTTATCTCAACAAGTGAACAAACTTACCACACGCTCGAAATTTAAAATTTGGAAATAATTTGTATAAATTTGGAATAATATGCGTAACGCGATGCAATGTGTACGCAATGTGTATGTACGATGGAGTACAGTCCTACCGTCGAAACATATTTATTTATTTTGCCTATGGCGCCACAAATATAATACCATTTATTCACAAAAGCACAAGGCGATAATGATAAATTCATTAAAATAAATATAGGATGGTTATCAATTCAAATTGAGCTTTATCAGACTTTTTATTTATTATGGAACTCAATTGACCCTATTAAAGTTAGCCGACTCAAGCCGAAAAAATATCGACAATGCAGATTCAAACCAATCAAACCAAAATGGCAGCCGATTTTTGTCGATAACATCCCAGCCGAAAAATCTCGATAACGCAGATACAAATTTTATGCCTGAAAGAAATCTTTTATATTAGAAATGCTTATTGTGTGCCATTCTAATAATTATCATTTAAAGGTCAATTTTCATGTGGAGAGTCCGGAGAAAACTCGATTGAATATATCGCACATACAAAATTTGAAAATTTCTAAAAATTGGCCGTTTAAAGTGTCATGGCTAGCTAGAAATAGATTCAAATGAAAGGCCTAAAAAAATTATTTTTCAGCATAAAATTTATATCTGCATTATCGACATTATTCAGCTGTTATTTAATCTTTTTAAATATTTAATCTGCACTATCGGCATTTTCGGCAGGGTATTTCTGTGCATTTTATAACTATTTTCCACTCCCCACAAGGAAATTGACCTGAAATTTTATTCAGGTGTGAGTATCAGTAAGACCTTACATTTGAATCTATTTCTAGCAATGACACTTTAAACGGTCAATTTTTAGAAATTTTCAAATTTTGTGTGTGCGATATATTCAATCGAGTTTTCCCGGACTTTCCACATGAAAATTGACCTTTAAATGATAATTATTAGATGGCACTTCAGATTATCAACATTGATGGATTTCACGTCTTACCTCCCTAAACATCTAATACAGCATTTAAATGAATTTGGTTTGGTATACTAGTTTTTATTGTTCCGAATGAAAATTTCTTATTTTAAATTTTTTAGTTGGTTTTTAGGAAGAACAAAATAAAAATTTGTAATATAAATAATAACGTTTCGTCATAAAATTTGTATCTACATTATCGACATTTTTCGATTGATACAATATAGTTGTTCTAAATCTAAATCTGCAGTATCATTTCATCACCGAATGTTGCAAAAATGGATTAAATTGAAAAGTGTGATCAGTCGAATACAACATATGTAATAATTTGCGAATAATAAGGAATTTATTGGGATTGTTTCGTGGTTTTGGTAAACGATTTTAGATATTTGGTACGATAATCATAACGGGATAACGTAAATATAAAAAGTATATTTTTTGAATTGGTTTTCTAACCTTGAATTGATATAAAATGAACATCAAACACGTAAAAGTAGAAATAAAAAAGTTAATCCGTAAAAGGTCGGGTGTAAAGATACAATTCGGCGTTTTGAAGAAGTATATAGAAACCTTTGAAGCGGATAATGAACAAAGTGAATTTCTTTTGAATTGCCGTTATGCCAGATTAGACGAGTGCTTGGGTAGTTATGGTGATGTTTATAGTACGCTGGTTGAGTTGGCAGCGGAGTTAGAGAATGAAACAATTTTGGAAGGGATAGAATTAGATTATTGCGATTTTCAGGAATCATTTTTTAGTTTAAAGTTTTTATTTAAAAAAGAATTGGACAAGTATAAAGATGAATCGTAGGTATTCGATGAGGACGATACGTCACAACAAAAATAATGGAAAAAAGTGAAATACCACCACATGATCCATCCAATGGGAAAATCGTATTCGATAAAATTACCGAGAATATCATTACCTCGTTTTAACGGTAATTTAGAAAAGTGGTTTCAGTTTAAGGATTCATTTAGAATAATGGTAGTTGGTAATCCAGCATTGTCGGATTTAGAAAAATTTTATTATTTAAGTGGTAATTTAGATGGTGAAGCTAAAGGTGTAATTGATGAAATAGAATTTTGCGAAGATGGATTCAAACTCGCGTGGGCTGCCTTATTTCAAGATACGATGATAAAAAATCAGTAATTGACAAACATATTCGATCATTTTTTAATTTAAATCCAGTTCAAAAGGAATCCAAGTACGAATTACAACAACTTTTAGATGATAGTTTGAGAAATTTACGTGCGCTGGAAAATTTAGGAGAAAAAGTAGGTGACATTGTAGTAGTTTATATGGTTAAAGAACGGTTGGATAAGGAAACGAGAAAATTATGGGAAAACGAATTTAAATTAAATACAAAACCAACTTGGAAAGAGAATATATAATTCTTACAAGGTCGATGTCGTATTTTAGCCGCATTAGGTGATAATAGTAAGCATGCAATAAGTTTTTCATCAAATCATAACAGGAAAGAATCACACTCCAAATCGTTCGTATCATCGGAAATACTCCAAACTGTTAAATCATATGTATGTATGTGAAATTTGTCGAAAATTTCTAGATTTAACCATCCAACAACCTTATGAAAAGACTAGATAAATTGGTTTATGCCTAAATTGTTTAAAAGAGCGACATAAAGCATTTTAATGTAGAGGGCCTAGATGCATGTATTGCAATAAGAAACATAATAAATTGTTGCATATAGATTTTGCAAACAAATCAATAGGCGAGTTACGTCAGGGAGTACAGATATAGGCAGTTCTCAATTGAGATTCCCACGGACAAAGCCATTTGTGTAGAGCGTTGCTAGATTCGGCCTCACAATCTAATTTTATTTCAAATGATAGGGCTGATAAGTTGGCAATACCAAAAAGCTGTACAACATTTTCAATTGCAGGTTTAAATAACACGAAAACACGAGTTAAAAATAAGTTAGTTACAAAGATTAAATCTCGAATTAGTAATTTTGATCGTAATTGGATTTCCTTGTGGTAACGGAAATAGCAAATAATCTACCTACTGAATATATAAATATTGGCAATTAATCCATTCCAAATGATATAGAATTTGCCGATGCTACTTTTAATATTCCCTGTTCGATAGATGTTTTGTTGGGAGCTGAGGTGTTTTATAAGGTACTTGTAAACAAAACCATAAAATTAGCACAAAACCTACCAATGTTGCATGATACAGTTTTTGGATGGGTGATTGGTGGTAAATACGAAAACACTTTCAACTTTCATTTGTCGGTACATGGAACTCAGTTGGATATTGACCTAAAATTAGATGAACAGGTTCAGAAATTTTGGGAAGTGGAGTCATGCCATATGAAACCAGTTTTGACGTTGGAAGAGAAACAGTGCGAAAAATTGTATGCTGATACATATTCGAGAGATGAAAATGGTCGTTTTACAGTAAATTTACCTTTAAAAGAAAATTGTGTCTATTTAGGAGATTCAAAATCAATGGCAAGAAAACGTTAAGAATATTTAGAAAAAATGCTTGAAATTTTTAAAAAATTATTGTAATGCACAGGTCTGCCTACAGGCAGATAGTATAAAATGCAATCGCTGCAGTACCCCAAAATAATTTTTACTAAAAGAACACCAAGAAAGGATATAATAAAGTCAAAACTACTTACCAATAATTATGCTAGTCGTCTAAACCCGCGAGAAATAATTGTTTATAATAATTTAAAATACGCGAACTAACGCAAAACAATTATAAATCAGTTTCAATCAAAACCCTGACTTCAACTGTTATTTGTGGCCCGAAAGTGCATATTACAACAACAATAGCATAACTGTTGCGATGAGAGTAGAATAAAAGAGAATAAAAAAACTTAAAAATTAAAAACGTACAATCATTAACGTACATACAGTGCACACAATTCATGATAATATAAATTCTGCCTTTAGGCGGGGTAGTCATTACAGGGTTAATGTTGTAAATTTCAAGGCTGCAGAAGTTATAAAACAATTAGAGGCGATAATCATAACGTATGTTTGTTAATTTCTGAGCTCCAGAATAAAATATCAAAATACTAGAGGCTGAAACATCCGGAAGTAATCAACCTTCGATCCGACGCACCAAACGAAAATAAAATTCAACGTATTTAATCTGTTTTTGTCGATAATAAACGTTTACGCAACATATTACATAGTAATAATGGACAATACTAAATTACCATGTAATTCTTTTCCGCAAGTACATATAACAATTTCGGAAAACGATTTGAACTAAACTTAACGCTTACTATGGTTTGAATATTTGATGTAAATTTTACTTTTTAAATTGTCTGTTTCAAATGACATTCAGTGGCACTATTCTGGTTTTCCCTGGAAATAGGGAACAAAGACATTAATAATATTATATAGACTAGTAATAATTAAATGTCAAGTGAGTAAATTTCAAAGAAAAAAAGAGATAGTCAAAAAATAATCAGTACTGTATTAAGAATTTTTATTAACGAATATGAATGAAGTTAATTACTTGTAGAATTAGAATTTTGTCTATAATAATTATCAACATTCAAGAATTTTATAATATTTTTTTTAAACCACAACTGGTTTATGAGTCTTACACAAAATACTTAATCGAATTTATACAACAAAATTATTTCGAAAAAGCTATTCAACTATTCCAAATAATTCATAAATCCGAACTATTCACTGTTGAACAATTATCAATATAATTAATTAACCCTAGAATCGCATTTAATTATAATTATACATATTTTATAATTAAAATATTTAAAATACTGAAAAAAACGCGCCATTTTGTTACCACATATATAATTGAAAACGTTTTTGGTACGGGACTGGCGGAATCTATTGTGCATAATTCATACCATCCACAACAAATAATTTTTTTTTTCCGATACATTTATTTTAATAACACACAAATTTAGAAACACACAAATTTGATCACAAATTGTATTCAACACACAAATTTCATCATAAATTGCATAAAATTTTCAAATAATTCTATTTTGAAAGACAAACAACCAGAAACAAAAGCTTTATATTGTGGATGATATAGAAATCAAAGACAGAGATATAAATAGAGTTTTATATATGCATCTCGTCGTAACTGTCCACGCATGAAATAGACGATGTTATATGGAGAAAAAGCACGTTACTGGTCTATTTAAATATTATAATGTCTTTGATAGGGAATTGGGAAAAATATTTTCATAACATTTTTAGCCAAATCATATTTTTCTGGCCTACTGAAGGAATATATTTAGTGCAAAAATTTTCAAAACAAAGTTAATTGGGAAACTTCTGTTTTCCAAAATTTTTATAGGGAAAAATATTTTCCCATTTAACTTTGTTTTAAAAATATTTACACCAAACTTATTCCCTAAGTAGGCCAGCAAAATGCAATTTAGACAAAAATACTATGAAAATATTTTTCCAAGTTCGCCAGAATAGTGCCACTGTTCCAAATTGCTTCAGTAAATCGAATTAAAACTTTTAGATAAATTTTAGTAGAATATGACAACTACACCCTTTTAATTATTCAGTCGGTTCAAATTTACATATAATAACATTTTTTTATTCGAGGACTCCGCTAATTGTTTTGGTTATCATATTGTGGCGCTAGTACTTTTGATATGGGTCATTTGCATTCGATATAATCAGCTCTTTATTCTTTACAATTGAACTCCTTTGATGTTTTGCCTTCGCTCTAAATGGAATATCTTTGGGTATCTTGTCGATTTATCTTCTATCTATCCCATTTTATCCAGATATATAAAGGTTTAAGGGCCCGGGCTATTGTTTATTCTACAGCTTTACCTCAGTATGCTATCTTCGGTATAATAAGGGGCAAATATTAATGAATTTTCAGTGTTTTACGTCGCTCTTAGTATGTGGTCCTTCACCAGCTTCAGTATATGCAGGTCTATCCGGTCTTTTCCAAATTTCTCGTATTGTTTTTATTGGAGATGTATTTTTGGAATCCTGAGCTGGCAGATCTGTGCTCTCCATGGCAATATTTTAGGCATTTTCAATCGAAGACACGTATTCTTGCCATTTTATATGGGCCAATATTCCACCATATTGGGCATCCATATGTTAATATTGGGCGTACCAAAGATTTGTAGCATATCTGTTTTACCGTCCTGTTGATGTTGTTGTTGTTGCAGAATATTCCCCGATTTTTGTAGAATATTCCTTTACGTACGTGAGGTTATCCCAGAAAATATTTTTTTTTAATCAAGCAACACTAACATATCAATAACCAATTTGCTCTTGTGTAAAGTTATCCCAGCCCAGGTTTTGATTCATTTCATTCAAATATACTATATTTGTGAAGTTAGTCCAGCCCAGAATTTTTATAAATTTTAATGAAAAAATGAAAAATTATCAAATTTATTAAATTGGATTTTTTTCATTTTCAACAAAAAAAATTAAAATCTAACGTATACAAAAACTGTAAAATTTTGAATTGCATAAAGTAATGGAAAATTTCAGGCAATGTAAGAAAAAAATTATTCCGTGGCAAGTTCCCGAAAATGAACTCTGGGCTGGGAATTTCATTGATTTTTATATAATTTTTCATCCCGCTTGATAAATTTAAAATTATTCCGCCAAAACTAAAAATGTCTCGGATCAGGGCTACATGATTTTGAAATGTATACACCAGTAGCTAAATTTAAGCTAAATTGGAAAAAATCGTTCCGTGGCATTTTCCGGATTAAGGGCTGCATGAATAATTTCCTCGTCTGTCATTACAGCATACACTGGTACAGAATCATGACATGTAAGCCAGTTTGTGACATCTTCACTATTGTAGCTTTGACTCATAATCCCTACTATAACGTTTGTTCATCTGTTGTCGTATCAGCTGAACAATCTTCTTCTTCCGTGTTTAGTTCCGGCCATATGTTGTTCCAGCTATTTTTCAACACCATTGATGGCACCGAATTCCATGCTTGAAAAATACACCACATAAAATCTTTAACGGAATTTTAATTTAATTTTTTGTAATTCTATGATACTTTTGGTGGTATCCATATTCGTAAATGTACGCATCATTTCCCTACGATAATCAGCCTTTAAACTTCTAATCACACCCTGATCCATGTGCTTTATTAAAGATGTACATAACAATTGTCTAATAATAAGATTATTTTGCAATTTTTTTTTTCAAGACCAGCTTTTTCACAATGATCACGCACTTCTTGTACAAAATGATTTTCAAACTAGTCAATCGTCATATCTTTCGTGATCCATGCTCGTTTATTAAATTTATATACAACCGGTATATTCCGAACACCCTTTAGTGCACGAGGTGGGCATTTTTCCCAATAATTAATAGTTTACACTTATGGGTATCGGCAGCGTTTGCACATACCATAGACGTTAATCTTTCTTGCGATGACTTAAAGCCAGATGCTCGAACCTCTTCAGATGATATTAACGTCTTTTGTGGAAGATATTTCCAAAAAATTCCGGTTTCGTCCGCATTATATACTTGCTCAGCAGAAATATGTTCTTCCTCTAACAATTTTGATAACTCGTCTACAAACACAGTGGCAGCAATGTTATCCGCAGCTAGCTGTTCTCCAACAATATTGATGTTTCGTATTACGTGTCATTTTTTTAACTTTGGCAATCACTCTGATGAATTCTCAGCCCGTTAAGAAAATATTTAGCTTTTCCTATAACTAACGGCCCAGAAATAGACGAAACCATTGATATAAAACTTTGTCAAGTGTCAGCTGCTCGAAGCGTTTTTCTCTCCGACATTCCTTTGATGGTCATACTTTCGGGGAAAAATTTAAAAATTATTTCCTTGGTTTTCTTTAAATTATATATGGTTGAAGCTATAACACCATACTTTTTCTTTAACATATTAACACTTTTACCATCCTCTAAATCCTTTATGATGTCAACCTTATCTATTATACTTAAGACGTTTCGGGCTCGTTTAATATTTTTTTTATTTGTTGGTGCCATTTGGAACTCGATAAGTAATAAATATTTTTTTTTTAAATTAAGTTCATATTCACAATTGAGATAAAACCACACATGAAATCTACGTTAATACTTTTAAATCAAATCGCCAAAAGTGTAGTTTATGTATTTAATTTGGTTTGATTTAATTAATAATAACAATATTTATTTTTGCGACATCCACTTTGTTTAAGGACTAACCTTTTTCTATAAAAATAACACGTATTACGTAGTAGGGCACACAAAACAAAACAAAACATAAAAGTAGAAAATAAAAAAATTACGAAAAATAATCCGGGGACTAACCTTTTTATATAGAAATCGTATTACATATATAGGCTGTGGGCCAATTCTCAGGTAAATCGATTAGTACAGTAAACTGAAATTTTAGTACAAATTACTTTTCAAATCGTACCAATTCTCTAGTAAATAAAATTAGGTAAATGCGGCTTAAAGGGACACATGGTTTCTAGGAATATACAAAAATTGGTATGTAGGTACACGAACTAATGTCATAAATTTTATTGTCGTTGTTCCAATTATTTGTATTGTTTATACGTGTTTTAGGATTTTGGTACAATTCAAAAAATAAATAACAACAAACTTCTATTTGGATTTTGGTACACTTTATTAATATCATCAACACTAAAATCCAGCATCCAGATCACCCAACTCCAGCATTAGCAACGCATAACCTAGAATAGAAAATAGTTTCATTATATATAAATGATTTATGATTACTTACCATTAATTAATTTAACAGAAGAAGTATATACATATTTAACTAATTTATTAATTAATTTACAAACATAATTTAATTTTATATAATTACATTAGTAAACAAACAAAAACAAACTGTAAATATTGACAAGTAAACACAGCTGTTAAATTATAAGTAAAAATGTAATAGATTATACCATTTAGTGTTCGGTATAGAGAGTGCGTTTGATACTCATATTAATATACTAGTATAAATTTCTGTTATAATTAATTTAAACTTAGCGCACTTTTCACCAAATTTTTATACAATTTTATAAAATGTTTATAAATTATAATTTAGATTTTTATAAATTAAGTTTGTCAAGAATTGTAAAACAAAAATGTAAAATGTTCTCTTTGCAATAAACTCTTGAACTGAAAGGATCAGTTTCAAGATATACAGTGTGTTACGACTGGTAGTATTATTGATTTTTTACTGGATTTGATACAATCATTCATAAGTCAAATTTGGATTTGGATTCTGGAAGGAATTGCAACATTGGATGTCAATTACTTCAAAAATCGTTCTACAATACGAATAAATTTAAATTTTATATTTTCTCAAATTTGTTGCGTAATATACACAATAAACTATTTGAAAAAATAAATAAAAAATTTAACATATAAAAATCGACATATTTTCTTGATTTGTTTAGCAAAAACAAAAACCACTACTATTTACCTTTTGTGTCTTCGCTTCACCCTACTTTTTAGTACGGTATTTCAATTTACCGCATACACTGTTAAAAACGGCTTTTACCCTAGATTTACCTTAGAATTGGCCCACAGCCTAAGAATTCAAAAAAATATATATATACACATAACATAAATGAAATTCTTATATTGTTGACTGTTGAAGTGTTGACTGGTTGACTGTTGCTGTTGTTACGAGGTGGGTCCAATCCAAAATTGAAGATGTGTTGAATGATGACCAAATATATTTGTATGTTCGATTTGTATGTTTTGCGGGTGTTTTGTTTTATTAAATATTTTTATTATTATTTCAATATTAAATTCTACGAATATTAATATTTTTATTGCTATAATTATTATATAATTTCTATATTATATGATATATTATATCAAATAAAAAACCTCTTAACGAGGTAAATGTTCGAGTGACGAAAGCCGAATTCAATTCACAAAATTTCTGATATCAAATTTTGTTTGTAAAGATGATGATGATGTTCCAAAATGTTGAAAAAACTATTGCTCCAATTATACGAAATGAGAAGATGATGATATTGTAAATTTAATTAAAGATGATTCAGGAAATAAAAGCCACACTATTGAACTATTGAACACTACTTGAATTATAAAAGCCAAATTTATTTATTTTTTAATAAACGAACTAACACACTGTATATTTTTTACTTTTAATGTTAACTTGTCGCTAATTTGTAATCGAATGATTATATAAAAAATCTTTTGTTTTAAGCTAGATGTCAACATTCACGTAAAGCAAGAATGTCGAATTTTATGGTAAATTCAAAATTTACTGGCTTTATGGCATTTGCCGGTTATTATAAATTATTTGTTGTGTTTAACCGATTCCTACCGCAAATCTATTACAATTTTTGCTTTACTTAAATGTTAGACAGTTTGACAATTTGTTTATAATGTATAGTTTTGTTTTTTTTTTTTGACAAGTTGGTGTAATTATGAATTAAAGAAAATTCTTAATAAAAATTGAATTACAATGTAAGTATATAAATTAATTCAGTTTAGCAATAATAATATTAATTACAATAAATGCTATTTGTGCTTTCAGATAATTAATTATAATTAATAAAAATATGGAAATTACAGTAATGGTAAGTAAATTAATATAAACTAATTTGCTTGTTTTGTGTTTTATTTTAGGTACAGCTGATGAATCGATGATGATAATAATACCGTAGCACTTGGAGTTGCAAATAACTGTGTGTTGGTTTGTTTACAAACATTTAATAAATCTTTGAGTAAACCAGCTGTTATTTGTTTGTTTTATTTTAGAGTTTCGCTAACATACTCCCGCGCCTTAAGAAATTAAATTTCTTAAGAAAACTACTGATTACTATTGTTTTGGTTAATTCTACTGGATATTCAAAATTGTGTTGATTTGTGGTTTTTTTTTTGTTCACTGAAGTTTTGCTTATCAGCTGTATACTGGATGTTGATATTTGTAATGGTTGAAAATGTGTATAGGATAATTTGTGTTGTTAGTGATGATGTGTTGTGTTAGCTGGTTTCCTGGACCTTCATAATATGTTTGACTTCGGCAGTATCGTGTTGTTTGGTGAATTGTACACAAGACTCGTGCAACTGTTTCTGTGTATTGTGACGTGCTGGTACCAATGGAATTGTGTAAATGCCAGAGTAGTTGGTACGGCATTTTAATGACATAAGTGCGCGGATGTTCTCAAGATGGATTGATGGTTGTGCTGGATCCGTGTCTTCTTCAGGAAGTGAACAGCTACTGTGAAATTTTGTTATGTATTCATTATCTGAAGTGCGAAAAAGTGATACAGTAAACTTCTGCAATGGAAAAATACACATTAATAAATTGTCATATTGGTCGATAATTAATTGTGGTATTAAGTGTTGCAGTGTTTTACGAAGCCATTTAAAGTTGATTTTGGTTTTACACCACATTTTGTCTGGGATGTTGTGATGTTTAATTAACGATAGTCGAGTTAATTGGAATAATTTTATTTTGCGATTGGATTTAGCCTTACGATGAACTGGTTCGATGACTAGGCGTTGGAACTTTATCGCATACGATTGCTTCACTGGAATTTTGTTTTCTTTCCATCGAGATTTCCGTCGAATTTCTGAATCGTTGGTTATTTTGGTACGGTGATATGTAATTGTATTTTTCAGTGTTGTGGGGATGAAAGATTCTTCCTTCGCATCAGCATACTGGTTTCCTGCAATGGTTGCTCGGCTGGTTTTCACGTTCTGATGGGTAAGTATACAGTGAACTTTGGTAACTGGATCCCGTAGAGAGAATTGATTTGGTTGGTATACATCGTCACTTTCATGTTTATCGGAATGAGTGATGCAATAACTTTGTGGTCGCTCGTGATTTGTAATTTGTAGCTGTTTGTGGTTATCCATTATATTGCATATTTGGAACGATGAAAACAAACTGGTAATTGAGCTGGACACTTTATCTGGAGACATTAATCTGATTATTCCATTTATTTCTTCACATTTCTTTATGCTTGGAAATTTTGAATGCACATCTATGAGGTTCGTTCTGCAATTCGGGTTTCCATGGTAAGTAGTATATGATGTTTGTTTGGTGGATAATTTGCCATTCGTGTCTGGAACTGATGGTTGATTATGATTTACTGCCGTTGTCTGTGTCCGCAAATCGGTCTTAACTTTAATGTTGAGATCGGTAGACTCCTTCGATACATTTGAATTATTATCATAAGTTGGCTGCTTTGATAAATCAGTGGTGGTGTCTCTAATAAACTGTGTGGTTTGATTTGATACATCGTCGGTTTGATGTTGATTTGAGGATTTGGTGGTTGCGTGCGTGATGAGAATAGGTTGCGTTTGGTTCTCAAGATTACCTGCGACTAACCAACCAAATTTTGAGTATTGAAGTGGTGGAACATCCTTGATTATTAGCTTTTCTGGATTTACAATTTCAAAGAACACGTCAGCCCCAAGAAGAACATCGATTGTATTTGGTCGGAAAAATTGAGAGTCGGCCAAATTCAAATTCTTAATTAAGTTTGATGGATATTTGATTAGATTCGTTGGCAATAAATTAGCGATTTTGTTTATAATATGAGCCTTGATTGATAATTTATACGCTGGATCGAAGCGTGAGCTAATGGTCATATTGATTTTTTCTTTGATGTATCCAGCCGGTGTGGATGCTAAACCGTAAATAGATAACGATGACGAATGTCGTACTAGGTTTAGGCTTTGAGCACAAGATTCAGTGACAAAGGATGTTTGCGATCCTGAATCTAAAAGCGCTCGGAATGGCTGGAGTTTTCCGGTACGTGACAAAATATGGATGACAATTGTTGGTAGTACCGTGGTTGTTGTTGATAAGTGTGTGTGATATGCTTGGCTGGTTGGTTTTCTAGTGTCAATTTGGTTTAATTCAATAGTGGGTGGTGGCTTTGTGAATGATTGTGATGATTGATCATGCGAATGTTGATTCAGTATAGCATGATGAGTCGAAGTTGATTTGTATTTTCTCGTAGGTAGTCTAATTTGATAATGGAGCAATGAGTGAAGTAGTTTGTTGTAGATAAGACAAGATACGTGGTTTGTACACTTATTGCACGTGAGTCCCTTTTGTAGACAATTTCGGTATAAAATAATTTTGGTAACAATTTTTTCTCGAGCTTCAATCGATAAATTTTTGAATGTATGGCATTTATGCATCAAATGTAGATTATCACATTCACAAATAATAGAGATAATGAAACCATGCGAATTAGTAAAGGAGTTTTTAATAGTAACCTTTTCCAAAGTTTTGCGAGTTGTTTCCCATATTTTTAATTCATCGTATCTAACGTTCAAAAATGTAATAAATGCAGAAACCTTTAAGATATTCTTGTCAACAGTTTGTTCGACACAAGCTTGCATATCAATATTCTTTAAGATTAAGTAGATATGCCAATAATCTTGCACCTCACTGCCATTTGCACGTTTTCGAAGACATGTGATAAATTCATCAGAATTTTCTGCTATCTGCGGTAATTCGTTTTCGTTTGAGTATTGACAAGGTTTCTGATTGAAAAAAGATTTATGACGAGAATTAACTGTACGATTTCGCTTATTGTACCGTTTGCAAAGCAAATCCCAAGCTTTATTATAATTGGCTTCTGTGATACGGATATGTCTAATTAATGAAACTGCATCGTCTTTTAGCACTTTTGTTAAAATATGAAATTTGTCTACGTTATTTAGATCATTATTATTGTGCACCGTGCTTGTGTATGACTTGTAGAATACTGGCCAATATTGATAATTTCCAGCAAATGGTTCGATAAGTATTGCAGGAAAGCATGGATTGTTATTCGTATTATTGCCCTCGTAACAAGTAGGTGGTTGCGAACTATTTTCGAAATTTTCATTTAAATTAACAGGATCGGTAGTCATGATCCTTCGATTTAATGATGCTTGCATAAGCAACATGCGAGCTTGATGATATGTTTCATTTACAGTTTTAGTAATGGGCTCATAATCTTCGCTAACAGTTAATAGTTCCAATTCGTTTTGATTAACCGATTGGAAATGAATATCAAGATATTCTAAGCGAATCGTAATTGCTTCGATCGTTGTGGTATCGGTAATTGTTTGGGAGAATTTTAAAATACTCTTGACTCGATTGAATGCGCGATCGCGTAATCGTTCTTGAAGTGTTACCATTTTGATTTTAATTTAAGCGTTCACAAATAAATTTTATTTATTGTTTTGTATACGTATTAAGCACGATTTAAATTAGCATATGATTAAAGCTTATGATAATAAAATAATTATGTACTTATCTTGTCTTATCGCATCCATATGAGAATATCCCGGGTTTCGGCACCAAAAAATGTTTGTAAAGATGATGATGATGTTCCAAAATGTTGAAAAAACTATTGCTCCAATTATACGAAATGAGAAGATGATGATATTGTAAATTTAATTAAAGATGATTCAGGAAATAAAAGCCACACTATTGAACTATTGAACACTACTTGAATTATAAAAGCCAAATTTATTTATTTTTTAATAAACGAACTAACACACTGTATATTTTTTACTTTTAATGTTAACTTGTCGCTAATTTGTAATCGAATGATTATATAAAAAATCTTTTGTTTTAAGCTAGATGTCAACATTCACGTAAAGCAAGAATGTCGAATTTTATGGTAAATTCAAAATTTACTGGCTTTATGGCATTTGCCGGTTATTATAAATTATTTGTTGTGTTTAACCGATTCCTACCGCAAATCTATTACAATTTTTGCTTTACTTAAATGTTAGACAGTTTGACAATTTGTTTATAATGTATAGTTTTGTTTTTTTTTTTGACAAGTTGGTGTAATTATGAATTAAAGAAAATTCTTAATAAAAATTGAATTACAATGTAAGTATATAAATTAATTCAGTTTAGCAATAATAATATTAATTACAATAAATGCTATTTGTGCTTTCAGATAATTAATTATAATTAATAAAAATATGGAAATTACAGTAATGGTAAGTAAATTAATATAAACTAATTTGCTTGTTTTGTGTTTTATTTTAGGTACAGCTGATGAATCGATGATGATAATAATACCGTAGCACTTGGAGTTGCAAATAACTGTGTGTTGGTTTGTTTACAAACATTTAATAAATCTTTGAGTAAACCAGCTGTTATTTGTTTGTTTTATTTTAGAGTTTCGCTAACAAATTTGTACCGAAAAAAACAATTGCATTCGATTTGTCAACGATTTTTCGGAATGTTAATGCATTCAGCGCGTTGTTGTTGAACATTCCGGAAAATCGTTAGCAATCGTTATTCTTGACAGCTAGAAAGCAAAATGTAAACAAACGCGCCGAATGCACTAACATTCCGAAAAATCGTTGACAAATCGAATGCAATTGTTTTTTTCGGCACAAATTTGATATCAGAAATTTTGTGAATTGAATTCGGCTTTCGTCACTCGAACATTTACCTCGTTAAGAGGTTTTTTATTTGATATCAATGATTTTGGCACGGCAAATTGAAAATGAATTGAATTGCGATTCGTTCTATTGTTGTTAGTCAAAACAGTTCATACACACACTCGAAAGCACACAAGTGGCCGCTACGTGTTATTGTGCCTTAAGTCATATTCATACGACGGATAAAATCCGGGATAATTCAACAATTTTTTTGCATGGGTGGAGTGGTAAGATCAATTTTTTTAAAGAAACCATCATAAAGATTAAAAAAGTATCGATTTTATGCAAGGAGATTGTTCAATGTTTTTGGTGATTTTTTCGATCACATCAATTTGTTAGTTTTTTCATTTTTTTTGTTATGAAAAAAGAGTCGCTGGTAAAAATTCTCTTAGCAATGATAATAATATGATGTATTTATATTTGTTTCATTGTAATACGTTGATTCACTATCATTATGAACCGCAACGGACCGATATTAGGGTGCATTTGAGCCAAAAAATGAAATTTTGCAAAAAATTAAGGTGGCTTTTAAGTTATGGAGGTCAATATCTAAAATATACGAGTTTTCTGGGACAAACGGTTGATGTCATATTGTAGGTGAGATTTGTGGCTAATAATCCTGAAAATATGAACCAAAAGTCTTGGGCTCATTTTTTAGCAATTTGGCCGAATGTGGCCGGCCGATTTCGCATTTTTCAGTTTTTTGGCCAAAATGACCCTCCAACCTAATTTTTTGAATTCTTTTTTTTGCTATTTGATAGCTGGCGTCAATACCTTTCCAACGATATGCATATGTCTAGGATATGTCGAATAGATTCAGCACTGTGGACGTGGCAAAATGGCCAAAAATGGCCGTTCAGAGGCCGGCCGCGGCCAACATGGCGGCCAAATCAAAAAGTTGTAGAACAAAAGTTGCTTAGTTTTTTAAGTACTACAACCCCTGAAAATATGAGATCAAATAAAAGAGGTACGGACAAACAAACATATATACCAAAGCAAGATTATATGGTGACGTCATAGAAAAATTTAAAATTGTCATAACTTTGGTCAAAATCATCCGTTTTGGACGTTTGAGGTGTCGTTGAATTAGTATTGACGTCTACAATCATAATTTGCCAGTTAGAAAATAATTGGGGCCTTTTTTGGAGCAGTTATACCCGAAAAACTGATTTTTTGGGGCAATTTTCGGAAGGTCATATCTCCACTCAATGTTGGTAGAAATTCATGTTTTTATACATTATTATGTTTATTTTTCAAGGCCTTTCCAATGGTATATAACATAATCCAGGCGGCCTCAAAGGGAAAAAGTTCGAAACTTGCTGTATAATATACTTCGTTCGACTTCCAGCACAGTAGGTGCTTTCGTCACTCGTTTGGACTGCCGTCCAAAGTGATTATTACCAATTATATCTACTATTCTTATTATATTGGTTTCTTTGATATTTTTGTTTTATTTTAATAAAAGTGGGTACAGGTGTAATAAACGTATACACCATTAAATTACATTATTTTTATAATCTATTTTTATAGACGACGGAATCTTATAATTTTCTGTACTTCCGTTAAATTTTGCATTATTAAGTTTGGCTCGAGCGCCTCATCATCACCACATCACACATAATCAATCAAATTATCAAAAAAAAAAAAAAAATTAATTGTCTATTCACAAAAAAAAATTGAATATGGAAACGTCTATGCCCTATGGCCACTAGATCACTTGATCACAAAACTTTTTTTTTGTAACTCGTCCATTCTAACTATTCAACTATTCACAAAAGTTCATTATTTTTTTATATAAATTACATGCACTATAATTATTATTATATAAACTTAATGATACCTCACAATTTGACTTTACTCCTTAACTTAATAGTGCGTTCATGACATCGTGAGTTAGTTCGGAAAAAATACCGTGGTTTCACACAAAATGTATTAAAACAACAACAAAGTTAAAACAATTTCAACTCGAGTTCGGAACTAGTAGGCGTGGTATAAAGCATTTCACGTAATTTGATTGGTTTTGAGTTCGTTGGCGAGTATGGAGCTATTTGTTTACGATGTCATGTACGCGGCATAACTTTCAATCTTTTCTTATTACATATATTATATTCGTTGTAATTGTCACAGAAATTGTTTTTTTTCTTTCTCTATTTATCGCGTACAAATTCAAAGTCCAACTTTGACGAAAAAAAAATTTTTATTTTTGTTTTCCGAAATTATTTTTATATTTTATAATTTATTATCGCCCGAAATGATCGTCCAAACTTAACTAATCCCCCAAAAATTTTTCTTTTCATCATCCTCGCAAGTCATTTTCCCTGCTATATCGGCCACTCGATATTTCTCCCAAAATTGATCGACCGATCGATATTTTACTTTTACGATCACTATCAGTCCGCCATTCGACACTTTGATTCTTTCATCGTTTGCTTCCCCTTTATCTCCAGACTGTTGTTAGTTTGTTTGTAAAGGGGAAGGAAACGACGAAAGAATCACGGCGAAAGAATCAAAGTGTGGAATGGCGGAAATACTGATTCGAACAACACAATATCGTAGTCAACATTTAGGGATTTTAAATGTTGACTTACACACAATGCGTACTTCAGGCGATTCTCTATAAAAAAAAGCTCAAAAACAATTTAAAAACTTATAACGCGATGCCATTCGGAATCGTTACATGTTTTAGCAGGTAAGCCCCCTTTTCATACACTGTGATCACATATATTTAATTTTTTTGTCACAAATGGAAAAATTAAAAAAAAAACAAATCTACTATTTTTCTATTTTTTATTGTTGACGCAAAACTTTATTGTTAACTCCAATTGGGTTGTCCTCCAAATACAGTAGTATGTAAAAAATAAGTAGTAAAAACAGTAGTAGTAAAAACATTTATATTTCCTGTCTACCAGATAAACTTGCTCCAACGGCAGTGGAGTAGGTTCAAATATCTCGCATATCACTCTGTAAATTAGCGTACCAAGTACCAAATATTCTAATCGTACATATCAAAAATATAGCATCTCGCAAACTCATCGCTAACTCATCATTCATCACTTTGTACGTACAAATAGAGTAAATGCATCAACATGAACACGCAAGACGGAAACAGCATATACTTGGTCGGCTTGATTGTACACGAGAAAAGATTCATAATTACTTAGCAGTGATTGCTGCTATTCGAAAATGTTATTTAAGGGCTGTGAACTAGAAAATTACCATAAAAATAGACAGCTAGATAGATTCTACATTTTCTCTAAGGTGCTCGATAATACATCATACAACTATAGTGAAAGAGGTTTAAAAAAATAATTTGTACTTTCCAATGATAAATAAAAAAATCGTCTGGTGACATATACAATATTCAATGGCTGGCGGTTGACAATGATATCAATAACAAATACGCGGTAACACTTTTCTACTTGCATTAATTCTGTAAGGAGTAATTTATTGTCAAATACGTGTTCTATTTTTCCGCCACTGATGTGTTCTGAACCAAACAGAAAGAAAATATTCACACTAACGACAGATGTACTTATAACCACTTATGAATATTACCCATATACATATCCAGTTTTATCCAGAATACGAATTTTCATAAAAAAAAAAAATATTGAACCGTTCATGAAAATTCCGAGAAAATATATTTCCCATTGCCATTCATTGTACACGAACTAAAAAACATCTTGTGTTATCAATAAAAATATGTATACATATATACGACAACAATGGGTAATACGAGATTATAGTTCGCGCCATATTCTCTTTGAATAGAAAAATCGCGGTTGTCGTTGATTCAATAATACAAAATCAATAATTTAATCAGTTTTGATTAAAATGCTTATATACGAATCCGACTCAGTATGTAGAACTATTAACGCTAATCACATTATAGATAGATAAGCATACCGTACGTAGAGTGTCAGTATGAAGTCATGGAGATCATTAAACCTTTTAACACTATCTCAATCCGCTGCGAATAATGATTTCATAATTTTTTGTAATTTGAATGGTTTTTGATATAATTATTTTTGTTATCGAGACACGCGTTTATAAATATAGAAGTAGATTTTTGGGTCGGATTTTAAAGTAGTTGTACGTTTAGTTTGGCTTATTAATGGATTTTTGTATCGTCTCTAAATTTATTACGGTTACAATTACTTTTGTACTGTAAGACTAAGCATTGGTCGAGATTCCCGGATAATCTCCTCTTCCATCAGTATTGTACGCTCAGCTTATATCCTCGTTCTCTACGAGTAACTGTAATTGCTCACTGATCGATTTTGTTTCATATCACTAGTTTTAGTTGCTTGATAAGCTGATCCAATGCATCCGATAACTATCCAACCAACCTCGATTGGTTCTCGTTCATTCCCCTCCAATGATAATATCGATTTGGCTTGGCTCCTCAAACTGTGGGTCTGTCATATTTGTGTTTTATACATATTTAAATTTGTGTATGATAAATTTAAATTCCTATTAAATCTAAATTATTTAATTTAAAAAAAATTAAATTTTCAATTTTAAATTGGAAAAAATTTAAAAATAGCTATCGCGAACTCTACTCGATTGTTTTAAAAAAAACGCAGCTATTATAGGAGTTGGATAAGCTTGGTTTTTTCGCTTTGAAATCTGCACATTGAGTTAATTTATTATTTTCATCGCAATGTCGCCAAATATCTCGACTGGGGCGTTCTTATTGCGTGGTTCATAAGGCTTGTTTCTGGTGAATTTCTTCTTATGTGTTTCAAGTGATAAAAAACGTTGTTTCAAAAAACGAAGAAAATCCTTAAGTTTCTCCACTTGAGAACTTCCTTTATTGCATCATGGAGTTCAGGTTGCTTGTTAGCTTTGCCGCAGAACCAACAATGTATTTGGCAACACAGATCTGAAAAACTTTAGCAACAAACGTCAATGGTACTATTAATTCATCATCTGCTCTCTTTAGTAAAATAGACGTTACAGTAAACCAAGTGCACCTACTATCAGAGGATTACATAAAATACACAAAACTACTGTGCGTGTCTATCCGACCTGCGGATTTCATCAACATAGAAGGTCGCAAAATACTTAAATAAATGGTGAGCCTCAAATATAAAATTGACAAATTATTTATCAATAAAGAATAACCTGGAACTGGTAGAAGTGTAGGGATTTTGGTTCCAATTGCAAAAAAATGTTGTTTTCAATATAGTTACTACAGATTTTTTAATTTACATAATAAAATTATTAATTTTCTTCCAATACAAATAATTTTATTTTAATCTGTACTTAAATGTCCTTAAATATTCCATCCAAGTGAAACACATTTTTATACAAAGTTTCGAAGCAAAACAAACGCGGCGAAATCCGTCCATATTTAAACTGCTGAAAATTCAAAAAAACTATTAAAACCGGGCAGTATATTTTTATCACTCTATTGATAAACAGAAAATGAAAGTGTGATAACCCAGCGGTTGTGTCGTGCTCGTAATACCACCACTGAGTGTGGATAACTGTAGCAGGGGAACTTTCGAATTTCAAAATGAAACTTTGCATACCGCTCAAGCCTGTGTTAATTAGTGGTCACGGGAAAAAGTTAGTACTAGTCTAGGAGCCGGGAAAACAGGGAAAGAAATTTTCAATTTTCATCTGAAAAACGAAACAGATAAAACCCGAAATCAAGAAAAAACCGTAAAAAAATTTGAAACTTCCAAAGGTGGCTAGACGAAATTTGTGCTTATCATAGAAATATAATTTTCATTCATTAATTGGGGAAAACAAACTAGCCCCTAAAAGATACTGTATATTAAACAAACAAAATAGTGATGAATATCAAGCGAGTGGTGTGGTGAGGCGAGAATCATAATAGGGCAGTTAGTGATTAGTGGATTTTAGGAAAATTCGTGTAGCGATATTACAGTATTGGCAAACTGGTCTGTGCGATGTGAATTACGAGAATTGGTGTTGTAAGTATATAACGGTATTCACAATCCAGTGATACGAACCTGGGGCGGTATGTTGTACCATCACTTCGAATCGAAATTCGAAAAAAGTCGAATGGCAGTATGTTGTATCATTATCGAAAAGCAAAAATGATACAACTTTCACTTTTTCCATTCGACTTTTTTCGAATTCGACTTTTTTCGATTTGAAGTGATGGTACAACATATACCGCCCCTGATTTGAGAGAGCAAAAGCTTAATAATACCCAACAAACAATTTTGGGTTCGTACCCAAAAGAGCACAATTTACGCACGCTATTCTTTACCCAATTATCATATGTGTGTGCATATAAAACACAAACGTATTTATTGTAACGGTGTTACAAAATAATACAGACAAATACAAGTATAATTATTCTTTTCTTATTTGAGACTGACGCGCGACGCCATATTTGACCTAGAATTATTTTGTTTGTGTTATTTTATTACATGTCATTTTATTTCATATAGAAATCGCATGTATGCGTTAAATACAATAAAATTCGAGGTTACAAAGGAGTTGAGAATTGCAAAGGGGTTGCGAATCATAAAAATTCGCTAAGCCATTGTGATTATACTTTGATTAGTTTAAAGTATTTTCAAAATTGTTGTAGTTTGGTCACTGCAGTCTGATGAGACGACCGAATTTTTTAATACTAAAAATTCAATGTTTCATTAGTTCGAATCCAAACTTCCAAAGTCTTGGTAATAACCTCACCATTCTTATTTTACCAACACTTAAGTGTGCCTAAGAGCGATTTTTTCGACTAAATTGCCGACTAAACTAAATTAATGAGTAGTTATGCTATTAGCCACCTGGTTTTATCATTTAGACTCCTGCTGAGGTTGCTTGACTATTTAGTTGTCATTTTAATTTTTTGTTTTTATTAGTTTTTTTTTCTCGTGTTCAAACGAGTAAAAATGTCTAAAAGGAAATATTCTCATTCTTAAATTTCGATTGTAATTTATAATCACATTCCTTGATTTTAAATAATAACAAATCGGTGTTGTTGAAAACAATTTGAGGTATGAAACGTCATAATTTAGTTTAGTTTACAATTTAGTTTACAATCGGAGACACAGCATATTTAAGAGGCACTAATGCCATCTTTGAAAGAATGATATGAATCGGGGATTAATTTAGTTTAGTCGACAATTTAGTCGAAAATATCGCTCTCAGGCACACAGTCATAATTTCCACAATTATTTATTATTAATACTACGTTATTTAGAATTTTTAATTACACCACTATTTTCACTTAACACGACTCACTTTCGTGTGCCGAATCTGCCAAATGACCCCTCATTGTATTCGTTGCACTCAAATTTATATACCAATCGAATATTCTAGACTCGCCTGGATTAATACAGAAGTAATATTTTCAATGCTTCTGTTCCAGACTACTAAAATCTGCTACATAACCAAAATGTCATAAAACTATCTCCAACGCCATTACTTACAACATGAGCATTTTTCGTTGAATAGATGTCTCGTTCATGCTGAAAAAATTACACATCAAACCAGTAGGCAAGATCATAATATTAGCCTCCAACTAAGCCTGTTCGTACTGAACGGGATCCAAACTACCGCCTTGGTAGGTTAATGCCGATCGTTCTCCGCACGGCTTTTGCCCCTTACTGCTCCCCGCCAATTACTGAAATCCCCTATCCTACATATATTTAAAAGCAATGTTGCTCTGTCTTAAAGAATGTGTACGGTCCGTTTTCGATATTTGCATACCTTCTGCACAAACCTCTCTTCTGTCTACGGGCCATTACAATATACACAATGCTCCCGCTAGATAACCTTTCTGTGAATTACCAATCGCCAATCACAGCTTCCGATGCCCCAGCAGTCGATTTCTCCGATTCGGTCTAAACGTAACTGCCATAATTGTTCTTCGGCATCATTCGAACAGAATCGCCACATCTGCAACGAGTATCTCATTTTTTTGTAAGCCATACTTACCAACACCATCTAGGCGTTGCAATCCGTATTTGATGTTCTAAGTGACCAGACCACCGTCAGCATCAGCATTATCACTTTCATCAAGTTTGCCATCGTTCTCTGTTACATAAATAATCCTTGCACCAAAATCATCGAAGCCATTTGTGCCAGATGATCCGTTCATCCTCATTTATTACGGACACCAACTTTCCTGGTTCTGGCTGAATAATAAATAGCCGCTATGAGACGTCGATTTTGCATCTGGTTGAGCAGCCAAAATCCCGATTAGTTCGTTTCTTTCTTCTTGAACCGTGGCAATATCCCTCATCTGCTGTCTCGTCAACTTTCTTTCATTTTTTTGTTTCATTCCTCGTGTCAAATTTTTACTTTTTTGATCAAATTGTTGATTCATTTGTTGCGCATAAATCTTTTAGTGCTTGTTTCGTCTTTTTACTGTGTGATCAACTTTTTGGTTTTGGTGGTGTGCCATATCAAAGGTTCCAGATGGCTGAGGAACCCCCTCCCCTATCTCCTGTTTGTCATCTAGTTTTTCGTCTATTACCTTTTCGAACTCATAACTTTCGGATCTAAACATTACGTCTCTGTTGCATTAGTTGGTAAATTACGATGCTTTAATTGGGATTTTAACTCCGTAAACGTAATCCCATTGCTGACACCAATTTTTACGAATTTACCCAGCCAAATCCAATGCGTGCTACTCGATTGCGAATATCATTATATAATTTGACTAATTTTCGTAATTCACACTGCTTCTGCTCAGATTACTATAATCTGCGATACAACAAAACTGTTATAAAACTCTCTTTAACGCCACTTTCCCAACCTAGATGTCACTAATCTCACGACAATGTTATTAATTTTCTAAACTTTAAATGAGCACTTTTCGTTGAATAAATGTAGTCTGGCCACCAAAAACGCACGATCTAACAACATTAGATTATTTTTGTGGGGCTATATGAAAGACCAGGTTTATGAGAATAACCCGCCACAATCAATCGAAGATCACAAAACCAATATCAAACGTGTCATACGTGAGATAGAGCCCAAATTATGTAGGAATGTGACCGAATTTCGATCAAAGGACCAACTTCTACAAAGATGCTTTTGGTGGACATTTGTCAAATATTACATCATGAGCCGATACTTGATTCAAGGCTCATAATGATTTTATGTTGCAACAAATAAAAAAAATATGTATGGTATCACGAAACAATAAACTTACATACGCGTATATTCGTAATAAAAATAGGTACGTTTTCTAATTCTGAATTACAAATAATTTAATTTCTCGTCCTATGTTTCCAAATCATAATAATGAAATAGATTTCGTATGAGGAAATGTACTCTTCAACATCGTCAACGACACCAAGTCAATAACTTTCGATTCCGCTAAATTTCTATTTTTATTAGCACAACGACAATAACCCAAAAATGCCAACTATTCTTTAACTCCACATACGAGTACAACAATATCTTTGAGAGAGGAGGCAAATAACGATTTCCATGAAACCGTATAAGGAAAAAAAATCCGTTTTCAATTTTCTCAAAATCCACTTCACATATTTTTATACGAGGGGACAAAATTCATCCACCCAAACCAAATCGTATAAAATTTCTGTTTTGTGTCAATAGTGACATAAATTGTATACAATGATAAGCGTGTACAATGAACAATGCTTTTTTACAATTATCCTCATATGGCGCTCTACTAAAATAGTATGAGCTGAGCAGTAAATAACAGGTTATTTATAACAAAAGGCGTGTCACTAAGGTGCTTTACATTTTCTAAAACAAACAATTTCCCAATAATGTTTAGGTTTTTATTCACAAAAATAATTAAAATTAAAAATCCGTTAATAGAACATAAAATTAAAAAATAAAACACGTTATAAGAACTAAATAATACCCAAATGGAATCTAGCCACCATCCCGCCGATAAGGATGAATACAACAATGACTAAACAACAATACATGCAGCATTTCTTCAATTGGGGCACCAATATTACTTTGATCGCTTTTATAGGATTTGTATACCAACTGAAAGATGTATCTGGACGTCTGCAATAAAAAAAAACGCAAAAATTTAATCGAAATGCGAAACCTTTTCGATGCGTTTCGGGTGTTTTCTAAAGGAAAACTTATCGACACAGAAAATAAATTGTTTATGCATCATCATCATCATCTTATTACTGATACATATTTATGTTAAACAATATTGAAAAGAGATAAGACATATATTACAATAATAATTAGATACGTACTTTGGCGGTGGAAGTGCTTGAGGACCATCCAGACCACAACCGGCTGGATTGATATCAGCCTGATCTTCTGTTAAAATTTCCATTTCCAAATCAATTTTTCCGGTTTGTCCGATTGTCTTTTCTATAAATCCGTGACACGGAAACCATCCGCGAATTTTATTCCGTAGAAATATGTTTTGCGTCGCAGCACCGCGTTTATCATATTTGGCCAGTGAACATTTTTTCGCGTTATGAAATGGTTTCGGAAAATGGGCTAGATTTATGGCGAGTGAACCAAGAAAGTCGTCTGCGGAAATAGCATCACTATCCCAAATTTGAAGGTGAAAAACAGGTGGCACTCGAACCATTGTATCGAATTTTTCAAAAAGGCCTTTGGGTTGGGCGATCATCATCTGAAATTAAAAATTTAGAATACAGATCGCAAATATCAAACCTATTGGTGATTTTCATTGAATGCAGATAACGTTGGTTTGTAAATCTATAAGGGGAACAAAAATTGTCAAATCCATTACAATGGATAGTTTTCTCTCCCTTGCTTCATACCAAACTGCGATTCGCGGTTTGTTCGCCAGACATCAGCTACATTGTTAGAAATCGCGATAACAATAATAATGAAAAAGCTGTTCTGGTACATTTAACCCGTACATTAAAAAGCTTTGCCATCCTCTCTCAACGCTTAAAGAAATGAGGGAAATTTAGCCTGAGAATTAGAGTAGTGAGTTTTTGACAAATACAATTAATGAACTGATTCAAACGAAAATGATCTAAAATAGATATAATTTCTAAGATCTCAGAAAACTTAACATTGATAATGGTATTATGACACTGGCTTCCGACGTGCCCATACATAAAAATACGATTAACGCCATTAGCTCAAAATCTGTATCAATCCTGGGAAGTGATTCTTTTTTGATGGTAGGACGTGTGAGAATTGCAAAGTGAAGTTATGTGTGCCATTTATAAGCACCATGCATCTTTGATGGCTGCCAACACACCAAATCCATAATATCGTGTTAGCAGACAGCCGAATGAAGCCGTGTTTTGTCAAAGTGGAATAAAATCGGAATGACGCGATAAACTTCAGAAATAAAGTCGAATTATGATAAGAATATACATATATTGTAGCGTCATTCACCAGATTCTCGTGCGAAATGTACCGTACTATATTCGCGTTCTGAGACACGATGCATATTAAGACTCAACATTAGGAAATATTCAACTAGCAAAAATGGTAAAATTTCTTAAATGGTTAAAGATTGTAGTGAACATTCAACTGAAAGATATTATATAGATAGACTATCATTCTTGGCGATTTACTGGCCCGTTTTTCTATCCGAATAAGGGTTGTTCCTTTTTAATTTAATTTATAACATGTCCCCTTTTAAATTTACAACAGATTGCCTAAACTGTTCTTAAAATAAAGTGCGACTTTATTGTGTTTTTGGATGAAATACCATTCAGAAGTGGTTCCATTTTGAAACGGGAATACCCTGTAATAAAAAAAATCAACGAAGAACGAACAAAAATGGTGAAAAAACTTATAGATATAAAATCAAGAAAATAGACAAGGGAGTTTTTGAAAGAGTATGTCATGGAGAACGACGTGTTTTCGGAATTAATGTTTTGTTTTTAATAAAAAAAATGTATTTTTGCGTTATCAACTAACAGTTCGACTTTTATTTTATTTAAATTCGAATATAAAATCGGGTTTTAGTTCAGAAGTGGGATAAAGTACTTAGCTGTTAATAAAGTGCATTTGAATAAAATTATAAACAAACAGTGAATGTAAAATAAATTGAAACAAAACGTAATACAGTTGTAATTATAAGTAATGGAACTTTGTGGTATATAAAAATTACACAGGGTGAACCCAATCAAGTTGTTATGGATTTTTCAAATCTTTCGGTTGCGAAATTACGGATCGAGTGTGGAAAACGTGGGTTAAGCAATACCGGGAAGCGTAAAACGTTAGCGGAACGGTTAGAAGTGTATGAAAGTGAAACGTCGCAATTACAAGTGAACAATGAAAATGGTTATGAGTTGCACCAAAATGAAGGCAATTTTACGAAATTGAAGATTGAAAACGTTAGTAGTAATCCGCGCGAAATGATTGAACAAAATACTTGTGATGCAAACGAGCTGAATGATGTAATATCGCATTCGGAAAATGTTAGTTACGAGCGAAATTTAACGGAACTTGAACTGCGAATTCAATTTTTAGAGCGAGAGAAATTTCTTATTGAGCGTGAGCGTATGCTTAATGAGGAATTATCGAAATTGTCGCGTTACTAAACAAACAGCGATAAACGTACTACATTCCCGGAGGAAGATACCAACTATCCTAATTCTCAAAATCGATTTAACCTTACACCCCGTGATGTGATCGATATACTTCCAGAATTTGATCCTGCAACGTTGGAACAATTCGTTCAAAAAGTCGAATCGTTGATGAATATTTATGAAATAAATGAACGAATTATTATGTTAACAATCGGGAATAAACTAAAAGGATCGGCCAAATTATGGTTTAATTCAATACAATTCGTGTTTATCATGTGGAGAATATTTGCAGACGAATTGATGAAACATTTTAATTCACATTTTTGCAAAGCAGTGTTACACGACAAGTTACGTTCAAAAATTCTCAAACGAGACCAAACGTTGATTGATTATTATTACGAAATATGTGCCATCGGACAACGTAAAGTTTCAGATGAGCCTTTAATAAAGTATATAATTTTGGGATTGAATGATTATCAGCTAAGTACATCGTTGCGCACACAGATATAGTTTAGCTAATGTGGATGAATTGCGTCAGCGTATCGAGTGGTATTCGAGCATGTGGCAAGGAAGTGCGCAGAGTGCACGGATTATAAATGCTGAATACAATTCGGGTCGGCTGAATATACATAATAATATAAGAACCACAGAGATGAAAACGATGTAGGAAATGTTCGCGTGTTCATCCGAGGGGGCAAACAGAATGCTCCACTACGACTGGCACTCAAAAATCGTTCAATGGTAAAATAACAACTCTGACGATGCGTGTTCCTATATCAAATCTGTAATGTCGAACAGTAACGTGAAACTATTGGGTTTAATCGATTGCGGAAGTCAATGCTTAATGATACGAGAAAGTAATGTGGGGCTTAAAATGGAACGAAGTAAATGTAACGTGTTTGCCAAAGGGTTTGCAGGTGGCGGTGTGGTTGCCAGCGAGAAGATACGAGCCAGAGTTCAAATTGATGAAGTTGCTGATGAGATTGAGTTGCTTATTGTTCCTGACCAATATTTAAACACACAACCTCTAATTGGCCAAAATTTTATTGATAAACGTTAAAGAATACGTTAAAAATTCAAAATCTCAACATAAGCGATACTTTGTTGGTTGATCGAACTTTGGATATGGCAGAAAGACGTGATGTTTCAAGTGGTATTTCTTAAAATGGACAAAACGAAGGTGTAATTGAAATTCTATTGGCTGAAATAAATTTGGATCAGTGTATGACTCCGAGTGAACGCGAATGTTTATTTAAGCTGATAGCAAAATTCGGTAGTTGTTTTGCTCGAAATTTAAAAGAACTCGGGAAAACGGATGTTGAAATGGAAATTAAATTAAATAATGACGAACGACAACCGGTTTCGCGTTGATGGTAAGATAGTCTATAATCGGCCTTATAGACTATCTTACCATCAACGCGAAAAAGTAAAGACAATGACAAGTGAATTGGTGGAACATAAAATAATACGTGAGTCTGAATCAGCATATGCTAGTCCAATCGTCCTAGTAAAAAAGAAGGACGGTGATGAACGAATGTGTATTGAATACCGAAAATTGAATAATAAAACTATACGGGACCAGTATCCGTTACCGATTATGGAATATCAGCTCTCACGACTCAATGGCTGTAGTTATTTCACTGTACTGGATTTAGCATCCGGTTATTATCAGATAACAATGTCTGATGAATCAATATCACGTACAGCTTTTGTGACGCCAGATGGGCATTTCGAGTTTTTGAAAATGCCCTTTGGGCTAACAAATGCCCCGGCTGTTTGCCAAAAAATGATGAACGGCATTGCTCGGGAGGTTAACGATAATGTAATTGTTTATTTGGATGATACTATCATACCAAGCACGACCATCCAGGAAGGTATGGAAAATTGGAACGATTATTGAAAGTATTACAACAACGAGGATTAACTTTAAAATTAAAGAAGTGTCAGTTTTTCAAGAAGAGAGTTGAATTTCTTGGCCATGAAATTGATTCTCATGGCATACGACCGGGATCAAACAAAACTAATGCGATTTTAACATTTCCAACGCCTACGGATAAGCATGAGGTACGACAATTTATGGGGTTAGCAAGTTATTTCAGAAAATTCGTTAAGAATTTTTCAATTATCGCTGAACCGTTAACGCGGCTAACTAAAACGAATGAATCCTTTAACTGGACAAACGAGCAAACAACGTCGTCCGAATTATTAAAAAGCAAGCTGGGAAGTCGCGATATTTTGGCGTTATATAATACGTAGTTGGAACATGAGGTGTGCACTGACGCAAGTTCCAAAGGTCTCGCCGGTATACTATTCCAAAGAGAGACAAAAAAGGTAAAACGAAACCTGTGTCATATTACAGTCGCCGGACAATGGAGAATGAATGCAAATATCATTCATATGAATTGGAAGTTTTGGCGGTCGTTGAAGCGCTTCACAGATTCCATATTTAATTAATCGGAAAGCCATTTACTTTGGTCACGGATTGTGCTGCGTTGACAACTTGCGCTACGAAAAAGGATTTAATTCCAAGAATAGGAAGGTGGTGGTTGCGATTGGCTGAATATACCTTTAATACGATTCATCGAAGTTGACAGAAGATGCAACACGTCGACGCACTTAGCCGTTACTCAATTGACGACGGAGTGGATCTTGAACCAGCCACGATTGATGTGTTCTTAGACGACGATATTCAAAAAATCATCGAAGTTATGAGTCGGAAACCAATTAGTTCTGATGAACGGCAGATGCATGTAGACTATACGGTATATATAAACAACAATTGTACCGAATTGTACATGATAAACGAATGTGGGTTGTGCCCAGAACATTAAAGTGGCGTATAGCTAAACTGAATCACAACGATATGGGACACCCGGGCGTTGAAAAGACGATCGATTAAAGTTATTCGCAGACACTTTTGGTTCCCTCGAATGAGAGACTATGTAAGGAAATATATTTCCTCGTGTTTGGAATTTGGATATACAAAATCGAAATGTGGGACTATTGATAAGACGCCTATACCATTTCACACTACACATGTGGACCACTTGGGTCCTTTCCCGAAAACGTCTAAAGGTAATGCTTATTTGATAGTTATAATAGATGCGTTTTCAAAATACGTAGTTATCAAAGCAGCGAAATCAACGAATACAGCTCGTTATATCGCTCATAGAAGATTGGACTACGGCGTTCCGACGAGGTTAATTACCTAGTGATCGAACATATATCAAATATATCTTGAATGCTACCGCAACGCCAAGAATACAGGCCAATGCGAACGGTACACTAGAACAATCTTGGGAATGTTACGAACAATGGTTGGAGAAGACGATAGGAAATGGGACACAAATATTCGAAATATACAGTGGGCCTTAAATACAATGATCAATGACACAACAAAACTGTCACCTCAAAGGCTAATCTTAACATATGAACCACGAAGTATATTAAAAAATAAATTGTTGCTGGCAATGGAAACCGATAAGTTTGCCGATGATGACGTGGAAACTATTAACAGGCTAGATTATGAGAAAACAAAAGCAGCTGGGGTACGCCAGAAACAACGTTTCGATAAAGCACATTGTGCCTCTCATAAATACAACGAGGGGGAAATGGTATTTGTAAAGTGGGAAGGCGGTGCTTCAAGTGGTACATCAAGAAAACTATTCCCAAAATATCGGGAACCATATTTAATTGATAATCAAGCGCTTGGACACGACAGATATCACATTGTCGATGTTCCAGGAACCGAACAAACTCAGCGAAAATTCGATGGTGTATGCAGTTCAGATCGATTAAAACCTTTGTGTACGTTAGATGATGAGGACATCTCTAGTTGCAGGATGGACGACTGAAACGGGAATACCCTGTAATAAAATATCAACGAAGAACGAACAAAAAGGGTGGAAAAACTTATAGATATAAAAAGAAGAAAATAGACAAGGGAGTTTTTGAAAGAGTATGTCATGGAGAACGACGTATTTTCGGAATTAATGTTTTGTTTTTAATAAAAAAAAATGTAATTTTGCGCGTTATCAACTAATAGTTCGACTTTTATTTTATTTAAATTCGAATATAAAATCGGGTTTTAATTTGTGTCCCGTTTTGTAGCTAATTTAGACAAAAGAACTGTGCTAAGGCCCTTTCCCAAACACCGACTTATTACAGACTTATTCACTTATTTGACGCCATCTTGAATAAGTCGGTCAAATCGTTCCAATTCATTGTACCGACTAACAAAAAAAGTGACGTAATAAAAAAAAAGAACAAAACGCAATTTCTATTATTCGCAATTTTCAACAAAATAGCTGACATCTGGTGAACAAAACATGACTCACAGTGCAAGGGAAATCAAAACTGTCATAACAATCGATTTGACAATTCTCGTCCCCCTTTAATTTGTCAATAACCTTTAATTTGTCAATCCCAGAAGTTATTTTAATGTCTAGGTTAGACCATTACGTATCACCACAAAAATTATCAGAATTTTTCTATGACCCATTCTCGAGTAAACGTGGTTGCCGCATGATTATTTCGAAAAAGATCGATTAGTACACCTGAGCGTCTCAAAGAAGATTATCGAAAATATGAGTCATAGACAAATTCTGAAAATTGTTGTGGTGATACGTAATAGTCTAACCTAGACATTAAAATAAGTTCTGGAGTTGGCAAATTAAAAGATGAACTACCTGACAATCATTGGTTCCCTCGAATCAAAGAAATTTTATGATTAATAGATATAATCATGCGACAAGCACGCTTACAGAAGAGAATATTGAGAAGGAGCTCATCGTGAACCATTAGTACTCCTATTCAAATCACTGAATTGTTTTATAATTTTGATTGTTTTGTGAAATTTAATTCATTGCCGGTAAGTGCGAATAAGACTCATGTCTTACATTGTTGTATTTTTAGTATTCGACGAGTAGTATGAAAATATTTATTGGTTTTTTTAATTATTTATTAGTGTTTATAAATTAACACATTATTTTATATTTTTCATTTTTTTTTTTGTTTGCCTTTAAATTTTGAGTAAAATTTCGTGCTAACTTTTTACAATTGTATTTATCAATACATTATTTTTCGTGCTAACTTGTACTAAAATGTACCATTCAAGTTTTTAGCTTTTAGTGTTGCCATAGTGTTTTTCGTGCTAACTTTTCGTGCCTACTTCACAGACATGTATATTATAATATATACATTATTATTTATTCCTCGATTATATAGGGTGTCTCTACAAGAGCGCCAAATTTAAATTTGCCGCATTTTGTTCATACGAGTTGTAAGGTGATTTTTTTGACATTTGTCAAATACAGACCACGCGATTTAAGAATATGGAGAAGTACTCAAACCAACAAATGAATCGACCACAGTAAGGGAATATGTGGTCGAGAATCCAGGAACTTTCATTCAGCGTCGTGGTCAAGAATTAAACATTTCCAGAGCACTATGCAACGAATTTTGGTAAAAGATCTGCATTTGCACGCGTACAAGGTTCAATTGGTGCACGAAATTTTCTTTAAAATTAAATCCGGCGCTCGTGTTGGGACACCCTATATTTAGTCAAGACACGTTTTGGAGACATTTCTGTGTAGACATACTTATTCAAATAATTCTCCTCACAAGGTGACTTATTTGAATAAGTCGGTGGCCACAAATAAGTCGGTGTTTGGGACACAGCCTTAGTGCTAATCGTCAATTTAAGTTCATAGATAAGTCAAATTAAGTATGCCTATTTACGCAGCACCTCATAACTTTTTTGACGACAAATCAGGCTATCCGAAATAGTTCGTTGTAGCCCATGTTTTCTACATGTTTTATTGAAGTGTTTTCGAAAAGCATTCTACCGACCAAATGACAGAGTGGTTAAAGCTTTGGCGTTTGGATCGGGAGGTACCGGGTTCGAATCCCGATAAGGAATTTTCATCTACAAATTACGATCTGTGATGAAATGGAACATATATATGACCGACCCCCTGTCGGAGTGCAAAACTCATGGGCCGATTCATCTTCCATGCCAGTATAGAGGCTCTGGCATGGAGCTATGTAATATGCAGATGGTGACAAAAATCGGACCTATAGCCGGTACGTCCTCGAATTGGCTGGCAATGGCGTAAATGTATGGACGGAAAAGCAAACCGCGAAAGAGTTGGACGGGCCTTGGCCCCATAACAAATTGCACTGATAATTTTAAAAAAATAACAGAATTCTAAAAGTTATTTATTTTTTAAAGTTATATCTCTACCTTTGCAAGGGTTTGCAGTCCATAAATACCCTTAACATGGCAATATAGAAAACATTATTAACAATTTTTAAGTAAAAGCTTGAAAGGCACTCAATTTTGACCAGATGCATTACAGATACAGCACCAGCGAAACTTCAGAATCTGTTCATTGACCGTTGAAGGAAGATCTAAATAAGCGATCTACTAAAGCGAGAAGAAATTCATCAAATGTTTTCAGTTTGTTGCAAAACATAAGATTAAAATAAATTAAAGCGAGTAAAAATGTCCATTTATTTCTGTAAAAATTGTTACTGGTCTGATTTGGTATGGTAGCTTGCCTCTAAAATAGCGAAACAAATGAAAGATTCTTTGGGGGTTAAGGCCCAACACTAAAAATCCAAAATTTTAAAATCCTCAACAATTTTTCAAGGAAAATGTGTAAACTTACCATTTCTTCAGCCATTAAATACTTCATGCGAAAAACCATTCTCCAGTTAAAATTTCCCTCGCCATTCAACGATCGATAGTGGACATCAGTATACTGTGCATCATCTATATTTTCCAACCAGCTAAAATAAAATAATTAAGGTAATCATAATATGTTAATAAATTGCCTTGTTATTCGAAAACCACCAGTTTCCTACCCCTTTACATAAATATCAGACATTTTTGTGCCAAACACATTTTTTTCGTCCAACAGCACATCTTTCGTATTCCACACAATTGCCCGCAATTCAAAAACTCTCGCCGGTTCCGGTGCAATATCAAGAGGCAATGGTACTTGTCCCGGACTAAAAATATCAAGCCACATTTGTAATTTTCCTTGTTCGATACCAGGCCGATCGTCTCGAAAAAGTGATCGGGTTTCAACATGCTCCGGTATCAATTTAAATCCAACCTCTGGAATTTTATTTAAATTGTGCAAAACAGTTAAAGATAATCGTTCTTGGGCATCCTCGTTAAGTGCCAGAATGGTTTCGTCTTCAAACGTAATATCGGCGACTTGTATCCGTTTGCCAACATATTTTGGCGTGCCCAAATTGTAGTACTCGCAGAGTTGCAATAAAATTTCAGATGGTTTATAAACATCTCGCCAAGAATTGTAACCCGATTTGCAGTACTCTTTCGGTATACCGCAATAAGCACGATGCCTCGACCGCAATCGATCCTCTATATCAATTACGGTCGTGCCAATTAAATCATCTTTTGATGTGGCATCTCGATCGTATATCGCTATAGTCAAGTATTGATCTTTTGGTAGGGTACCAGAAATTTCAAATTTTCTTCCGAAAATAGGATTTGTTTGATTCTCCAGATACTGCGAACGATCACTCAACTTTATTTTACCATACTGAAGCTTGATGTATGGATCCGATTGATCATTGGCGTCGTGCGATCGTAAATTTAAACCTTGCACGATATAGACCCGAATCACAATAGGTGTTTCTGACACAACATTGTTATATGTGCTTAAGAATAATTTGCTTAAAGAGTTCTTCGGCTGCACGATCGAGGTTGCGCTTGATATTTTAGTAATTTGAATTTTACATTTTAGTGTAGAAAATGTTTGTTGTGTCGCAGAATCATTACTTAATTCATTTCTGGTCATTGGAATCGGTGCCGCCCAATCTGTCAGCAAGGAAAACTCTGGCTGGCTTTCTAGTTCTGACTTGTAAATCTGTAATTAATGAAATATAAATTGTAAAACAAAGATATTGAGAAACGGTTCTAAATACTTTACCATTAGTTTATGCTTATTTGAACCGTTTTCAACCGAATTATAGAATTTTGTCCACCACGAAAATCGTTTCTCGAGTTCAGCTTGATCGGGCTCTTCTAACGGTTTCTTCTTAGATTTAGACGTAAACTTCATAAAATTAAACATATTTCTAAAGTTATTACCTTTTTCAGCCGGAGGGTCTTTATCAATAAGTGGCTTTTGTTGACCTGTCCGGTCAAAGTCGAATTCATTATCTGTTAATAAATATGTCGAGTTAACGATAAAATCGTAGTGTAACCTTCGAATACTCTTACCTGTATCGGAGATATAGGGGTTGGAAGGTTTTCCATAGTTTTGCTCCTCGATGAAGAAAATTTCCGGATTAGGGAGTATTGCGACGCTCAAAACCGTTTCGTGTTTAACACATTCAACATGTTTTAGTATTAATGGAGGCCAATAAACAAACGGTTCCGGGAGGCTCACGTTGCCCACAACATACGGATCAAGAAAATTTAATGATTTACCGTATTTCTCACCAGACAATCCTGTTTCCAGAATTAGTTCACCAATTAGTGCCTGTACGCGATATCTGCCGATAGTTTGCCGTGTTAAATCTTGGGCGTTCCGAAGCCCATAAAAAATTATCTCCATTTTAAATCGAACCATATTGGGGCGTATCTCACCCGGCAAATCATCGCGTTGAAAACAAGCAATCTCATCATCGCGAATTGGGGTCGTACTTTGTACAAATTCGACTGAAACGAGTACTTCGCCTGTTTGATTACCATTCAAAAAGATGGGAACCCATTGCAGTGGCGGTGGATAACTATCCAAAAAGTCAATATTCATCTCTTCTTTGTGTCGCCGAAATATTTCGGGAAAGGCGAGTGACTTTCGTTTTCTTGGTGACTCTTTCTCGATTATAGTAACCGTATCATCGGTTTGATCTGTCACCGGATTTATTTCAGTTTCGATAAATTTTTGTAACACCGTATCACTCTCCAAAATTTTAACGGCTGGCACAGTATACGTCGTTCCCATTACTGCGTAAATATTTTTCTTTTCATTTACATTGAGAAATTTC
The DNA here is from genome assembly GCA_932526605.1 of Nephrotoma flavescens. Taxonomy (NCBI): domain Eukaryota; kingdom Metazoa; phylum Arthropoda; class Insecta; order Diptera; family Tipulidae; genus Nephrotoma; species Nephrotoma flavescens. The sequence continues at coordinate 222,871,765 of OW052222.1, read as the reverse complement.
AGTATTACACACGGAGCATGTTTCCGAATTAGAAAAGAATTTCCAACGTATGACACCTGATTGATAGTAAGCGTTTCGTTCCAAACCGGTGACAGTGAATCATTAATTATTCTTGTTTTGATACTCATGTTGTTCACAAAAAATAGTATTTGGCCATTACATATGACCTGATGATTTTCAAGGTGGCGGATTTTCGCTTGATGTATATAAATGTTACACAAGAAATGTGCTGGCTTAGTAACGGAAAAATGGTTTTCCGATACATTTGTAACACCATCCGGTACACTGTTAAATGTTTCTGCGTCAATTCCAATCCACATTGACATATTGCAGTGTGCAAAAATACATCCACAATTCCTACATGAATGCATGCAAGAGATTGGCCGAAACACGATGCTGTGCGCAATTTTACTTAATATGCCTGAACAATTCGTATTTTGATGAAACAAAAATTTGCTTGGATTTGTCCGATAGTAAGCAACTTCAACATTTCCTACCAATATTGTTATAATCAGATCGGGCCACCTGTCGTGCAGATTATAGACATTGACAAGCATTAGTTGTTTATAGAAAAGATCCAGATTATCGTAAATAGTTTTGAATTGCTTGTCATTAACTTTGCGTTTATCAACCTCCTGTTTTAAATCACCCATATCTTTAATCATTTTCTCAATCACCGATAGCTTATAATTCATATGATTACGATCCCATTGCGTTATCTCTTTGAAAATTTTAAAATACAAATTCGCCTGAATCTCCTTTAAATTGGCCATAAAGTTTGCAAATATGTGCTTAATGTAACGGCGCTCGTATTTTTGATTTTGGTATCCTTTCCGTTTCAACAATTTATAAATCTCGAGCTGTTTTTTTAGGAGGGTTGCGGCCCGGTCGATCATAACATCCGACTCATATTTTAATCGATTGTCTGGAAACAAAAGACTACATTTTAACATCGGTACCATATCCATGGGAATTTTACAAAATTTTCGTTCCGGATTTTCTTCGTACGGAATCGCCATCATTTCAAGTTCGTTCGACACACCCTCACCGCAGGAAAATTTTATTTTTATCTTATTTTTTTTCGCCGTAATGCAGTTCAGCTCGAATATGTAGAGATACAGTTGAAATGGTTCTAAACTCCAGTAATCGGTTTCGTCTAACCTGTTCACAGGTTGGTTTCGCACATTATACCGAACAACTTTATTCGTTTCGCTGAAAGTTTCACTTTCTACCGATAATAGTACACGGCCAACGTATCTACGGGGCGTTTGTAAATCATACAAATTTATATAGGTTGGTCCAAACATTGGATATGGTGCGAGAATGGTTGTCATATTGGCGAAGTTAATTTCATACTCAGCCCAAATGTAATTTGTGCACATATCAATTTTATGTACTTGGATTATCAGTGTGTTGCAAGACGATGGGTACAGTGTGACGCAATCGAATTGTTCATTCCATTCGGGTGTTTGGGAGTCATTCAAAATTTTTGTTTTTGCCTGAAAATGTATCAGTTTGTTAAGGCTGTATGATACTCAACTTGACAAAAACGATGTTTAGTAAAAATAAGTTTTTGACCATAAAATATTATCAATTGACCTAATTATTTCTTTAGTATGAACTTAGATGCATATTTGATGATTATCCCAATAAATTGTTTAGTTTGTCTACGGTTAGGTTTCAAAGTTTATCATTTTTGTTTTGCAACGCACAAACTAATTTTTTGAATATTTCACTTCTAGATTATCAAGTCTTGAAATGACGTAAAAAGTGAAAAAAGTATGTATGTATGTAGTTTAAAAATGATAAAAATTTCGATTTTTATCGATCGAAAAATTATGTCAAACGATAAGTTTTTGGTTTTACGCCGCAATGCCGTTTATTTTTAGAAAATTTAGTCGCTAGATGGCAAATATCGAAATAAAAATTGTGTCCAAGATAATTGGTTATTAATTTTATTATAATATGCAATGTTTTGAACAGAAATAATGAAAAATAGTAAATTTATTAATTAATTTTACACATATAAACAATATAAGTAAAGTTTAATAAACGAATCACATGTAATTTTGGTACTCATTTTTATTAAAGAAAAGAACAGTTTACATACATTACAGGGGCATTAAATATCGATACTAAAAAAAAATTTGTTCCTCAGTATCATACATACAGCCTTAAGAATGTAAAAACTGTAAAACATCACAAAACCTAATTGTTTGGGATACGCGGGTGCTTCTAAATATTTCAAACCACTTGACAGACCACATCTCACGTACGAAAATTTGTGCCCAAAAATCGCAAGCGGTCAATAATTCCGTTTTGAACTAAAACTTCCATTACGAGTCGTAGAGAAGGAACATTTCAAATCAAAATTTAATGAAAGGTCTTTGCTATTTTAATCATATTGGTTTGACGATGGTTAACTGTCGCGCAGCTTTAACATCTTAGATTTTGGTTGAGTGCTAAGTCGATTTGCATGTTAAAATTGTTTGCAAAGTAAAAAAAAATGAACGTCTATTCGTACCAATCAACTCGAGTCTGATTCGCGTCGAGTGGCGCCCAAAGACCTGATGTTGTGGATACCACCAATTTGAATTCAAATCGAAAATCATAGAAATGTGCGGTGTTCAACCAATAATAATGCCTTTGTTTCAATAATAAAATAAATAAAGTACCTGCATGCTACCCAGAATGATTTTCACAAACATATTTCCCTTCTCTATAAATTTTCCACTAAAAATCTTGATCATAAATTTGACAATGCTCTGTTGCTCGGTATTATTCCGAACTGGTTCCAATAGATTTGTTTCGACTGTATCATAATCGCGTGCCTCACACGTTACAGGAGCCGGCTTCTCAAATTTTGACACAATCGAAACATCAATTTGTAGATATCCTTTCACTTTTTGGTCCGATTCATCGGCCGCATTCTCTAAACCCACCCATTTTTTATAAACAAAATGATGCGGATACTCCCAAATGGTATTTAAATCAACTGAAAATTCTCCCACCAACACATTTTTACGGACACAGCACGTTTTCTTGTACAACACAAAATTTATATGCATTCTCAGGAGGTCGGCCAAACTTTTAAAAACTTCAAACACAAAATACTCATTGAAAAATGGTGTATCATTATTCTCCGAAGTTTTTGTTCGATTTGACGTATTATGAAAACTGACCACGACAAAAGTGTCCGCGTTCAGGACGAGTAAATCGCGCGCTTTGTGCACGGTAACACAAACCAAAAAACTTTGTGGTATTTGTTCATAACAAGATACGTTTTGTAAGTTCACGTTCATGATTGACTGTGACAAGAAAAACAATACGATTCTGAAGTGGATGCTTCGATTTCGAGCAAATAAAAATAACACCAAACCATTTACAAGAAGTGTTTTATTCAGTAACGTCTAAATTGCTTCCTAAACTTATCGTAATGGTAATCATCCGTTGCTTTCTTGACGCCACCTTTCTCTTTCTCGGTATCCGTTTTGTGTTTGCGTTTCTTGACTTCATTTTCCTCGAGATTGACTAAAAATTGTATAGGAACGAAAGGGTTAAAATTGTTATAATCCTAAGAGTTTTGTTCGTTCTATACTCACATCGATTGTGTTGCACAAAGTTTACCGCTATATTTGTGGGTACAAACTGTGACGGGCCATCTTTTTTGGTCTTTTGCTCTTGGACCAGACGTTGCTTTGCCTCTTCGGTTGCCTCAATATTTTTGATTTTTGCCTCAATGCCCAAATCAATTTCTGGAATTCCGTTTAACATTTGATTCGATAACATTTCTTCGGATTTCTGAGTCGAACTGTTACGCAGGTGATCGGGAAGCGACTGAAGAGCGGCCTCTTCCGGACTTAAGTATTTCATTTGATTGTTTATCATTTCTTTTTCATCATCGGCTCGTTTACCTCCCGTTTTACGCTCGTTTAACTGATTCTCAATATATTTCATCATCTCTTCATCCTCGTCACGTTTATTGGTTTCCGCAGAGAATTGAGTACCGATACCCGTATCATAAGCATCATCAGCTTGACTAAGCTTTCCCGATTTTAAACTTTGCATATTCATCATACCGCCAGATTTTAAATTGAAAGGGTCTTTCTGGAAGAACAATTTGAATTTTGAGATTAGTCTTGATTTAAATTCATTAGAAAAACGAAGTTACTTACGTTGCTCAGTTCCTCCTCATCGCCTAATTTTTTACCAAGTGCCAAACCAATAATACTGACACCATGAGGACGATTCCTGAATTTCTGTTTTTCTTTTAATTCTAGTAATTTTGAGCTGTAATCACAATATATGAATATTATTCTTTACATACAAATCATCGATTTGAAACTTACTTGATATCCTCAAAGGGTTCTTCACCATCCTCATCTGTGGACGAATGCTTTCGTATTTTGCGTTGTTTTCTAACTTTTTTAAATTGTATCTCAACTTTCTGTATTTCAATACCATTATCATCACTATTTTCAGACATTTAATTAAGGAAAATTATGTATTTAATTTTAATTAAAAACGAATAAATATGAGAAATCACAAATTATTATTTATTCATTTATTTATGAGCTGGCGAAACCACCAAATTGCTCTTAAATATTATACAAGATGATATTTCATCCAAATTATTTTTCTCTATTAATTCAATATATTTTTTTTTCAAAATTTTCCACTTTTACGACTCACGATTCGCATTCTAGCACCCAAACGACGAACTTATCGATTCAAGTTCTAGAACACGAATGAAATCACAAATTGAAAATATATAAACAGAACGAATGACAATAATAGTAAAATGTCATGTCAATGATCGAAAAGTTGAGAAGGCCGAATATTAATGCAGCGTATACGTGAAATAGCCTATAAATTACTTTTGGAATTCGATCCCAAGCAACCTAACCCTTTTACAACCAAAAAAACATGGCTGTATATAAGTCCACCCCACAGAAATGTGCGAGTAATAAATCATAGTACGTAATGGCGTTTATGATAAAAAAAGTTCGCTTTATTTGAAGTACAACCAACACAATTGTGAGTATAGTTATAACGTTTTTTTTTCGGACGAAAATAAGTTTGAAAGGAAAACACAAGTAAGTTTGTTGAAAACAAATACAAAAATAAATTTTTGACATGGTACTTTTGGCGTACTCACACAATAGTGTTACCGAGCAGCAATAAGGATATCTTAGCTTAGTAGTCAGTTCAAAATGAAATGAAATTTTACCGCGGTCTCCAAAAATCTCTTTATTTTCGCGTGAAATAGAAATGAAATTTTATTTGGAGAATTTTTAATTTTAACGTATAAATTTGTAGACATATTTAAATGAATTTGTTATTTTACGTAAATAAATTAAATAAAATTGACTTTATTTAAAAATTATGGATTTGTGGTATTAAAAATTTGTTTATTGCCAAACACAAACAAATGTCAAAATTTCACGTGAAAGTTTTCGTGTGCCGCGAGACATTATTTTCACATGAAAATAATTTGGAGAGTTTTATGCGCATCATCTTTAATGTATTGAACACACTTGGATTTTTCGCTGGTCAACTGAGTACTACAAAATTAAAACAGAAGTGGAATTTTTCATTTATAATTTTTATAACAATATTGTCATCTTAACCTTAAAAACTAATTTTTTTGGAAAATATTATGTTTAATACAGTAAAATAATTACTTAGTTTTGCAGGTCAATTATTCATTTTGTAGTAAAGAATGCAAAGCGGTGTAGTATTTGCTGTAGTGAAAATTACACCAATCTTGTTGGTCACGCTGTTTTTATTTTTCCATTGCGCTCATATATTTTTTCATTATTTATTTTATTAAAAACCGTAAACATCAATAAAGTTCAACGTCAGAAATACAACATTATTTCTTTAGCAAGATGTTTATTTTATCTTGTTTCAATGCAGAATTGAAAGTGGCTTGAGTTGGAGTTAGCGTCCATGGAAACAGAGTAGAGTTGAGTTTTGTTATCAAAATTTCAACTCAACCTAACTACTTCATAGAAATGATCAATGCCATTTTGAAATTAATGAAAACTTAATTTCAACTCAACCTGGTTCATGGAAGCATGACATATATTCAGTTAATTTTTTGTTGTTCCTCTCTCTAAACGGTTCGAAAATGAACTCAAACTCTAGTTAAGTGAAAAAAACAAAATGGTGGACAAAGTCGACCTGAAACATAAAAAGCACCCTGTATACATAGTTTTTAATATTTAATTATTATTTTCTTTAATATATTTTCATTATTATTAATTTATTTATGTTACACAAAATGACAGACCAAATATTGGTCAATATTTTGACTTTTCTTATTGTTTTTATAGGTATATATTTGGGTTGGTAAATAGTTGTTGTACTCATTTAATTTAGTTCCAGGTCTAGTGACATGACCTTGTTATTATAAGTGTTAGTATATATATCATGTGTAGCTTTCATCTGAGTGATTTTGGATTTGAAAACGAGTTTAAATTCTACTTCGGGATGTAGGACTAAGTTATTGAAATGTGGATAAAAATTGTAAAAAAATGAACTACGTTCAAATCCACTTCAGAAATATTAAACGGGTCAGCTTGAAAAATGTCAGAAATTTAGTTGGTACACATTAGTACTTAAATCTACGTCTATGGCGCTGGTAACAGAAACATTTTTTTTTCTTATTCCGATAAAATCACTTTGCATATCTTTGAATGTTATTGGGCAATACTTTTAGCGTTTTCTCTGGCACAAAAGTCTTGATCCATTTTTGATCCAAAATGGCTTCTGGGTTTACATTTTTTGTCTTTTTATTTTTTGATTCTGGATCAAAAATAAAAAAATAAAATCCAAAAAATTTGTTGGATTTTTTTTACGTTTACTCACACAATATCACTTGGTTGGGCGGATGTTTAGTTTCAGTTTTTGGAAACTGCCTTTGAAATGATTGCACTGACAAACTTTGGGCTTCTATTGAGGTTTTCATGAATTCATTCATAATAGGAAACGTTTCAAACAGATTCGCTATTTAACAACTGTATTCACTCAGATTTTGAATAACTGCCAAGATTGTGATTTCACGACAAGCATTACAGCGTCATCGTCATTTTTTGGACATCATTAATTGGGTGTAAGTCGATATATTTATCCCTGACATTTAATATCAAAATTCGACTTACAAACACCGCTGCATTTACCACAAATCTCCGACATCGTGTACACAGAGTTAGTTAATGATTTTAAACCGTATAAAAGTAGTACACCTTCTTTCGTACTGTTCAGATTCTACATTTTAATTGATCCCAAAAGTATACTGTACCGTAATACAGCAAGTTCTATTCACATTCAGATGGCCAAATTTAATCACGATAACAAGAATTTTCTTGTTAGCATCCTCAATGAAAAAATGATTTAAAATGAAAAACAAAAACAAAATTTTAGAAAATATAAGAATATTCACGTTACGGTGAAAGAAAGTCGGTGATCGAAGACTATTCGATGAAAAATCATTTAGTACTCTATGCACACCGCAGATCATTTAAAACTAGACACTTAACTGTTGTAAATTGAACTAATGTTAATGCTTATGGCGTGTTGTAGTGTTATGCACATCGACTGTGTATACGAACGCAGTCAATATGTATATATGTCATTATGTATAATCCCGCCATTTTGTATTAAAATAAAAGAATATACATCCATTCTCTCTTGTTCTGTATTAACTTGAACCAACTGCCTTTTTATTTCTCTGCACATAAAGCCTAATTTCTACGGGTTATGAACCCAGAAACAGCAATAAAAAATAAATAAAAAATAAATGACGTCGAGTTCTGGATCCGATACATTACGGCATTTGAGGATACTGGTTTAATCAGACGTGTTGGTCTGTTGCTCGTTTTGATAACTACGTCTACGACGCTTGTAAAGTGCGGTTCAGTGGAAGAATATGTGAACGTGATAGTTACGACTGCGTATAAATTGGAATCAGTTGGAATGCAACTGAGTGACGAGTGGGTTGGTGTTTTGTTGTTGACTGGCTTGCATGAACAGTATAACCCCATGAAACCAAATTACTTCAGGACGTAAGGAAAGGAACCACCAAATCATCTGCGATGTTTTGTCAAAACGCTTTGCAGCATAAAGCGGGTCAAAATTATCAAAATTCGAAAACCAGAAGCATTGTGATAAGAAAGGACCGAAGTGCTACAATTGCAGCAAATACGGCCATATAAATCGGAATTGTAAACAGGATAAGTCAACGAAAACCGGGCAAACAATGTTTACATCGTTTTTGATATTTTGACTGCGGTGCATCAGCATATATTGTAAAAAGCTCTAACAACTTAAAAATGTATCGACAACACCGATTACACAAGTTGTCACGGCAGACAATGGAAAGTTGGAAGTTGGCGTAATGGGAAACCTTGAGTTGGATGTTGTCGTTGGACGGAAAAAATCAACAGCTGTAAATATCAAGGACGTATTGTGTGCACCAAATATTTGTTTAAAATTTATTGTCTATGAGTAAGATCACAAGTCAGTGATTGATTCTGCTGATATAGTGTTATTGCTCAAAAACTTCCTGCCCATGGCAGAAAACATGAAAAATGATGAGTTTGTTCTATGGCACTAACGTTTGAGGCATGTCAACGATGAACTTTTAAAGAAAGTTAAGCATATGGTAAATAAAGTGAATTTTTGTACGAGTAAAATTAATGCTTGTGAAGTTTGTTTGAAAGGAAAGTAAACAAGGCAAACATTCCCAAAGAGTGTCACTAAATCGAACAGCGTCTTGAGTATCATTCACTCGGACGTATATGGACTCATTGAAACTGAGTTGCTTGGCGGTGCGAAATATGTGTTAGTATTTGTAAATGATTTTTCTCGGAAAGTGTTTGTTCACATAATGAAAGCGAAGTCTAAAGTGAAAGAGAAACAATGATTTGTTTAGTTTGTTAAGAACATGCGGAATACGACATCAAACAACCGAAAGGATGAATGTTAATAGAGGCTGGTTTGCCGAAAAGTTTCTGGGCGGAAGCAATCTCAACAGTAGCATATTTAACAAATCGGACACCATCTAGAGCAGTGAAAGACTATAGATTCCAGAGGAAATATGGAATGGACGAAAACAGAGTCTCAGCCATTTGAAAGATTTTGTAAGTAGTGTATGGTGCATATTCCGAGAAACGCAAGAAGTTTGATGCCAAATCGGAAGAATGCGTGATGCTTGGATATTATGACGACTCTAAAGCTTATCGCTTGTATTATCCTGTCAAGAAAACAATCGTTAAGAGTCGAGATGTTGTGTTTATGGAAGACCAACGAATTCAGGTGACTGAAGATAATAGTGTTCTAGGCTATTTTGATCCATTCGCAGAAATGCAATCGATAGCCTGCTGAAGCGTTGAATAAGAATGTGTCCTCGATGCAAGAATTGAGCTTGGATTCGATTGTTACCAACAATAACATTTTTGAAAGGCTCAAACATCTTAACAATAACTGGGACGAAACGGATAATGTTAGCAAGAATCAGAATGTTGTATTGGACGTTGACAACGATGAATACGTCTCAGAAACTGAAATTGATGGATCGTTGGGGACATCATGCAGAATTTCCGAAACTAAAGGTCTTTGATGGTTTTGTGCCGTATCAAAATCAGTTGAATCAAATGATCACGTGACCTTAATTGAAAATGCAACTTAGGAATTAACAGATCTGCCTTCCCAAACTAAACCTATTGCTTGCAAGTGGGTTTTCAAAGCCAAAAGAGATGACGGAGGTCTAATTATCCGTCATAAGGCTCGATTAGTTATAAAAGGATATATGCAGAAGAAAGGCATTGATTATGAGGAAAAGTATTCACCAGTTGTGAGATACAGTTCGGTACGTTTTCTAATGGCTTTGTCAGTGAAATTTAATCTTGACATAGACCAGATGGACCATATGACGTCCTTTCTATACAAGGTGCATTATACATGTTGCAACCGGAAAGGTATATATCAACTATATGAGCGAAAAAATCTGCAAGTTAAACAAGTAAATATGGATAAAAGCAAGCTAGCAGAGTTTGGAACGCAAAACTAGGTAAACTTTTAAAAGATGCTGGACTGAAAAAATCAGATGGTGATCTAAGAGTATATTACAGAGTCGCCAATAATAAGATGCTTGTACTCGCAATCTATGTCGATGACATACTCATTTTGCGATTCAAAGATGCATTTGTAGCATTTTGCAATCGCAAAATAAACAAAAAAACATATAAAAAATTAATTCAATAGGGAAATAAATAATGAAAATGAAAACACGATTAAAGTAGCCGGCAAAAAATTCGAATAATATAAAGAATTTTAAAGCAAATTATATTCCGCATGCGGAAATTTGCAGCAATTCCAAGAATACGCGCCCAGGAGGCCTATGTGAATCAGGTAAAGAAAAGATTCAATATGTAGGACTGCAACCCGGTTTCTACACCTTTAGCCCTAAATTAAAAGTTGACAAAAATTATGTCGTTACAAGACGAATCGCAGAGTAATGAAATGAAGAATATGCCATATCAGGAAGCGGTTGGAAGCTTGATGTTTGCAGCACAGGTAACGGGAAAGATGCAGTGGACAGCAGCAAAACGTGTTCTCCAGGTATCTAAAGGGAACAACTGATGCTAAGCTGGAGTTTAGTAGTGATGGTTTATCGGTTGTGGGGTATGCTGATTCAGATTGGACAGAAGACTAGGATGATAGAAGATCGCGAGTACTGGTTACGTGTTCAATATGCAAGGAGGAGCAATAACGCGGAACTCGTGGAAACAACAAACTGTAGCTTTGTCTACAACGGAAGCTGAGTATTTAAGTTTGACGTCGGCAGTTCAAGAGTTATTGTGGCTTATAAATCTGGAAAAGCAATTACTCCCTGGAACACTAAAAGAAACTGTACTGTATTGTGGTAATAAGGGGGCCATTGATCTAGCCTACAGTAATGCTGTTGTTAAATTATGAACGCACCCCATATTCTTATCTGTCGCATTTCATGTTCTCATAAAGACAACATCTTTCTTTTTTCGCTTTGCTAATAGGTTATGAGCGTAAGTGCCACGTTAATTAAAGCTGTAATCATCGTGAATATTTTAAATCGTAAATACATTTGTTGTATAAAATTAAATAGTTAATTGATTAAGCAAGTATTTGGCCTTTGAATTTAATAGTGATTCAGATTGATTTTACATTTGTTGTAAAATTTGTATCGTCATCAACACGTTTTATGAGAAGGAGATGGCAGGATCAAACAGCAAATCGAATTTTAACGCCCAAGAACTACGCGGTGCTGATAATTATCATATGTGGTGTTTTGCTATGCAGAATTATTTCGATATAAAAAATGGCATAAATGTATTAAGAGGTCTTCAGATGATGATAAAATGCCAGAGGAAAAAATGAGGACATGTTACGTGAATCAAAATCGACGTTGGCTCTGAGTGTGGAACCGGAACTTTTTGTTCACATTCTCAATTGTAATTCAGCCCTTGAAATATGGGAAAAATTCAAAAAATTGTACGAATACCTGGGATTATTGAGAAATAGTACGTTATTGCGAACCATGATTTTAATTCGCTTAAACAATTGTATAAACATGCAAAATTACATCATTGGATTCAAAATAGATGATGGCTGGTTGGCTGCAATTATATTGGCAGGTTTGGCAAATGAATTTAAACTTCTTATTCTGAGTTTTGGGGCAAGTGAAATCATCGACGCATATCAAAAAATGAAATTACTTGACACACAGTACGTATCAAAGCCATCGAAACATAAAAATCCTCACACTGTATAATTTGTTATCAATGTGGTGGTAAAAATTACAAGAGTTTTGAATGTAATAAGAACAAAGAGAAGCAGAAGTCATCGTCGAATGGAGAGAAGAATAAAAATCAGAATAATTTTTTGTATCTTTATTCTGACATTCAAAATCATCCAACTGGTTTTTAGACAGTGGTGCGTCGAGTCACCTGATCCAACTTTATTGAAAAATCAAAGATGAAATGTGTCGGCCAGTGAAATGTGTCGGCGAAACTATTCTATTATTGCAAAATGAAATAATACCAGGTAGAAAAAGTCCTACATGTTCCCGATCTGTCTGCTAATCTTTTATCGGTCAGTAAAATTGTCGAAAAAGGAAATAAAATTGTGTTTGATAGTGATAGTAGTAAAATTTATGACAAAAATGGTGATTTGTTTGCACAATGTCAGTCACAGGATGCGTTGTATGCAAGATTTCAACCTTCACTGATAAATGTATGTTGTCAAAATCAAAAGAAAATAGTGCATTAATATTGTTACAGCCACTGCCATCCTGCAGATTTCACTAAACATCGCAGAGGCCTCACACGGTGATTTTTGTCGGCTACATTCTCAGGGAAAAGTGCGCGTCGTAAATATGTCGTAACACAATATTGAATAAACAGGAAAAAATGAGGTTTTTATTATAGAACAAACTTTATTTATTAATTTTAGAATTGGGCTCGTGCCCTTGCAAACAAAACAATTTTCTGGCTTTTCTCACCAATTTTAATATCGAAAGAAAAAAAAATTTAATCACATTTTTTTATAATCCAAGCCAAGCTTTTTAAAACGCTTGCGTATCAAAATTTATCTTTACTCATCCAACAAAATCCAAAAACTAAAAACTAAAAACTCAACAACGAACGAAACGAACGCACACCAACCACACAACGAACAAAACGTTCTAGAAGAGTGTTTTTTCTTCTCTGTCTGTCGTTTGCATCAATTTACACATTGGTCTCGCTCTCCACTTTAATCGACGATCGCGTGGCCTCATCGTGGGGGACAAACACGAGAACTAATAAAAATATGTCCACATGATAATAATATTTACCACATTACCACATGTTCGTACCTAGGTGGCAGTGCTATCCGTTACAACGTACAATTTTTCATAGAAGTAAACTAACAAGAATGACCGTATGTGGAAAAAATGTTTGTTAGGACAAAAAAAAAGTCGTAACAATATGGCACAGACGTTTCGGTCAGGTAAATAACAAAACACTTTGTGACATGCATAATATAGTAAGTAGATGGAATGATGTTCGAAAATCATGAAATGTGAGATTTGTGCCCTCCCTTTCAAGCTTAGTGGTAAGCGTTCACTAATGTGCTTGATTTAATCCATTCAGATATCTGTGGTCCGATAGAGACAAATTCAATTGGTGGCGCAAATTATTTTTTATCATTCATCGATGATTGTTGAAGGAAACTATCTATTTTTTGTTGTCCAAACCTTAAGTTTTTGAATCATTTGTTAATTTCAAATCGTACGTAGAAAATCAGACTGGTGATAAAATAAAGAAATTCAGAACTGACAACGGCACTGAATATTGTTCCAAAGAGTTTGAAGGTTTTCTTAAACAACACGGTATACAGCATCAATTTACAAATGGGTACACTCCTCAACAAAATGGTCTCGGAGAGAGAATAAACCGAACAATTGTGGAACCATCAAGGTGTATGATTTTTACAGTAGCCTACATTATCAACAGAAGAATTTCATCAATTTTAGTGAATAAAACTCATGAAGAGGTATGGATGGGCATCAAAGTAAATGTATCTCATATGAACATTTTTGGATCCAATGTTATGGTACATGTTCCAAAAGAAAAAAGGAAGAAGTTCGGCATGACAGCAGTACAAAAGGTTTTCTTTGCTTTGATCCAAAAACGAAACAACTGGTAATAAGTAGAGATGCTATTTTTCATGATAAAAATTGTGATTTGATGGTGAAGCTATCAACTGATGACAATGTGAGTCCAGCTGAAGTGAAAGATTATGAAAAAACAGACGATTCGTCGTTTAAAACTAATGTTTGATACTGGTGAAATTGATAATGTTGATGTTCGCAATTTTCAACCTGATGGAAATGTTGCGACACCATGAATCTTATTGAGAAGATCAACGTGTGAACCAAAGCTTCGAGAATTTAATGATTATGTAAGTTATTTTGCAGCACGTTATGATTCTTCAAAGTGGGAGTGTGCCATGCAGGAAGAAATTGCATCGCTGGTAGAAAACAAAACTTCGGGTCTCATCAAATTACCGCGCCTGGAAAAATCCGCATATTTAAACAAAATGGGCATTCAGACGCAAATTTGACAATGATGGCGACCTAGTCGTGAAAGGTTGCTCACAGAAATATGGTGTAGAATACAAGGACACTTTCTCGCCTGTGGTTCGTTATGCTTCGATAAGATTTTTGATGGCTTTGGCAGTTGAAAATGGTTTGAAAATACATCAAATAGACGATGTCACCGCTTTCTTACAAAGCGATATTGATGTAGATGAGTTTATTGAGCAACCGGAATGTTTTAATAACGGAACGAATAGAGCATGTAAACTGAATCGAGCCTTGTATGGTCTCAAACAAGCTGGGCGCCAGTGGAATATTAAACTCGAAACTGCATCAAAGGAATTTGGTTTAGTAAAATTCGGATTGGATCCTTGCATTTATTTTAATCGTGAATTGAATTTGATAGTGGCTTGTTATGTAGATGACTGGATGATATTCTTGAAAATTCCAGCCGATTTAATCAAGCCACAAAGCAAGCACATATATATTGGACATCATCACATTCGAGAAAAGGTTAACGACAAAATTTTCACAATACGCAATTCCAACAGACGAAATGGTTGCGGACAGTTTGACAAAAGCAGTTATTAAGAACAAACATAATTTTTGTGTCAAAAATATGGGATCATGTTTAAAACTCTTAAATAATTGAAAATTAACGTTTAGTTGTTTTAATTGTTTTTATAATATAGTGAGAGTGTTGTTAAATTATGAACGCACCCTATATTCTCATGTGTCAACACTATTATATTGAAATATAGATTATTATTTAGTATCACGCATAAAGACAACATATCGTTCGAGATCAAGTTAAGAGTAGAGTTGATCTTCAGTATGTTGCAACTAAGACCATGATTACCTATGCAATGACGAAACCTGTATCATCCAGACATATGATTTCCTGTTTCAAGTCTATATGGGCTTGGAGCTCGATAAAAATTAATTCAGTGCGGTTGTGTTGTAAATTGAATTAATGTTAATGCTTAAGTCGCGTTGTAGTGTTATGCACATCCACTGTGTATACGAACGCACTCAATATGTATATATGTCATTACCCTATTCCACGCGAGATTTTTGGTTATTTGATTATTTGTTCAAGGCCAACTAGTCGTAATAGATAATGTAGTAATAGCTCTCTCGAAAATAAAATTTTAACTAATACTGGGTTTACACCAGGAGGCTGTTCGTAAACTCCACATTGTTACAATATTGTTAACAATGACAGCTCTAAATCGTTCTGAAACTATCATTGTAACAACAAGCACGTGCTTTTTGTCGTTCGTAAACTCGTTGTTTGTTACAAATGTCATTCTCAACCCTACTCGAGACTGCCTTTCCAGCTGTCAAAGTACTAATTATGCTACAATCAAGCGAAAAAAATATTCTTTCACGTCAATATCTAAACAAAATAATTTTTTAATGAACTTTTTTATGTGTTCAATGTGTTTGATAGGTAGTTTAATAATTAGGCTAGCCTTTAGTATCGCAGTCAAAATGGACTGTCGCGAGATTTTTTCAAAATGGTCATAATTTTAACTAAAAATGTAAACATTATCAGACGCCATCTTACACATATTTCAATTTTTTATATATTATTTATAATTTTTTCCGCTTTTGGATTAAATTTTTCTACAATTTTTTTACGTGGTTATAATTTTAACTAAAAAATTGTTAATTAAATTGACTGCCATCTTAGAGATATTTTTACCAACAAAATATAGATATTTTTTTTACAAAAATATAGATATTTTTTTACAAAAATAAAAATGTATTTAAATATTTAGCAAAACATAAAAAAATACAAATGCTTAATTTAAAACAAAATAAAAAATATTTGTAAATTTCGTTTGAAATAAAATAAATTTTAATAAGTTACATGCGCCAACTATCAGAAGAAGCGATACGAGCGATACTATCCATTTGATGTGTCTCTACAAGCAATGCACCTAGATACTAATGGCCTCACTGGCATTAAAGTCAAATAAATGATCCGAGCTTTTCATATTTGGTAAAAAATAATTTACATAATATATTATTATCAAAATATGCATTAAACATTTCGTTAAACCCTTAAATGTTATGTAATTATTTAGACATAAATTTGATGACGTAACAAGCAGTATTGCTTTGTATTCTAGGTGCATTGCTGCAAGGTTGACGAAGCAACACAAAATCTCGCATAACAAAATAGTGCAATTATTTTTCTTTTTAGAAGGCGTCATTAATAGATTCTATATAATCTGCTCCTACGTGCGGCACGCAGTGCGACATGTTTGCTTATCCCGACTCATACGCCCCCCGAAATTGAAATCTAAAGCCCCTCGGAGGGCTAAGCGGGGGGGAGCGCAGCGACTTCCCGCGTACCCGTGAGAGTTATCGAAGCCGTTAGCCTCTACAAAATATTGCTTTTTTTAATAATCTTGCAACTACAAAATGTAGCAATTACAAAATGTTGCAAGTACCAAATCTTGCGGATATCCAATTGTACCCCTTCCCTTCAAACTCTTAACTTCATATTTTTTGAATTAAAAATTATTTTACACCGATTAACGAATAAAATTTTAAATTTTAGTTTATTTATATTTCAATAGATGGCATACCGAAAATGCTAAGCAGAACTTTTTGTTTCAGTTCTGAAAGTATTCGCTTTTGTTCAAAGTAGCGCCATCGTCGCTCAGACTGTCAAAAAAATTTGACTGCGATACTAAAGCTGTTCCAATAATTATTTTCATATTGATGAGAATAGAAATTAGTTTTCTGTTTTGCGTTTTATTATAGGTTTTTTTTAATCGCCGACAATCATCTGTAAAATCATGGACATTTGTAACAAAATCGTTGTTAAGCAAATACGTCATACTAACAATGACACTTGTAACAATGTTAACAATGTAGAGTTTACGAACAGCCTCCAGTGGCCCTATTCTGGCTTTCCCAGGGAAAACGATTTTACAAAGTTAACAGACGGCAAATTCAAAGCTTTTATTAAACGTAAAGACGAGATGGTGGCGGAGAATAATATATTGATGTGGGGCTATAGAGTCGTGATTCCTGAAAATTTGAGGAGTGAAATATTAGAAAAAGTCCACAGTTCACACATGGGCATCGTCAAAACCAAGGCATTAATAAGATCATATATTTGGTGGCCGGGAATAGACGATGACATAGAACGTGTTATAAAGTCATGCGAGTCGTGCTTGTCGGTGTTACCAAATCCTCCAACGGTGCCAGATATGACTTGGGAAATACCCGATCGCCCATATAGCCGCGTGCACATCGATTATGCAGGGCCGTTGTTTGGTAAATACCTATTAATTATGGTCGATGCTCGCTCAAAGTGGACCGAAGTATTTATAACGAACAACGCAACAACCGATTTTACGGTAGAAAAACTGATCGAACTCTTTGCGCGATTTGGGTTACCGGATCACATTGTATCTGACAATGGATCTCAATTTACCTCGGATGTTTTCAAAAGGTTTGTAAGAAGCTGCCATATGAAACACACCATGACTCCTCCGGGCTACCCAGCGACTAATGGTGCGGCCGAAAGAGAAAGAACATGAAGGAAAGCATGCAAGTAATCATACACAGGTTTTTGTTAGATTATCGAATCACACAACATTCGACCACGGGTATATCTCCCGCAGCAATTATGCTCGGGTACACGCCAAGGATTAAATTGGACCTTTTACGACCAAAGAAGCAAATGGAGAAAAACGAAGCACATTTTGTCACACCAAAACGTACGTTTTCGGTAAACCAACCAGTAATTATAAGAAGTTACAAGAATCCGAACGCGTACGAGTGGGTGAACGCAATTGTAATAAAGATTTTAGGCCCACTGTGTTACATTTGTAAATTAGAGTCTGGGCGGACCATTAAACGACACGTGAATCAAATGCGCCCAAGATTGGAACCCAATATACTATCACCTAAAAGGGTGGTCGTAGAACCACAGGGTCCTCTCAACACAGTGGAAAGAAACGTAGTAATAATAAGAACCAATAATACTGAGAATATTAATAATATAGTCTTCCTTTTAATTTAAGGGATAGGAAAACTATTCAAAAACCTTCTCGATATAATTAAGAATAGATTTAGTTATAATGTAAACTTAGGGGTGACGATTGTGATGTTGCGTAATGGAACGCAACCCATTTTTAGTTATAGTTTTAGCCACTACTGGCGTTATCTATGAATATGTATAAAAAGAGTTAGAGTTTTTTAGTTAGAAAAAAACAAGAATATGTACAAGGTGAATAAACATATTATAATTAATAAATGAAGTCGATACAATTTATAAACACGAGTATTTAATTATTTATGGATACACTACAGAAAGATACGAAGAAAATACGGTTTCTGTGATACCCCGTGTGGCATCATCCATTATGTATAACCCCGCCATCTTGTATTAAAATAAAAGAATATACATTCACTCTCTCTTGTTCTGTATTAACTTGAACTTGAACCAACTGCGTTTTATTTCTCTGCACATATAGCCTAATTTCAACAATAACTCATCGTGCAATACTTGGAGTAACTCTGCTTGGTTAAATTAAAAAATGGAGCTGTCTTAAACTGTCAAAACTGTCTTGCATATTCAAAAATCATTATTCCTGCTTATTAAATTTCAGAAAACCAACAAGGTTGAAAATTTAATCGCTAAATTTATTTGAAGAATTAATTATTTGTCGTTTTTTGTAAATGCTAAACTTTGGAAGATCATTACAAAAACTGAAAAAGCTCCCTTACTGGAAGTTGCCATTTTCAATACACAGATTTCCACCAAATTTCGCAAGGATCTTTTTATCATAACTAATAGTTTACAATCTTCTTGTTTGTAAATTATATACTTTTCAAAATATTAAAACGAAAAAGCTCCTCCGAAGCTAGCATTTCCTCCAGTGAATTGATTTCAGGTAAGATTCATTCGAGTGAGAAAAGTTCTTAGTACGGAGTTTCATTCTGATCTTTCGACAAATTTTATTGAGGTTTTAAATGAATTGTTTGTCAACAAAATGTTTTCTTTTTCTCATTTATAGAATCAAAAGATTAATCTCTCCATCTTTTGTTTTCCCAAAACAATTTACTAAGAACATTTATCATTTTTTTCCACAAAAATCAATTTGGTTCAAAGCAAATGCAATTTCCATTCTGTTTTGCATTTTAACTAAGCATATTCCAAATATTTATAAAAATTACGAAAATACGTTAAGTGGTTGATAATGGAAGTGTAAAAATAATTTAAAATCTATGCCACAACAATACAATACACTCACGTGCCCCTATTCTTTTTTTTTACGTTGTTACGAAATTTACAATCTAGGCGCACGATTGTAATGATGGGCAATAAAAATCGTCTGCTCTTGAAATGAAAGTGTTCTCCATGACTGATCAATGATATCATGCGCGAAATAGAAAAAAAAAACCAAGTCAATCTCAACACTACATCCAAAAATGTAATTCGTGGTGGCCTATTTTCATTTTCAATATTTCACCAAAAACGAAACAAAATTCAAGGCAACAAAACATAAAAATTTAGGGCACTGAATAATTTTCGATCCGTCTTCTAATTTAATTACCGTGTGCGTTGCGCAAATAGATTATTCAAGCACGAATCTACTCTCAATTTATATTTTCTTAAATGAGTTCTCATGCATTCATGTCGTAGGCTAATGAAATACAAACTTTTAAACAATATCTTTATTAATTAGCACACATTTTATAACGGTGCTTTTGTATAGCATAATGCAATATGTGCCATTAATTAATCGAGCGCGGCCACTCTTTTGTGAAACGATAAAATGGCGCGCGGTGATCTAAAAATCACAAAATTTTTATGTATGCGCACTTTCAATTTCACTTTCGGAGATGGCGGCTGGCTAGACACTGTTTTTTTGGAATAGTTCGTTTATACGCGGTTACAAAATTTGAGCGCGCGGTTATTTTATTTATTTATGTAATGATAATGACAAAAAAAAAAATCTCATTCATTAAATTGCATATACATATATGGATTCGATCATCGCGATTATCTGAGATGAGATCGTGCGCAATCTGCTTCTAACATAAGAAAATTAAAAATTAATACAAAGAAATGAAAATAAATTAACACCTCGGACCAAGAACTTAAGATCTATCTATAAAGCAAAAATTTTATATTTATTTACATATCGGTAAATATTTTTCATCGCCACACTGCGATCATCGTCATGATCATTGGCCCGACGAAGAAATTTCTTTTCAATGTCGACCTTATTTTAATGATCGTTCAAATTTTTAGTTGTAGTACGTTTAGACCGTCGATCGGAACAGTTGGATATTGCGGTTAAATAAATTTTTTATTTATTATTATTATTATTTAAAAAAAAATATAAAATAAAATGTTAAAATTTAAAATATTTGTGATTATAAAACTGTGTTTTACGATAAAGGTGTTTGCTAGTAGTGATATTACAACGGGGTTAGAAAATCACAGAACGGGGAAATGTAACGATCAAAATTTGAATTATTTGTGTTAAATAACATGTGCTTTAATATAATATTTGAATGATTTCCGTTTTAGTTTTCCCGTTCTATACAATTGGCCGTTTTCAAAATACTGTGTGTACGGGTGCAAATTCACTGCAGGGCACGTGCATGATTAAAGGAGAGTGCACAGATAATAATGGTATAGGGACGGGCTCATGTAGTACAGTGACGAGACAAGCCGTGTGTTGTGTTTGTATGTGTTGTTAAAAAATATTATAAATTGCTCGATCACGTAATCTAAATAACGCATTTTAATTCATATAATCTAGATCAACGATCATGTGGCGCTTCCACTTCGTACAATAACACGTATTGGTATAATAGTGGATTTCCATCATCGGATTCGGGTGGTGCACGTTGCGCGATCACCGTTAGTCCAGGCAGCTCGGATATATGCCAATTACGAATCGACTTTTTGGATTTTTCACTCGCCCAACCGACCGGTGATGGGGCGTGCCTAACAGATTTTTTTACAGTAACAGGAGGCTCGTCCCGTGTGCCGCGGATTTGTGGCGAAAATACAGGATCACATGTTTATGTTGATTTTAATGGTGGCGCAAATATTGTGCTATCAGTCGAATCGACTGGATCGGTAACATTCAATCGACATTGGCACATGCAAATTTCACAAATTCCATGTGATGCTGGTTATAGGGCACCGCCCGGATGCTTACAGTACTATATGGAGGAATCCGGTACGATTACAAGTTTTAATTATCGATCGGGTCCTAATTCTCAACCAAATTCAATCGGTGTCGATGGTTCACGCGAACTAGCAGGCATGCGTTATGGTATTTGTGTTCGACCGGGGGCAAACAAATGTAGTATAACATATAGTCAAACAGGAGGCGATCTCTACTCGTTCACCGTAACCGGTGATGTTGGTGCCGTTGATCCAGCCCTACTAGCTACCGACATAGTACAAAGCCAAACGTGTAACACGGATTATATTGTGATACCAAGTCCCGTTCAGGGTGGCTTGCAGATGCCATCCGATCGGTTTTGTGGTTTAGGTCTAGTCGAAACAACGAGTTCGGTGCGGCCGTTTGTGTTGAGTGTGGTGCAAGATGGAAATGAAAATCAAGATATTGCAAATCGAGGCTTTTCAGTTGGATACGATCAAGGACAATGTCCTATAGCATAGTGTTAATAGTAAATTTAGTTTTAGAATTAATTATCTTTAAGGTGAAATATTTTTTAAGAAAATAAAACAAAACGAAAATTCAAATTGTGTTTTTATTTCTATTTTACAATCAGGTTTGTGCCAGTGGCTTTACCTGGGAGCAGGGAATTGGGGAACATATTTTCATAGCATTTGTGTTATTCTGGCCTACTGATGGAATTCGCTCGGTGTAAAAACTTCAAAAAAAAGTTAAATGGGAAATATTTTTTCCCAATAAAAATGTTTAGGAACAAAAGCTTCCCATTCAACTTTGTTTATAAAATATTTCCTTAAAGAAAAATGATGAAAATATTTTCCCCAATTCGCTATTCCCAGGGAAAGCCAGAATAGTGCCACATGAAATGATTTTTAGCATTGAAGTAGGTGGATCAACGAATTTTGGCCTACATTGAAGGTAAAATACATTTTTCTGTCGTTCTTTGCTCCTTTAAGATGAGGGTTAGTTTTCTTTCTTAATAGGGCAGTCATAGTAGAAGAATTCTGGGGATGAAAATTTTAAATGCTTATTGTAACTAAGAGGAGTACTCCTATAATTGTTCGGCGTATTTCACTTATTCAATTTTACGGAGAAAATTTAGCATACATTTGGTTCAGGAAGATACGAACTATAGCAGGGAAAGATAAGTCTTGAGAAATTTGACCCGATAAAGAGCTGTCAAATCTAGCAGCGGGCAGATAGTACGGGGCGTTCAAATTCGGATTGTCGTTCTAAGCGTAGGATTAGCTACCTTAACAAAGCGGGTATCATCCGAATAATCTGATATCTCGAATTTATCGAACGCGAATGAACAACCGAAAAGTTCATTTCATAAACGACGAAGGTGAAAGTTGTTTGCAAGTTAGGTGGTGAACAAATTTTAATCACATTACAGACTGAGTCATTAAAATATAATGCCACTGTCAAACTTCATGAGCGTAGAGATCGACATCATAGAAAGAGTGACTGGTATATTCTATTCGCTTTCTTTCAGGCGGTTGTGTAGTTATGCGGGAAGCCAATAAAGCAATAATTTGCAAAGTGCATTAAATTCTATTCAGCCTCAAGAGAAATAACAACTTTTATTGTACGATGGGATCTACCGTTTTGAATGTCTATTGTTTAGAATGTCATATCGAGTGGGATATTCCAGAGGGCGATAAAAAACTTATTGGAATCGTGGGAGTGGCCATATAAATACATAGATTACATTTTAATTTGTGAAAAATTTAATTATTGAAGCAGAAACTGAGTGGATTATAGTCAGACGGCGCAGAATATTTCGGACATACAGTCCGCGTAAGGAGAATGTCAGAAGTTATTTGGGGTTACTAAACTATATCTCAAATTTAGCATTGGTAAGTGAGCCGTTACAAAAATTAATAAGCGGAATCAGATTTAACTGCAGAAAAGAGTTTTGTTTGAGCGAATTGCGAATGGACGCATGATGGTTGCAAAATGTGAATAATAATGCTTTAAGTTTTGATTTGTTGTTTTGTTGAACAGTCTGTGCCGCTCGATTGGAGATTAGAAGTACAACATTTTTTTTCACAAGGATGTGTATTTTGACGACCAAACAAGTGTATAGGGTACCCACTGATAGGTGTCACCTCCAACTATCGTGAGGTCATCCCCAACATTGCCAGTCGCCCTAAATTATTGAATAATGAATGCGATGAATGCATTCGTGGTGAGCTCGGACACCAGCTCCAAATGTAGTGCTTTCCGCCACCGCCACGGCCTTTGTGTAGTTTGACGGATATTGAACCTGAATAATCCACGCCATTGATCAGGAACGGTCTCGAAGCGAGCACATCAAAGTTTTGGGGCTTAGGGTTTAATATAGTATAAGTTGTTGAGAGGCCTCACGGTTTCTGCATGAATTGTGATCATGTTATGTCACTTTGTTTCGTTCGTCAAAGTTAGTGTATGCCTCGGTAGTTCCTAGTTACGGCCATGGATTGGGATCTTTTCGTAGCCAAAGAGGACCTGACCCCCACAGCGGACGACTGTAGTGTCGGCATAATTAAAATTGGTGGGTTGAAGATAACTAAAGATTTGCAAAATACGATTGGCCACAAGCGTCTTTCAGCGATTAGGTGAACTGCATAGCGTGAGTAATTGTGCTATCTTGTGTATGAGTTTGGCGAGGATCACACTTGCACAAAGCTCTAGACGTGGAAAGATAATTGTTTTCAGTGAAGCGACCTTCGTGTTGGATGTCAGTATTTTGATTTTGACATAACCACCTGCCGTCGTTATATGAGTATACACCACAATAAAGTAGGCTTCTTCAGAGGTGCCGCATAACCCGTGAATTTGAAGATTAGTACGATCTGTCGAATGATTCGCCTCTCTCTCTCTCTCTCTGGTACTATATCCCATCAAGGGATTTGGCCGCCTCAAATGAGGTTTCATAATCATATTTTCATTTCGGATAATCATTGATTAATTCATTGATCCTAAATCAGCAGTGAAATTTTTTCACCACCGGGAATCGAACCCGGTCACTGGAGCAAGCATGCTGACCACCTTGCCACACGATACGCTGAAGACCCAAATTTCTTGAAGTACATGATTTTGGCGATAGTTATGGTAGGGGATACTCAAACGTGCCTGCAAAAATATTTTTAGTTTGGTTTTCGTTGGAACTGTTTAAAGGATCAAACCAAATGAAATAACAAAATATCGAGTATTTCCTCCACGAGCTCTGATTGAAGATGAGGTTTCTGAAACGACTTCCATTTGCCTTAAACGACGCCCTAGCACATCCTACACGTGCTGAATGGGTTTGGTTTAAGGTCAGGGCTGCAAGCGGGCCAAACAATTCCAACAATTTCCATCTCAACCACACAATCTTCTAGACAGTCCAAGATATACCATTCAGTAGTTATAGTGCCGCCGTATATAAGCAGAAGGTCCATAAGGGCGTTTATACAATGCCTGCCTTAAATCCATCCGGCGATCGCATACTGAACCTTGATTCATCAGTGAATATCACGGACTTCCAGTCGTCCGCAGTCCAACTGATGTGGTTACAGGCAAAAGTCAAACGGTGTTTTGGTTGTGCTGGGAGAAGCTGTGGCCCGGTAGTAGCTGGATTGCAGTCCATGTTCATTTAATCTTCGCGATATCAATCGACAAGCGACCCCCACGATTCTAGCTGTTTGGCTTTGGGAACGATCTCGCAGTACCATTGATACCATAAGCCGGTCGATCCTCTCGTTTTTTCCTTGTTTACGAGCTGAACTAACCAGTTCCACGATATCGTTTAATAGCGTCTTGAACTTCGAGGTAAATTTAGATGGGCAGCAGTATAACGCAGGCTACGCTTTTTGGTTATGTACGCGTGCCTTTAAACAATGTGTAATTGCTGTAGAAAACTATTTATGAAGAAATTGAAGAAAGTGTCCGGAAAGTTTTAACGAGCAGTGTAATAAAATAGAACGACCTGTGTCTAAGATTATGATGTAAACTGTAAACATTCAATTCACAACAATTGCATTACAACAACAATTTGTATTATATATCACACATTTTAAATTTTGATGGCTTGGCTCGAAAGTCGACACATTTCATGCGGCCGCCTTCATTCTAAATCCAAATATGTATTCGTATCGCATAAAACCACAACAACATAGAAAAGCAAATTCAGTTTTCAATTTAATGGAATTTGGAATTAATTCTTAACTTATCGAATTAAATATCATTTTAATTTATAAAATCTAAACTTTGTGTTTTAATTTTATCCTAAAATTCCTATTCAATTTAAATACAAATAAATGTAAAAATGTAAGCAATAAACATGAATATTATACTTAATACATTACTGTGTATCCGCCATATTACTTCTGCGCGAGAACTGTCAGAATTCCAGCGAGATTTGAATACTACTATACATATTTAATAAAATGTAGCTACACAATAAATTTATGTACATCATAAAACGAGCGGCAAAACAATACACTACATAATATGCCACTGTACACATTTCTACACTTTATTTTTTGATCTTTTTTGCTTTTCGACCAGCTTCGTATTCTCTCATTTTTGTTGTCATTTATTTTGACATTTAAGTTTATAAACAATACCACGCGGACTGAATTAATCGAATAATATGGGAAAAGTAAATAAATTACGGCAAAAAGTTAGAAATGCTGGCCTAAAAAAGGCAACAAAACCCTTAAAAGCTCCGGAAGAAAGTGAACCATCATCCGATGAGGAATCATTAAGTGATAGTGACGATAATAGCTATCAAAATATACGAAACAAACCATTCGTAAAATTTGGCTCACGGAAGACCAATAAAAATGTACCCCCGGCTAACGCTACCGATGATAAGAAAATTGCGTTAGTTAATCGAAGGCCGATCAGTAAAAAGGAAAAATTAAAAACGAAACATAATAATCTACTGCAAAAGATTAAAAAGGTGGATCAAGAAAAGAAAAAATTACTTGAGAAAGTGAAACGGGAGAAGACTGTGATAACTGGTGATATGAATCCGCTGAAAGATGCGTTACCATCGTTGGATTCGCTGTTAAAATTGAAACCTAATCGTGATGCCATAAAAACTGGTATTGGTACTATTGAGGAACAAAAAAAGAAGCTGATCCCGTTAAATAATTTCACGGAAGGCCATGAAGGGCCTGGCAAACTGTCGAAAAAAGTGAAGAAAGAAATGAAGCGACACAAGATAAAGAAATTAGCCAAGGAATACAAGCAGAAATTTCATCATTTTCAGCAGGTTCTAAAGCACGACGATTTTAAGCTGAATCCTCGTGAAGCGGTTGCGGCTCATATCCGTCTTACGATGCAGAATTCCTAGAAAGGGTTTTAATTTATTTTATTTATATTTTGGTGGGAAAATAATTAAATAAATATGTTTTATAATAATGGTAATTGAAAAATTTAGGGTTTTATTTGTTTTGTAATAAAATTGTTTCTAGGTTAGGCTAAGTCGTTTAGAAATGACCTAAACAAGGCTATTTCATGTATAATGTATTATATATATAAGAAAAACAGTTTTATAACTCAAATTGATCAATATTGATCAAATTTACGATTTACAAGTTCCTAGTAGTAAATTTTCATCTATCAAATCATAAGAAAAGCTAGAAAACCGCTTAATACAAAGGAAATAAAAACCGTAATCTTTATTTGTAAATCATATCAGGGGCACTACTGTACATGCCATACGAGGCGAAAGGTGGAGAACGATTGCATCTGAAAGTTAAATTCGATTTGGTACTTGGTAGAGATCTCAAACGGTACAAACAAGACTTTAATACGCCATAGTGCAATAGGGTTAGGTGGCCACATTACCCTCATTAACAGGTTAGACGATCATCGAGGATGCAGTGGAACTAGAATTGACCATATAGGGTCAAACATATGTGTTGAATATTGTAGAGAGCCGGGCTAGCAGAGGGGAATTGGATTGGTTCCGCTTTACAAACTAAATAACAGAGACGATAATTTGGATTCTACTCGGGATCACGACCTAATATAAAAAAAGCGATGACATGTATGTTTACATATATGTAGTACTCGGCATCTGTTTTTAGATCTAGGTGAATTTAGATTGTGAATAGTGAGAGCCCTCTTTTAATTATCTTAGTTTCTTCGCTAATTTCAATTTTCTCCCATTTATGTATGTTTACTGCATCATCAATTTGCAATTCTTTCATCATGAGGTCTATTATTATATTCTCCTTCTTGTAGGTGGGATGAAAACCTCTGGCCATATTCTTAATTTCTCAGTTATTTTTTTCTTCGAAGGTATACACATCCAACTCTTTATCTTCTTCTTCAGTGAGCTTTGATGTTTCTACAGGACAGTTACTCGGATATACGAGGTAGGAAAAATTGAAAACGGTGAGCCCATAACACCAGAGTTCCGGCTGTTTTGATATTATATTTAGTTTCGATTTTGGAAACCATACTAATAAGTGTTAACCAAACAAAAAATAGTTTTATGAATTCGAATATGCTGAACCGCTTCATGGAAATGCCATTCAGCTTGAATGACATTTAGCTATAGTAACATTTGATCCAATATCTGGTAGCAGTCTGGTATAGTTAATTAATAACTATGGTAAAATCGATAATTTTATTATATCATAAGCCCATATCGTCTTAAGCCAGTTACGTCAAATCTGACACAAAAATAATAAATTACCCAGCATGTCGATTCTGGTTTTCCTTAGGAATAGGAAAAGGAAAAAATATTTGACATTTTTCTTGCAGTTTTGAATTTTTTCCTAAATGTTTATTCTGGCAATACGGAATAGGAATTTTATTTTTCCTATTTATAGCAGTTTTGACATTTAAAATTCCGTACCTATTTGAGGTACAGAATTAAATTCCTATTCAATTATTGTAGGAGTTACCGAGATAATATTTGAATTAGTAATTTTAAGATTTAAATAATGTTAAAATGTGATTTTTGTTAAAACTATTTAATAAATTAAAATAACTGTTACATGATATTTAAAAATTAATAATTTAAATAAAAAACAAAGTTAACTGAAATATTATTAAAGTACCAAGTTTTTCGTAAACTCCCATGAAAATGCAGCCGTCGCTTAAAATTTTATCTAAATGATCGAAGATACGCCTAGAACATTTATATTCAAAAATGCAAAAACGCCTTAAGAATTATGAAGTTATTAACAACAGTATAAAATTGTACCTTAAAACGCTATATAACATAATTGCGTATTATACACCTTCATTTGAAAAGCTTTGCACCACTAACATATCAGATTACTTTTTAAAATAGCGTTGATCCGTTCCGTAAACGTTATGGCTAAATCCGTAATGTTTTGCTTGCTCTCAATCACCTTCGTTGTATAACTCTAATATATTATTTGCCGTTTGTTGTTACTATATATTATATTAACACAAATTACTTTGGCAAATAAAATCATAATAGAAAACGTTCGCCCACTTTTAAATGATATTAGCGCCTTGTCGTTGAGTACTAAATCTAAAAATAAAAATTCCTAAATTTTTTTTCCTCAGTATGCCAGAATAAACTATAGGAAATATTGTATAGAAAAAAACTGCAATATTTTTTTATTCCTATGTAGGAAAAAAATTCCGAATTCCTATGGTAGCCAGAATCGACATGCAGCAGACACGCAGATCGACATGCAGACTAGATTGACATACTCTCTGGAAAACTCAAGTATGTACTAACATTTAACCCAATACCTGGTGGCGGTTTGGTTAAACAAATTATTGAAAGTGGTAAAATCGATTTTCATACTACATTACCCTTCAGACTACGGTAGAGGGCTGTGACTGTCTCTGTGTACACCTAGGGAGCCTCTAGGAAGCCGCGTCCACCTCGTGGGGGTCAAGTATTGTTTCGGCAGTAGCAAAATACTACCAGGGACCAAATGCTAGTGGTATAACCTAGCAAAAAATAAGCAATCCTATGTAAATCCCCAAGCACTACAGCAGCAGAGATGCTGCTAACACTACACTCTTCGGAGAGTGAGCCAATCATCGCTTAATCCATTTGGTCGAAGCTCCAAATTATCATGACCACCAAGATCTTCAATTGAAATTATCTTTCAGTATGAGAAGGAAAACGCTGAACTCAGTGTTCAATAAACAGAAATAAATGAATTTAGAACTAAATTGAAAAAAAAAATTACAATTTTAAGAAAGAGAATGAAAAAATTAAATCAGCAGTTCAAACACGAGCAAAACTTGGGACGACACCTAAACCCGCAAGTGATGATGACATTAATCCATTCTATGCGGATGAAGAAGAATAAAAAAAAGAAACGAATTTGACATGGAATCGGAATAAAATACCAAGCAAGAAGAGGAAAGCTCAACACTCACGAGGAATTGTATAAACTTTACCATCAACTTCAAAAGATGTTTCTAGAAGCCAGTTAGACATCCAGCTAAACAAAAGGAGAAATCACCTGGAATATAAAATTATTCTACTCGATTATGAAACCGGTTACGGTAGCTGAGTACAAACTTGTGTCTTTATACAATGGCGTCTGGAAAATTAACGTTTCAGACTCTGAAACCTATAGAACTATGACTACAAAGCTTAATTTCGGTTTACCTACGAGGATGAGAATGATCGTCCAATCAAAGTTATTTCTATAGGTTTTCACCTATGCAAACGGGGTATCAAATAGAAAATGACGTGAACATCATTAAGAACGAAAAATCGAAACTGAATATGGGTTCAAATCAACAAAAGAGGGCTTTCACTATTTATGATTAGTTTTAATAAGAAAGAAAATGTGGAAGATATATGTATAATATCAAGGCAATACTTAACATGAGAGTTAAAACAGACCCATTCAAAAAAATAGCGGCGTAATACCGCAGTGCAAAAAATGCCACGGTTTAAAACATGCGCAGAAATATTGAGATGCGAGAAATATGCCGGAAAGCATCACGCCCAACAATGCCCGGTTAGTGAAGATAACGCTGCAAAATGTGTAATTTGCAAGAAGCCACGCCCCTCAAATTAAGAGGAATGCAAAATAGTTCAGGAAGTACAAAGATTAAGAAATAAAACCAAAACAAAATCCAGCAATACCGGAATAAATTATCCTTTCTTTCGCCTAAAAGAAACCAAAGTGGTATGAACTATACACGCAAGTGGCAATGCCGAAACCAGTTATTTCGAAGAGCACTGCCGAAGATGCAACAGTGCTCCTAAAGATAGGAAGCTTAATATTCGGCTAGCTAAACAAGAGAATTGCATTGAAGTGCTAAGCAATAGATTAGAACAAGACTCTCTAAAGGGAATTGCATCCATTCTCCATTAAAATGACACAAAGAACCGCAAATAAAACATTAAGGATATTAAGCTGAAATGCAAATGAGCTAATGCAACATATTCCAGAATTAGAAATTTTTCTAAATAACGAAAACATAGATACACGTCTAATATCGGAAATCCATTTTACTATACAACTCATATCGCTCAAGAGTGCCACATCTCAAAAAATTGGGATTTTGAGTTAATACGCTAGAAATATTCGCAATATTGGAT
Source organism: Nephrotoma flavescens (assembly GCA_932526605.1). NCBI lineage: Eukaryota > Metazoa > Arthropoda > Insecta > Diptera > Tipulidae > Nephrotoma > Nephrotoma flavescens. Next base: position 222,840,912 of record OW052222.1, on the reverse strand, counting down.
TTTATGACCTGCAATAACGACATAGTTGTAATTATTTTATTTACCGTGAGAGGGCAGAAAATGTTCTCTTTCCTCTTTTGATTTCTCTCTTTACACATTATACAACAGTGTGAGTTGTGACTTCGGAGTTCATTCGAGATTCAAAAATACTATGATGGCAGCACGATACAAAGTTATGGTAGAGGCAGCTATGGAGATAATAAGACTAGAAAATATATATTATGAAAAACGGCAGACAAGGAGGAAAGAAATGAATCAAAAGAACAAATCTATGAAGATAAGGGTGGAACATCGACAGGACAAATGAGTGAGGAGTGGAAAACGGATAAGAGAGGAGCAGAAATTGATCTGAATTTGATTGCGACGGATTACGCCTAAGTAAAATAATTGAAATGCAACCACGCAACTCTTAAGTGCAAATTCATTTGAAGAGGAGCCTGGTGAGTCATTAGTCCTCATCGTTCAGCGAATTAGAGTCTGTCATTCACCACACTCCAAATAAAATATTAGAGGAACAAAAAGTTACAATCTTTGAAAAATATTGGGGACTGCAAGACTTAATAAGACAACGAAACATTATTTTTAAAAGTATCCAACCGTTGTTACAAAAACATGACCAACATAAGTAGCTTGCACCAGAAATTAAGGATGGAATTCGTAAAACATTAATTTCATTTCGCGGATTGAGAGCCAACACCCCCGTCAACATACAACTAGAGTGTTTATTGATGGTTGCAAAACAATTGCAAATTGATGTGGAGATTACAATCCCGACTGCAAACACGAACATGAGCCACACGTATTTATTTAACCATGAATTCAATATCTCGTTTTTTCTTTCAAAAAAAGCCCAAGGCAAGTTTTGCACGGAATTCATGAATGCAGTCAATGTGGAAAAGAATACACTTAAAGAGTACAGGGAGTGTGACAGATATCAATTAGAAAAGCCATTATCTTGTACAGTGAAAGAGAAAGACACACAGAAGGAGGACGGAAAATACATTGCTGCTTGTTATGATCTCCAAGCTGTCTTACCTGTTCGAATGGAAGACGGAGAACAAATTAAAATTAAAATCATTAAAGTGGAAAGAATAAACCTTGAGTTTTTTTTTCGTCAAAACTTCGTACGAGCCTGAAGAATACAAAAATTGTTTTGTAAATAATAGGAAACATAAATTCCAGGCGCAAAATTTATCTTGGAAAATGCAACAGGCATATACAGGATGGGCCATTTGTTAGTCCTTTTTTAATTTGTAAATAAAACACACATTTTGGGATGAAAAGTCAAAGTATTTATAGATAAAGAAAGGTGGTTATATGCCATTTATGTATGAAAAAGAATATCGTTCAGATGCCAACGACCCAACGATGCCACCAACACATAAACCATACCAAACAATAACTCTTGGAGGATGAGCTTCTGCTTCTAGACTAATATAAGGATTCTTCGCTCCCCAAATTCAAAAATTTTTCTTATAGACGTACCAATTAATATGAAAATGAGCTTCATCGCTAAAGATGATTTTTGAAGAAAAACCATCATTTCGTTCAAGCATCAAATTAACAAAACGACGACGATTTAAATGGTATGGTGCGTTCAATTTTTAAGTTAATTGAATTTTTTATGGATGCAAATGAAGATCAACATGCAAGATGCATCGTAATGTGGTTCGTGAAATGTTTAGTTCTTGTGAACGATGCCTAATTGATGTGCTTGGTTCATTACGAACACTTTCACTAATAGCTGCCACTGCATCAGGAGTACGAATATGTTGATACGGTCTACGACCTTCCACTGAACCAGTTTCTTGAAAACGTCCAATAATTTTTTGCCAAAACTCTCACGTTATTTTCGAAATGTTGTTGTTTTCGAACGATTATTTTCATAATAAATTTGGATAATCAAAATTCGTTGTTGTGTTGTTAGCGGCCCCATGATAAATGGAATATTTTTGACTTTTCATATGTCAAAGAATTTTTTAGAACAGATAACATTAAGTACTAAAATTATCGATTGAAAAAAGGACCAACAGATGGCCCACTTTCGACTGATATTGTATAGCTTTAAACTGTCACAACTTCAAAAATTATTACAAGTTATCGGATAAAAGTTACATAACTTGGAAAGGTGATGAGTTGTGAAACCAACCAACCAACAATATAACTCAGAAGTGTTCTTAATTTTGTCAGAAAATTAAATTTGACACAAGCTATACATTTTTTATTCTGCGACTTACACAAAAAAATAAATTCCTAAAGGACAGCTTTTTGTTTCTGCTCTCTTGTAAAATTGTACCGGTTATAAAATTTAACATCAAACACTTTGAGATCTCAAAATTGCAGAGGAATTTATGCAAGTAGTCACCTTCAAAGTATCAAAGTATATATATAAATAACAATAAAGAATATATGGTCCCCCTCCACCCCTTGTACATCGAACCTATCTCGAGAATAAGAAACAAATTTTGGAACGTCACTATTTTCTTTACATGTCACCGGTGTCTTCAAGAAGTACAGACAAAGTTTTGATAATTGTAATATCACAAATATAACAGACACCCAAGTCATTACCATTCAGAAAACACAGATTCCAAGCTACCCAGCGGAAATACTTCACGTGGCCATCATGGAAATGAAAAACGAAAAAATGTCTATCGTGTGTGGGCAAGTTCTCGAAATTCATAAAATTTTTCAGTATTAAAAGCAAATCAATCCTGCTTATACGAGACAAAATCATCAAAGCGTTACATTACTTTAAGGTACCAAGACTAATCGTAATGAACAACGAGCGAAGCGTAGTAAATCCAATCATCACAGACTAGCTGAAAATCTTGAGAGTCGAAGTCAATTTAACACCTTCGACGAAGTGAGGTAAACACCACTATCGAAAGAATCCATTCAACAGTGAAGTCGTGAGATGCCTACAGGATGAATGCAAAGATTTAACGGTGAAGGAGTTGATCAACATAGCCGTAGATAATTCCATACACTCGATCACTCAACAAAAAGCTAGCGATGTGTTTTGGCCATAATAAAAAGAATCAACTATCAAAATCTAGCAGACTTCAAACACAAAATTAACGAGAATCTCATAGAAAGACTGAAAAATCGCAGGAAACAAAAAATAATAAGAGACAACTCAAATAGAAACAACCCAAAAGCATTCGAACTCGGTGATACAATCTACACCGCCATCAAGGAAATTAAGTCGAAAGATAAACCAAAGTTCCGAAAGGAAACAGTACTCAGTTCGATTTCACGTGAAATTTCCATACGATTTTACCAAAGTGAAATTAGAAATGAAAAATTCCACTTCTGTTTTCATTTTGTAGACTCAGTTCACCATCGAAAAGTCCAAGTGTGTTCAATACATCAAAGATGGTGCGCATAAACTCTCCAAATTATTTTCATTTTGACATTAGTTTGTGGTTGGCAATAAACAAATTTTTTAATATCACAAATCCATAAATTTTAATTAAAGTCAATTTAATTTAATTTATTTACGTAAAATGAACAAATTTATTTATGTATGTCTACAAATTTATACGTTAAAATTAAAAATTCTCCAAACAAAATTTCATTTCTATTTCACGCGAAAATAAATATATTTTTGGAGACCCCGGTAAAATTTCATTTCATTTTGAACTGAGTACTTAGCTTAAACCGGGATCAAATTGGGCGAGACTTAGTTGAATATAAAGATTTGATTGGCTAAAGAGTTGGATAAAAAATAATCCCGTTCCGTGAATTCAGCATCAAAGAAAGAATGACATTATTATTTTTGTCATTTGCGGTTTAATTCTCATGATGTTTATCAACAAAGTAAAGGCCAGACGGCGGAGAGGAATGATGCAAGTTCAACCAAACGAAATTCCTAGCAGTCAACCAAGGATGCAATTTCAACTTGTCAGACTAAACCTATGACCCATGGGACGTGCATCCTAAAGGAGGCAGGAGTTAATAACAGTATCAACGCATATGGCTAACGTAATCAACATGTTCTTTACTTTTAAAATCATGTTTTCATTAGCTTTCATGGTAAAATAATTGCAATTGGAACAATTTTGTGTTTCAGGAAAATGCTCTAATTGATAAGTCAAAAGAAATTGTAAAGTTAGTTGTAAATTAACCGTAGAAGAGATAAGATTAAAATAAAATGGTTTTCATTTAACTTTTCTACGTGACAACGCAATTAACTTTGTAACGGAATTCTATTTAAATTCCGTTACTAACCTATCCCAAACAAAAAAACTAATAATTTTCTTATCTGCATGACTTTGGAGATAATTCTCTAACTATATCTAACTTATGTACCAGTCATGCTACGTCTTCACATTTTCTTTTTACGTTTATTTACTACAAGGCCATTTAATTAATTCATGTTAGAATTGTTTTTTAATGAGTTTCTGTGGGGTAAGCGTAAATAGTTTATGTAATTCGACATCTCTACATTTTTCAAGTACACGATAAATGCAAGTGGTTTATTTATGTATAGCGTTGACATATTTACGAATACGTCAACCTATGTGAAAATCAAAACCATTTGTATTTGTTGTTGTACAAACTTCCGCTAGTAGCAAATACGAGCCGGAAATTCACAACATGCGCGGTTTCTAAAGGTTTTCTGGATTGTCATCAAAAATAAAATGTAAGTTGATTGAGAGAACAATTTTAATCACTGGGTTAAAATGTAAATTCTCTCTCTCAACAAGTAATTAATTTTGGAATAAATACCGCGAAATTTTCTCGGTTGAGGGCAGTCAGTGAACATTAATTATCCGGGTAGTAGCTCAGCTCGGCGGATAATTAAGTTAAATACATACCTAGTTTATTTTTGTTTTGGTTTTGATCTTGTGAATAAAGTTTTCTGTATAAAGTAAATATTGTGTTTTTTTTTTGGTGAAGAACAAAGCGGTAAATTGGTAAGTATACCAGGGCTCGCCATACTAACTCTTACGGCACAGGTAGCAGGGTGTTCTTTTGGCTGTCTCTCGGGACGGGAATGTTGTGACATAGGCACTCTTTCCCTTTCTGCCAAAACCACCGTGGTACCCATAATACTTACTAACTTTCGTTGTGGGCCCGAGGCCATTATATTCTCCTTATCGTATTAGTCGATCTAATATGGTGGTGTAAACACCATAATATACAATCGCGGTCGACTCGATCCGCATAACGGGTCGGCTGACACTGCCACTATGTAGGGGTCCGTTACCCCACTCAACTGTTCCCTCTTTCTTCTGCGGCTAGCAAGGCCGCTATCCATGCACTCCAATACCCACGCCATTTTCCTCTAAAAGACTGAGCTGCGGGAATAAATGCCGCAAGGAGTGCGAACATGGGTAGTGGCAAATTCTGTGAAACCGGGCTGGCCTCAATAGGTAAGAGGCTAACCCGTTTCAACTTGCATAATTTCGTATTGGTATAGTTCTTTGTGTCATGTCGGCGACGTAGAAAGATGCTTGTGTAGCGTATATAACAATATTCTCATCCAAGGGGAATACGTCATACACATTTTCTCAGTTTTCAATTTTCAATTTTCCCCTAACCATAAAAATTTCTTCCGCTACTCTAATAAGTTTTATATATACGAATCGGAAAATTAAATCTTCATTCAGTATTTCCAACGATTTCCCCGAGGATAGATGGTTGTCGCTTTTCATAATTTATGTTTTGCTTTAGTTGGTACATAAAAATTTTCCCTTGATACATTTTTTCATGTCGCGGTCGTCAATGTCATCATAACATTTTATTTTCGTAATTTGATTTGGTTTATGTTTATGCATAGAAATTAATTTTATGTGTCTATATAATTTTGTTCTTCTGTTGATGTTATTATTGGTATATGACTATGTATGTATATTGTGTTATGTGTTTTATACGTTGATTTGGTTAAAATGATTAATTGAAATTGTTTTTAAATCAGAAACACGCGCAATATTATTGTACAATGAGCGGCCAGTATTTTTACTATATAAAACTGGATGCATGTTCTGGACAGAGAATTAAATTTCAATTGAGTTGTAAATGTTATATTTTTGTTATTTTAGGTTTGGTCAGTTCTGTTCGTTTGTGGATTATGATATGTTCGGTGAGTATGAGTCTATATTTTGCCTTCCGCAAAATATGTTTGTGGGATAACAGTTTGACCAATGCGTATTTTTTATTGCTTGAACATTTTTATTTATTGCGAACATCGGGATTGGCTTTTGAAGTTTTCGTTGGTTTGTCATATGATGATATACTGAATTGGGTTATATCAAAATCGGTATGCCGCTGGTTTGTTTCAGTTGCAATAAATATTGTAAAGTAATAAAATTTGGTTTGGGACGTGGGGTGTGGACATTTACGAAAAAATTGCATGGCTGACAGATTTTATTATTTTTAATGTAAAACATTTACACATAACATTGATATTCGTCCAGAATGAACGGGTGAAAAAGGGTTCGATCATTTTATGAAATACATTTTATAATGTGTCGCAGTAAAAGGCATCTTGCAAAGCTGTAAAATGTTTAGCGTAACAGTGCGGTACATGAGCTTTACAAATTATTGGCCAGCGGCGTAGACGGAAGTTTTTCGAGAGCAGGTGTTTCGAAAATTTTTATTAGCAGAATATTTCTTTCACGACACTTACGGAAATTCATTTATAATGTCGTATTTTTGTTACTCCGCAGTAGAAATCTATCTCATATTTAGAAGCTCGAGTTCGTTGAATCGTTCCTCAAAAATGTATTCCGTATATAACATTTGAGGCGTCTAAGTGCGAAAAATCATTGTTTCGGTTTGCAATCGGAAGTATTACAAATATTTTTAATAGTGCACGTTCATTTGGAAATATGTATTTTGTTAAAAATTATTAAATCTTCGAGTTCAGAGACATTCTCGGAACACACATATGAATTCTCTATAGTATTCCATGGAAGATGTAACATCTAATTAACACAGCACTGAGCAGTTTGACGCCTAAAATATTTTTATCCTATTTGAACATCGGCCACTTCATTACAATTATTTCAGAATTTTACAGCATAATTCTGTACTGTGTGCCGTAGGTCAAAGGAAATTAAAAATTGAAATCTGAGAGAGAGCATTCCATCGTACCTTAACCTCCTTCCCTAGGCCCCTGTTATTGACTATCGAATCATTAAGTAATGTGACTGACTAACGGATCAATAAGCACTTTTACACTACATGTTTGCTTTAATGATTTAAGGTGACGGTCTTAAGATTGTATATTCCATGCTTAGTTAAATATATACCACAAATAATTTTTTAAAATAATTTAGGCGGCATTATGACTTTTACTATAGATGTCTAAAATTTATTGTCTACTAATTTAATTAGTACTTCGGTACCTAAATATACTATTATTCTCAATATGTGTCGAAAATGACTTTGGTGAATTTTGAAAAATACTAGACGTTTTTATGATTTAAATATTTTTAAACTAAATAAAGAAATCAAATTTTCATAGTAAAGCATGGAAAACTCGAAATATTTTAGGTACTGGAATCACCTGTCTCTTCAAAATTCGATCTCGCTCTGGGTAAATCATGCCTATATTTTCCACCTGATGTATGTCTTTTCTGCCTGATATAACCCGGTTCTATACCCCTGCTCCTATCGATTTTTAAATTCCTATAAACTGAAAAAAAAATCTAACTAAGGAGCGAAGCGACGGGAGCGTAGCGACCCGCCTGATAAAACCCGATCCTATATACTCCTGCTCCTATCGATTTTTAATTTTTAAATTTTTAAAATATCACGTTTTGTACCTTATTGCGTTTAGTACTGTATCGTGTTTTGAAAAATCGCATTTTGAAATATCGCGTTTTGATAATTCGCGTTTTAAAACATCGAGTTTCAAATGGCACCCTAAAAAAATAATAATGAGGTGGGGGTCGTTGGGAATTAAAATTATTATTCACTGGGAACAGGTCAAAGCTCATTTAATGTCAAAGTATTTTAATACTTATCTAAATACTGAGGAACAGAGTTTGATGTTAACTTTTATAAGCCGGGAATTATATTCTCCTTTTCCTGCTGCAAAAACCCGAACGGTTGCATTATTTAAACGGGTATAGGTAATAATTTAGTAATAGGACGTGTTTATTCGGTATATAAAGTGATTTTTCCTTTTTAACTCTTGATTTTGAAATTTGGGTATTGTTTTTTAAATTTTAATGTTTTGGATCGTAATAATTGCTTTGTTTTTTTATTAGCATCCGATAGTTGTATACGAAGCAGTGATTTTTCTTTTAAGACTAAACTGCGTATTTTAATTTAACTCTGTATCCAACACAAACAAGCAAAGGTAGAAATTTATTAGGTCCACATATTTAAACGGAGCCACTATCGGGAGCTCGTTTCTACTTGCTGGGAAATTTTGAAAATCATTTTTTTTCTTTTTTTACAAATTGGAAACATACAAGAATCGTCTTACTTTGGGAATTTTACAACAACATTTCAATATAAATTTCAATCAAATGTTTCGTTGTTAGTTTAAATGTTCACCGCCCCGTTAATTACTAAAATAATTTTATTTTTATGAGTTATCACTCTGGGAGTAATCGCATAAAGGATAAAGAACCAAATGACATAAATCAACGATACAAAAAATGAACTCCGATGCTAAATTAATCTGCAAAACAAGACATATTTACGTTGGAAACGCATTTTATATTTTCATAAATATTTGTTATGACATAAAAGCAAATCGCATGCTTAGTTTGATTTAATTAAATTTTTATACCAACCGATAGAAGTATAAAAAAATTCGCTTGGCAGTTACTTTGGGCACAAATTTCATTCCTTCCTATTCGAATAGGAATTCCGCAAAGTAAAACCACAAAGGTGAAGTCAAATTAAATGTCAATTTAGATATTTCAGATCATTAAGGCCGGATATTTCTTCATTCAAACAAATTTTCGAACATTCTGCCATTCTGCCTTTTTTCACAAGATATGGTTTAGTGGAATTGGAATTGAATTGGAAATTGTTATGGGACTTTCCCCAATCTATAGAAAATCTGTGAAATAAATACAATTATTTCGTTGAGATTTTACGTATGAAACAGTTACATCTCTTATTGACAGAAACCCTTGTTGATGATCCAAAACGTCAGGTTGACGGACACAAAAGTGTAGTTCAGAATTCGATCGGAATTCGACGCCCACGACACTAATTCTTGTAATTTACACCACTTCCGGAATATTTGCGAAAATACCGGAAATAATCTCTGAATAATGTCCAAATTTGCACCACTACTGGAATATTCACACCACTACTGGAATATTCCCAAAATATTCCAACACTAATTTCCCTACTCTTATTTTACCAACACTAAATCACAACAACAAGTAATTTCCACTATCACAACAACATGTAATTTTAGGGCGAGAGGCGTATATAAAACTCTATTTATATCTCTGTCTTTGATTTCCATATCATCCACAACTATGTTAAAAGCTTTTGTTTCTGGTTGTTTGTTTTTCAAAATAAAATTATTTGAAAAGTTAATATATTTTTTTTTGTGTGTTGAATATAATTTGTGATCAAATTTGTGTGTTATTAAAATAAAATGTATCGAAAAAAAATATTTGTTGTGGATGATATGAATTATGCACAATAGATTCCGCCAGTCCAGTACCCAAAACGTTTTCAGTCATGCATGTGGAAATAAAATGGCGCATTTATTTTTTTCAGTATTTTAAAATTATGTATAATGTTAGTTATATTTGCAAATTCCTGAATGCTGGTTATAATAATTATAAATAATTATATAGACAGAATTAAATTAAATTTCTTAATACAGTACTGATTCTTTTATGTCTATCTCTTTTTTTCTTTGAAATTGACTTACTTGACATTTAGTTATTACCGGTCTAGGTATGTATATTAGTATATGTCTATGGTTGTGATACGTTAAATGCTAATTGTACTAGTTTAATTTGATAAGATTGAAATTAATTATTTGACATTTTGGTAAACAATATAAAAGTGGTAAAAAATTCCTTTAAAATAAACAAAATTATAATAAATTCGAACTTAATGTCTAATTATAGGATAACCTTCTGAATATGCTATGGTCATAAGGTTTTCAACTTTAAAATATTGCTACGAATTTGCCTACAAAACCAATTTTCGTAATTTACACCACTTCCGGAATATTCGCGAAAATACCGGGAATAAACTTTGAATAATTTCCAAATATTTACTGAATACTTACACGACTTCTGGAATAGTCCCGAAATATTCCTACACTAATTTTCCCACTCTTATTTTACCAGCACTAAATCACAACAACATGTAATTCCCACAATTCTTGATTGATTCACCATTAACCATTTACGATTATTTTTGAATTGTATAACTGTTTCCACTTGACACCACCTGTTATTTTCCGGCTACTCACTTTCGCTTTTATTCTATCGCGCACCAAATTTACCAAATGACTAATTCTTGTGATATTCGAGATCTTTCGCGAACTTTCGGTTTTTTCCACACTAATTCTGATATAATCTTCAATGCCATGAAACTGTTATTAAACTCTATCTAATGCTACTACTTATGTATACTTAGATGTCACTAATCTGAAAAAACTGTCATTCATTTTCTTAACTTTAAATGAGTAATTTTCGTTGAAAAAATGTTTCGCACACGCTGAATTAATTGCCCAGAAAGCCTACAGCAATTATCTTCCATATGCCGTCTTTCGTGTCGATAGCATAAATCCATGGGCAGTTGCAAAACACATACAGCCCACACTGCAATCCTGCACATCTTTGCTGCAATCTCAACTCGCTGGTGGATCACCTGCAATCTCAACTCACCTTAGCCGGTATCTCCTCCAGAAACAATAATTCGCATCGACTCCGATGAATCAATCCCATTCACCATTGACACCAGGTCTCCTATGGTTCTTGCTGACTAATAAATGGTTCATTGTGAAATGCAGACGTTCATTCTGCATTCGGCAGTGCACCCAAAATACGGAGTAGTTTGTTTATTTCTTCTTGAACTGTAGTAATATGTCGGTTGAATTGTTAATCATTTTCGAGCTGGCTCAACTGATTCTCCTTATCTGCTTTCTCCTCGTTCACTTTTATCATTTGTCTGGTAGAGCCATGATCCCATCACTGTAGAACTTCTGTGGGTTAGAGGCGAACAACTCGTTTCGCAGGCCTCTTATGAATTTAATGTAAAACCATTAAGATGGTTCTGCATGGACCAGAACAAATGGTAGTTCGATGGTGCAAGATCAGGACTATATGGTGGGTGCATGAAAACTTCCCAGCCAAGCTCTCTCAGTTTATACCGGATCATGATGGAATACAAAGCACTGTCTGCTGATCAATTCTGGACGTTTTAACTGAACTAGTGTCGCCTGTTGTCGATATTCGACCAAAATCGAAGCCATTTTTACTAAAATATATTTTACAAATTAATTACAGCTACAAAATTAAAGTGTACAAAATAATTGTTATTTAATAAAAAAAAAAATATTAAACAATATATTCAAAGTTGAATGCGATCATCCACCGACTTTTTGAAGTTAGCTCGCCTAAAGAAAACACATTTATTGCTTTCCACCACTCTATTGTAAACGATATTGAAAATCATGTCGCGTAAGGTAATTAAATAAACCGCGAATATAATAAGCGTCGAGCCAAAAACACAAAAAGAAAAATCAGAAAGCGCTCACACAGCGTTGGGGCAATAATTAGGGTTCATTCTATTTAAGTTAAAAGAAAAAAACGGCACTTGTTAAATTTGCACTTGACAGCTCAAGTAACAAAAGCAGAACAAAGAAGAAAGTAACAGCTGCAGTGAAACAAAATGAATTTTCTTCCCGTTTCCTTTGTGTTTTAGTGCGTATGTGATTAAAAAAAATTTCAGAATAGGTACAACTTTACTTGGCTTTTCCACCTATTTGCCGTATACACGTACCGTAATCAAACATATATTCTGCTGTACATATGTATATGAAAAAATACCTTTTACTTGATATATGTTTCATTAAGATACGCGCACGGGAAATAGGTTAGAAAGAGATCACAATTTTTGGCTTTGCCAATTAATATTTCGATTGTTTGACTTAAACGCGTTATTTGCTGACAGTAACGATTAGAATCAATCGTTTGGCCCGGTGGCAGCACCTCATAATGCACGATTCCTTCACTAACCCACCATACACACATCATTACCTTTCTTAGCGTCAATCCTGGCTTTGATACCGTTTGGGAAGCTTCACCTCGTTTCGTCCATGATCTTTTTCGCAACGTTGTCGTAAGTTATCTACTTTTTTGAATTTTTTCATTATTTATCTCCATGCTTAAAATGTTGTTATTCACTTCACCGATTTTAATGTTTTGTATGTGAAAGTGCAAGTTAAAGTGTCACCTTTCAAAAACACGCAATTGCCCGATATGATCAATGGTTACTGAGATATATGAATGTAAGGCCACGAACTTTTGTCCCTAACCTTTATTTTATTTACCGTTTGTTTTAGTTTACCCTCGATGTTTTCGTTGCTTGTTTTAATTTTTAATTTCATTTCTCGTATAAAATCTTGTATTGTTTGTTGTGTCTTTTTTACTTTGTTGATCAACTTTTTGGTTCTGTTGATCGAATTTTTTGTCCATTTGATCAAACTTTTGAGTCATAACAGATCCACCATCTCATGTTTATCATTCAGTTTTTCCTTTATTGCCTCTTCGGACTTGCCTAGTCGCAATAGTAATTAGTTTTTGCAATAACCCTTCGATAAATTACGCTACTTTAATTCTAATATTAACCTTCAAAACCTTAGCACTCATGTATATTCACAATCCCACTGCTGTCACCAATTGTTATGAATTTCCCCTATCAAATCCGGTTCGTATCTCTGTTTTGTGAATAGAATTTGAGCTATAGAATTTGAAAATACCGGAAATAATCTCTGAAAAATTTTCTAATATTTACTTAACAGTACCCACTACTGGAATATACCAGAAATATCCTAATACGAGTTTTCCTAAAATCCATTAATTACTAATATATTCACATCATTAACAGTAATTTCCACAATTATTTATTAATCCACCATTATAATTATTTTTAATTTTATAAACTTCAAATGAGCGACATTCTCTGACTTAATGTTTCGTCCACGGTGAGTTGATTGCCCATCAAGCCAATATGTGAGATCGTCACAATAAGATTACGATTTCATTTATTGTGCATAATTTAGCGTAGATTGGTCGCTTGGGCTGGTTGATTCGGCGTAAATTGGTTTAATAACGTTTTTGTGAGATTATTGACTTCCAAGTTTAAGTAGTAGCATTGGAAGTAGTTCTATCGCAGTTTAGTGGTATTGCAGACAGGTAACAGATCCGGTAACAGGTTGGCTGCGAATGTTTGCTAACATACATTCAACGTGATATGTATAAATGCGAGTGCGACGAACACGAGTAAGTTTTTTGTTAGTATTTGGTCAGTCATGGTTAAGCCGCGGTGTATGATAGAATTAAAGCAAAAGTGAGTAGCGAGAAAATTATGAGTGGTGTTAAAGTGAAAATAGTGGTGTAATAAATGGTGTGTTGAGTGAATTCAATTAATAATTAGTTATTCTTGGGTGGTTAGTGGATTTTAGGAAAATTATTGTAGAAATATTCAGGAATGTTCCAGAAGTGGTGTAGGTAAAGGCCCCTTCAATAGGGATACTTGAAATTTGTTACGTTATAGCAGTCATGTTTTTAAAGCGGCATCTGTCAAACTACTGTAGGCAAATCCGCTGGGAGGTTATTTCGTTCAACAACATGTGCAAATCATCAAATTTTATTTTCAAAATCAGTACCTCACAACGGACCTGCCGCGTCGACTTTTCGACGGTTGGTGGCCAAATTCGAGTCAACCGGTTCAATAAATAATCGATAAATCGATAAATAATGAAACCCGCATAAAATACAACTGAGTCAGGAACTTAAGGTAAACGACCATAGAGAACGCCGTTTGTTCACTGATTGATCGCTGGAGCAGTTAGAAGCTGACGCAAATTTCGCTTTAAAAATCATCTTTAGCGACAAGGACCATTTTGTGATGAATATGTAAGTGAACAAGTAACATTGTCTGATTTGGAGCGATACCAATCCACTCGAGATACACCAACACCAAACGGCGACCACTACAGATTGATGACAAGCATCTTCCTGTTGTCTAAACAGGACGATATGGATATACCGACGGCATGTGGTTCCGACAGGATGGCCATACGTGCCACACAGTGCCTGCCACGATGAACATTTTGAACAAATTGATTTCAGGGTAAGGTCATCTCGCGCGGCGATCATGTGAACTAACCACCGAGATCGTGCGATATAACGCCTTTAGGCCTCTTCCTTTGGGGCTACCTTAAATTGCAGGTCTATTTGAATAAACCGCAAGCAATTGATGTCCTCAAAGTAATATAACGAACGCCATCCAGCAAATCCAGCCACATTTTTGCGACAAAGTCATCGACAATTGAACCTTCCGAATATACGTGGCACCGTCCCTTGTTGAAAGGCCCTTTATATGGTAGTGTATTGTTTTCGAGTATATTCCGGAAGTGGGATTAATTACAAGAATTGTTGTTATAATGGTCAAATTCTATCAAGGTATCCAGAATCCGATGATGGTGACAGCGGTATAACGGTATCCCCAATCCGGTGATGGGATTATGCATATCGAAAGTTTTAATTCTAAAAAAATGTGAAGAATAGGAGGTGAAGTAGTTGAAATAACCCTTGGACTATCTGGAAAAATGGATATGGTGCAGTGATTGGCTTTTTTAGCTCGGGGGTTTCATAAAAAAAACAAACTTTTTATCAACATAACGAAGCCAGCAGTGGCAGAATGGTTTGTCATCAAGGATGAGACTGTGATGGAACGAACCTGTTACATGTGTAGTGCATGCGAGTGTGAATGGCGTTTATAGAAGGCGAGAATAGTACAGACTAAACGGCAGGTTTATAACTTATAACGGCCAAATTGTAGAACGGTATTCACAATCAAGTGATACGAACCGGATTTGACATGGCAAATTCGTAATAGTATCTAGTATTGTTTGCTTAAAGCAGCAATATTTGTAGATAAAATGAATTTGTTGGCCGATCACTCACAATCATAGTTATACATCAACTATAGATGATTAGTTTTTAAATCGTATTAGTTTTTTAACCATATTATTTCGCTAAGCTTATTGCGACTAAATAATTATAAGTTCACAGAAAATCAAACACTCGGTTTGTTAAATATATGTAGTCACCGCCCAAGTTCGGTTCTGATCGCACAGTAAATGTTCATATATCAATTGGAATTCAATCTTAAAAATTTCAAATGTAAAACGACAAAGTAATTAAATTTTTTTAAAGAAACAAAAACATTTTATAATAACACCTATGTTGACAAGTTATATATCATCTGACATTATTATTATGTGAGCGCTTGTGATATATTGCGATAGTGCCACATAACCGGAAACCAATCGACCATTAAACCGATGAAATACTAAATAAATAAATATAAGTGATTACAAAATAAACAAATATTTCCGTCAAGATTTTTTTTTTTTTTTTATAATCGATATGATTTGTAATGTAATACCGCGTCTTACTGTGGTAAATTATACCACAATCTAAATGCTCTTAAGAAAATTAAAAACGGAAAAAAAAAACATCTATAAATAATTTATTCGTCTACTTCCTCTCACCAACACTTCACTGTAATATCGAAGGAAAAACAATTTTAATATTCTTAACATAATTAAAATGACTTAATTATGTACACGAGAGCCCAGACAAAAGAAAATCTAAATACTTTAAGCATGTTGGGAGAAATGTCTATGTACTTTGTGATTTAATTGTTGAGTCTTGTTGAATGTTGTTTCAGGGTTTACAAGAACCATCCTCACCATCATCATCACCATTATGATCGCTTTGTGCAAATGATTTATATAAAGTTAAAATATTTTTTTGTTTATTTTTCCCTGGCTATACGTCATCACAGCCATAGAGCACACACAAGTCGCACGTTTATGATCATCGTGCTTGTTCTTAATTGTGCGCTATACACATTTTGAAATTCTAGGAATCGTTCGTTTGAATTGAACTAAATTTTTTTAAGATTTTTTTTTGTGTTTTAATTTATTTTTTACATTTTTTTGGATATGCGAATGATAATTTAATTTAATATTGTTAGGAATTAAAACACCTGTTGTTTTGTGATTATTCCAGATACCGTATTTAATTTTTTTTACGACATTACATTAAAAATTTATTTTTCGTAATTAAGACCAACTTGAAAGGTATACAAGCGTGGATAAAAAATCAATTTTTATTTTATAAAATGTAATTAGTGGTCAGTTAAATGAAATATAAAGTAAGGTAATTTTGCTAAATTCAATTAACAGTACAAAAGATTCTAATTCAATGTACCCATATTTGTTAATGATAAACTCATCACAGCAGATGGTTGTATGGATTTCTAATTAAATAAAGTACTCATGGGTTACTAATAGGTTTCTTAGTTGTGGCCTTATTCGGATTTACCGGGGAATTGGGGAAAATATTTTAATAATTCCCATCTAATCCCAACTTTATAAAGCACTAATATAAAGCAGCTTTATAAAGCACTAATAAGACCTGTGCTGACTTTCGGAAGCGAGAGCTGGACCATGACCTCTAACGATTGTAGATTGTTATCTACATTCGAAAGGAAGGTCATCCGTTCAATTTTTGGTCCAATTAAAGTTGCGAACAACGAATATGGGATTCGTATGAATCACGAAATAAAGCAACTCTTCGGAGGCAGCGATATTATCGGATTCATTAAATCCAATCGAGTGGGATGGCCCGGCCACGTCAACAGGATCAACAACGAATGATAAATAAAGTGTTTCACCAACAACCAGCCGGAGTACGTCGTAGAGGAAGACCTCGACTACGCTGGCGTGACGACATTGAACAAGATCTGCAAGCATTAGGATGTCGAAACTGGAGGACGAGAGCAATGGATCGGGATGGATGGAGGGCCATTGTGTGGGCGGCGAAATCCCTTCATGGGATGTGAAAGCCAGAGAGAGAGAGAGAGAGAAATCTAATCCCCAACATTTTATTAAATATTTTCTCAAAGCGTATTCTGTGGCAAATTGGGAACAATTTCCCTTTGAAAATATTACAAGTACTAATGCTCACCACTAAGTAATTTACTGTCATTTATATTTTGAAGGAAAATAAATTACAAATAATTTTACTGACTTTACTTTTACTTCACTTAATTTTATTTTACGTATTAGGCGTAAATAGTTAAGGGATCCATCCAATTTTATTTAGTGTGCTAGTTGCGCTTAATTTATTGGCGGAAGGTAAATATCAACGCGCTGCTTAATAGTATAAGGTTAGAAGGTAAAGCTTATTTTATATTCTAAAACTTGTGAATTGATGAATATATTTAGAATTTTTGTTACGGACGGCTAGCACCCAATCCGCAGTTACTAACTTAGTCATGCAGCGGCCTCACGCACGGTGATTTTGCCGTCTAATACTCAGGGTATTAGGCCGTGGGGATCTGGAGCGTTGCATGACTCTCGCCTACACCGCGCTTACAGATTTTTTTTAAAAAAACACGTAAATTTAAAATAAATTAAAAATCGGATGTTCTGCCGAAATTTATCGGGTGAAACTTGAGAAACGGAGTAAAATAATTATAACCGGGTGTGCCCATCCGAAGACGACCGAATCTCCACGAATGACAAGTACCTAGTCTGCTGAAAAGACCCCCCCGAATGACCCATCGACCCCGAAAAGCCGATGCCCAGCCGCAACGAAGCAGCATTAGAGGGTGGGGCGTCTTCTTAACAGACCAAGCCTCTCTTCACCCGAACCGAATCTCCCACAATTCACACCTCAACATTATGAGACCGCTGAAGTGCCACGAAGAAAAGCTGAAGTGCTACGAAAGTCGACATTCACTGGACTCACCACTCCGACCCTGTGGATGTCCTGCCAAGGGGATAAAGGGGAGTGGCAAGCCCAGCCAGTACCGATACAGAATGAGAATCCCTCTAACATTATACCGAACCGAAAATAAATTTATTGTCTGGAAAGGAAAAATAGAAAAAGAAACAGACCGGCAAAGGAGAGAAATGAACCAAATACCTGAAAGGATTCGCAATGGTGTTGTTTATTTAAATCACTTATAACAAAGAGAAGGATAGAAAAGAACAAGAAGAAATTGTTGATAAAAAAATGGTTACGAAAAGATGCAGTTAAAATTTCGTCATAGTAAAAAAAAAATAATAAAAAAAATAACCGCCTCAAAATTGTGGAACGTGACCAATGTGCACCAGGGTTGTGTGTACGACCACCGTTATTAACACCGTTATTATATATTTTTAAAAAATAAAAATTTGAAAGCAAATGAAAAATAAAGTTTGGAAAAAAATAAAAGTTTTGACTGGAATGAACTGCTATTAACAATGTTTCATTTTCTCCGCTAGGAAAATTTTATACCGGAAAATGGTCTCTATAGATAGGCCAATTCGACCTATATATTGCTATCTTGCCCTAATTTCTGGAAGTGATTTGTTATTGGCCTAGGTTGATAAAATACTAAATATTTTGAGTGAAATATTGGAATAAACATATTTAATGTTTTTTTTTGTTAAAGCCTTAATTTAATTTATTTGTTAACTTTTAGATTATATTATTTATATATGTATTTCTCTAATATATTTTATACTTATTATCTGTTTTAAATTTTATTATGTAAATTATGATTTTATTTAATATAATAATAATTTTTAATAAAATATTAACAGTGTAAATCACAAATACTAAAACAATTCAATATGGCGGTTGAATCCAATAAGAATTCTGTTTCGCCATGTCTTCCAATTTGAACCGTATACGTATACGTGTTATTTTTTGTTAGGAACTTCACGGGATCCGTTAAAGCTTGTATAAATTTGTAAAATTTCACTAAGCTTTTACTCTTCGATTTTGTCTCTTTCAGTTTTGGCGTTGACGGTCGTTATAAAGAGGTTGAATTTAGAATAAACTAAGCTTTTGGGATTCATCTTAATTTCATAAATCGAAAAAGTCAAAAAGAAGTCATCGTCGAAAAAGAAAGTCTACGGGAACGTTCCAACTAACCTTTTAAATTTACTCATTACAATAATTCTTTAGTAATTCGGGAACTTTGAAATGGTGATCGTACATTTGTGAGGAGAAACACCGATTTGTAAAGGGTAGCAGTAGGTAGCAAATTTTTTCGGATAATTAGGTGATAATCGTAAGCAGCAGCGGTGCAGTATGCATGTGTTCAAATAATTTAGATGCTGCGTTGTTCGAAAAAATCTGTAAACATCTATACATGGGCATACTTAGCATGAAATACATAAAATTTTTAAAAACGCCAGCGGAAATTACGATGTCAAAGTACTGTAAGCGTTTGTTTACTATTTTATCAAATATATTGTTACGGATTTTGGGCGTTCGATATAGATTCGTACTTGATTTTGCAAATAATACACTCAGTGATTTAAGTTATAAACTTTATTTTTCAGTTTACTGCTCATTAATTCATTGTTACTGTTCACTACTGTTAACTTTTGTTAATTCAAGTATTTGAAGCTTGTGTAGAATAGAGTTCGTAACACTACCTTCACCTTAAATCTACGCGTCCCCTTAAATTTTTACTAAGGAAAAAAGTCCGACTGGATAAACCTATTCAAAATTATTCCCTTAGTAGGGAGACAAATATTAGTAAACTTGAAAACAAATTTGAAAAAATGATTAAAGTAGCCGGCGGAAAATTCGACTAGTATAGAGAATTTCAAAGCAGATTGTATATTGGGGAAATTCCGACCAATTTCAAGAATACGGCCCCTGAATACAAATCTGCATGAAAAAAGTTGGCCATTTAACATTTTCTCTCATACTTTTAGTAGGTATATTTATTTCTAAATATTAGGAACAATTTGAGGTAGTTGGGAGAGCAATTAAATAAGCTATTTAAATTCGTATAAGGTATTTTAAATGCTATCGGAACCTGAATTCAAAGCTACCGGAATGGCAGTTAATAACCGTTTAACATTTTCACTCAAACTCACAATTTATTTGTTTAATCTTAATTGCCAATTTTTATTAGGGATGTTTGAGAGAGCGATTGAATACGCTATTTCAGGTAGTAGGACAAATTGGGTTGAATTTTTCGGAACTGTTGTTTCACGTGCTATAGGAAAGAGGGCTAATTGCTAACTAACATTTACACTGAAGCACATAGTTTATTTAATTATTTGTAATGTGAGTGAGCTGATGAAGTTATGATTTAACTCTCATTCCTCTTATTCCCTCTCATTCCGCTATCAAAACTTTCAGTCAAATTCATATAAATAAATTTGAACCTCCAGGAACGAGAGTTAATGACGATTTGACATTTTCACTCAAACTTGTAGATTTTCATTTCTTATTATGACTTTCTCTGCGGTGGTTGAGTGAGCGATTGATTATGCTATTTTAGGCCATTTATCCAGTTTATTCCTTGAAAGGTTCGGGGATGTCATTTAATGGCCATTTAAAATTTTCACTCAAATTCATAATTTTTATAAACTATTTCATGTGTTTTTACTTTAGGTTTTCGATATTAATGGTGTTTGTGATTGAACCGTATATTGGTCTATTTTCAGTATTCTCGAATTAGTACAATTATTTGTAATTCGGAAGTAATTCGCTAGTAGTACAACTACATGGTATTGCTATATATATAGACAATATATTCCAATGTAAATAATACAACGTCAGTCATCGCGACCTGATGAGATTTTTCAAATCAGGAATTTCATCCGTTCGAAACTAATTGTTGTGATTCTTACACATTTTCCATCTATAAATCAAAATTCAAAAATATTTCATGTAATCTGAGCCTGAACCCAAAAGTTAATTAGCACGTAAAACTTAAGCTAACAGGACCTGAATCCAAAATGGATGAAAACAGAGTTAAATAATGGTTATTGCTACAGTTTCACTCAAACTGAAAGTAGGTATATTTATTTCTAATTGTTATGAATCATTTGGTCTGGTTGAAAGGGCAACTAAATAAACTATTTAAAGTTCTATGACAAATTGAGTTGAAATCTCTCGGGAATAAGTGTTAATGCCGTATAAAATTTTGACTCAAACTCAAGTTTCGTGTAAAGTATTTTACGTGCTAACGGAACTTGAATCCATATTTTCTCGAACAAAGTGTATTTCGTTATTTCTAATTGCAAGATTTCCTTAGCTGGTAGGGTGAGCGATTAAATATGCTATTTCAGATATAGAAACAAATTGAGTTGAAATCTTCGGGAATGAGAGTTATTGATGCGTAAAATAGCTTATATGAATAATGAGTTTGAGTGAAAATTTTAAATTGACTTTTATTACCGGATATTTCAACTCAAAGTTCCACAACACCAGAACTAGCTTATTCATTCGTTCGTTGAACCACTCGAAATAGAAACTCATGGTTAGTAAAAAATATGGGATGAAAATTAAATCTTTTAACGGCCATTAGTTCTGATTTCCGGATACTTCAACACAACTTCTCACATTGCCTGAAATATCATATTTAATCGCTCACTCAACCAGGTCAAATAGAAACTTACCAGTAGAATTAAATAAATAATTAATTTTTAATTTGGGTTTATTTTTGGGCTGGTTGAGTAAGTAATTGTATAAGGTATTTCAGGTATTGTGTCTAGTTGAGTTGAAATCACCGTTAATTATAGTTAATGGTCATTTAAAAAAAAAAAATGTGTAAAGGTTGTTATCTTATTTAAGCGGTTTTGTTTGCTGGAGCAATTCTTAAGCTATTCAGGTGCACAGAAATCTGGTTGCATATTTCCAGAATTTGATAATTAAAGCCGCCTGCTGTTTAACATGTTCAATCAAACTCATAACTTATTTGTTTATAATTAGGAGATTCCATTTTGGGTGGTTTATTGAGATATTGAATAAGCTATATTTCATCCATAGTATCCCTCTGTCTATGACAAGCTGAATCTAAATCACCCGGAATAAGAGTTAATTTTCTCTATCTAGCTTTCATATCCCATTTTGCCGCCTGCAGTCTTCATAACTTAATCGTATTTTATGAGAAAAGGTTGTTGGCCTGCGGCTCAACCCGCTTGTTACGTGTGTGGGGCACTAACTGGTGAGAATCTTAATGCATCCTACCTTGAAAGCGTTTTCCAACTGGACGCGTAACCTTTGTGTTGATACCACTTGGTGGTATATAGATGATTTGCTTGTATGGAATACAGTTCGTAACACTACTTTCACCTTAAATCTACGCGTTCCCTTAAATCCTAACAGACACATCCAATTACATAGCTTCAATTTATGAATCTGTACAACTTTCCGTCCACCTTCAAAGGCCGCTGATCCTTTTGACAATTTTGTATGGAGCTTTCCAATCTTGATGTGCATCTTTCCGCTGTTTTTCCGCTTTCTGGAATTCATCCACACTAAGTTACCTCGCCGAAAATCGGCAAATATCTCATGCTAGCCGTATTGCGCTTTTGTCATCTTGTCCCAGATCCTTTCTCTGCCTCATTGTGTTCCAGCACGCCTCCTTCTCAACTCTAGGGCGTGCCACCTTTGCATGACTCTTCGGCTATCTGAATCGTTCTCTTTTTAGGAATCAGCTCTACGGGCAGACTTACCCTCAATAAACATACTGGAATCCGCTTTATAAACCAATTCGTTCCTCTTTTCCTCTAGCCGCCAACTCTCTTTAAGCCGCCTAGCACTATCCGAGCCCAACGGTTAGCATAAGAGCGACGACATACGACGAGCCAAAAATCGGGCTATTAATTAAATTATCTTCTTATATATTAATACGCTTAATTTTTAGTTTGTACTCCCTTTTTAACCTATTTCCCGTGTGCATATCTTAATGAAACATATATCAGGTGAAAGGTATTTTTTCATATATGTGCAGAATATATGTTTTATAAAAAAAGTGCACGGGAAATAGGTGTAAAAGCCAAGAAACGTTTTCCTATACTGTACATCTTATAAATTAATCACAACGCCAGAATGTCATGACAAAATATGTTTGTATATTGAACCGTCATTACACCGTGACAATACAGAACAAAACAGAGAACATAAAATGATTGTACATACATACAAACATTTTGGTGTTGTGTCAGTGTAAAAATACAATTTTTGTCATGGCACTCTATCGTCATGGCAAAATTTTGCGAGTGAAGATCGACCTTAATACTACACAAACATAATATTTATAGAAAGTTTGGAATAATCATTTCCGTCCGATTTCAGGCAACAGTCATGGAATCTCTTAATTTTTGCGAAAAGGTTAAGTGGGAAGTTTCGTCCCGATATGCGGTTGATTTGTGTCCCAGTATATTTCGTAACCGGATAATTTATTAAGCTCTTAATTTCATGCTTGAAATAGCGTGACGTGTTTCTGCGTTTTGTGTGGTGGTAAATCGACTATATAATCTACATAAGTACATTAGTTTTGGTTATGTTGTTAATACGAAACGGAAACGGAAAACGTCAAAATTATTCATATACAAATGAAAATAACACACAAATACAGCGGCCCTTTTCTACGTTTCTTATTAAATATTTAGATTAAAGTTGCGCGCCTCGGCAATCGTGTGGTTTTTCCTTTTGAGGTTTTTTCGCCGCGAGCTTGATGGAAGGTGGGCGTACGCTACATAACATTTTCAAACTGCCGGTTCTAATGGATGAGTCATCAGTTTCATCAATGAAGCCAAACTCCTCCCACGCTGCCAAGTTGAAAAGCGCGCAACTCATCATGATAGGCGAGGCCAGCATCATGCCAGGGGCAGCGCTTACAATCATAGATAGACTCTTATGAGATTTATACAGAGGAAAGCTGGAAAAGGGTGTTCTATTCGCTGGAAAAATCATCCTCATGTGTGGTGACTTCCGACAGTGCTTGCCTGTAGTACCAAAGGAGGGATGCGCGCGAACTTGCGAATCGACCAACAAGTTGAACCCGCTTTGGAAATTGGTAAACAAGCTTACACTGATCAAGAACATGCGCATCGATGAAGGTGAAGACGAGTTTGCGCATTCTGTTGGAAACGACAATGCTCGAACCGAATCGATCACACATCCAGCGCTCCGTTCCAGTTCTCAAAGTGTGATCGATTTCGTGTATGTTGACTACAACACAAAACTAGCCGATGGAAACATCGAGAATCCTTGCACCCAAGAATGATGATTGCGCGCTATTCAATCAGCAGGTGCTTGACATCCTGTCCGGCGGACAAGAAGTCAAACTTAGTGTTGATAAAGTTGAGAATGACGACATGAATGAGAAACTCCGCTACCCGTCGAGTTTCTCAACAAAATTGAAGGGTCCGGACCCCCGCGCCATGCCATCCCGCTAAAGGTAAACGCAATCGTTCTTTTGATGAGGAATCTAAACACTAGCAAGGGTCTTATCAATGGAACACACATGCGAGTCGCAAAAATAAACCGCTACAGTCTGGAATTTGATTTGCAGACTGGCTTCTCAAAAGGCGAACGCGTTCTCATCCCACGCATGAAGCTCTCACGCTCGGAAGGCAACTTCTCATTTAAAATGTCTCGCCTCCAATTTCCGGTCCAGCTCGCGTTCGCCATAACCATCAACAAGAGTCAGCGCCAAAGCTTGAAGAAGGTAAATTGTAATGTAAGTTCATATTTTATTATCGTTTTGTCCATTTCTAATTAAATATTTTATAGCGTATATGAATTTACTTTATTTTTGATAACAGTGCATCAAATTTACATCTTAAAAAATCTTCTTAACCAAAAATTTAATAAAATGTATTCACGTGACTGATTATTCAGTCACAGGTCAGCTAGTATTATTTTTAATATTGTAATACACATGCCTACACTGTCATATGTAGTGACCTAACTTCCCGCAACTAAAGCATGGCTCAACACTTGACTGTTGTTAATTTCAGTGGCTCAGATGGCCACAGCACTGATAAACGTGTCCAATGTTAGTCCGTTCAACACCAGTAGCCTTAGTTCCAACTCAGTTATGATCGGCTCTTAGCTCCTTTCTGCTGCGGATACAGTTTGCAAGACTCCTGCAACTCCCCCGAATGTCGGAGTTCTTAAAATTCTCCTTGAGGTTCCAGCACCCTGGTTCGGTCGAAAACGTTTTATTTAGCTAACCATCTGCTTACCTATCTACTTTTACCTTGAGAGACGTCATTTCTTTCATGACCCTGGGCATGTTGAATTTGAGCTTCTGGTCTTAATCGGCAAACCGCCCATCTTGTTCTGCTCGCGTTTTTGCCAACTATGCACTTTAGTTGAGGCAAAAGTGCTTTTCGATAGGCTGGACAATTTTGATCTCTTGTTTCATCAAGCACCACTCCTGATGGTTCTGAAGCTGAGCTTCCTCCTCTCATCTTACGCTTTGCAACCTTGACGAGCCCTATTTCCTTCGGCTGAAAGTCCACAACTGAGCAGCTGTTGATCTCCACTAAGCTCATTTTTGCTGGTATTTGCAAGATCCTACTTCAGACACAAAATGTTACATATTTCGAGCGTTTGAGATCGTACTCGAATGTGCAAATAAAACACTCAGCGATTTGAGTTACAAACTTTATTTTCCAACATCTTTACATTTTGCGCCAATTGATTACTTCTAATTGATTACGTGCGAATATATTAGGTGTGCAAGTAGAAACTAGACTGTGAAGTTGGTTGCATTAAAATATACTTCAACGCATCCAATTTGCCCGCCAATTTGGATATATGTAGCTTAGTCATTGCTGGTTTTAAGACACAAGTTTCAGTGATTTAGCTGTCGTTCTGTGTGCATAAATTTTACGATATGGATGTCGATAAGCAAGATTTACGTCTTTTTATTCTATTTTCAAATGATAAAAAATGCTGCTCATGCTATGGAATTGATTAATTCGACTATGAGTGAACTTTGAGTCATTCAACAGTAAAAATGTAGTTTGCAAGATTTCGTGATGCCAATTTTAGTCTTAAAGATGATCCACGACCAGGTCCAGAAAAACAATTAAAAGACTAATAACTTAAAGTTTTACTGGATGAAAATTAATGTCAAACTCAGAAAGAGGTTGCAGAACTGTTAGGAGTTACTCACCAGTCAATATCACTTCGATTGCATGCAAGCAAAAATATAGAAGGAATTAAAATGGGTATCTCATAAACTAACCGAAGAAAGCAAGAGTTGAAATCTGCATGAATTTGAAGTGATGGATCCCACAAAAGTAGATTTTGTACAATAATCCTAAACGCAGAAAACCATGGGTTGATCCCACAATTCTATCCCAGAAAATAAAAAAAATTAATCAGGCAATACTGACATATCAATAACTAATTTGCTATTGTGTGAAGTTATCCCAGCCCAGAATTTTTATCAATTTTAATGAAAAAACGAAAAATTA
Source organism: Nephrotoma flavescens (assembly GCA_932526605.1). Lineage (NCBI taxonomy): Eukaryota > Metazoa > Arthropoda > Insecta > Diptera > Tipulidae > Nephrotoma > Nephrotoma flavescens. Next base: position 222,814,424 of record OW052222.1, on the reverse strand, counting down.
TCAAATTTATTAAATTTGATTTGTTTTTCATATAGTACGAGTAAAAAAATTAAAACCTAACGTATAAAAAACTGTAAAATTTTGTGTTGCCTAAAATATTGGAAAATTACAGGCAGTGTAAGTAAAAAATCGTTCCGTGGCAAGTTCCCGAAAATGAACATTGGGCTGGGAATTTCATTGATTTTTATATAATTTTATGTCCCACGCTTGATAAATGTAAAATTATTTAGCCTAAATTAGAAAAAAGTCGTTAGGTGGCAAGTTAGAATTAGCTACTAGTGCATACATTTCTAAACCATGTAGCCCTGATCCGAGACATTTTTAGTTTTATTAGGAATTATGGAATTATGGAATTTTATACAACTCAAAAATTTACAGTTTTTTTATACGTTGGGTTTTAATTTTTTTTATTATCTGAAAAACAAATCAAATTTAATAAATTTGGTAATTTTTTGTTTTTCATTAAAATTGATAACAATTCTGGGCTGGGCTAACCTCACAAATAGATTATTTGAATGAAAACAATCAAAACCTGGGCTGGGATAACGTCACACAAGAGCAAATTGGTTATTGCTATGTTAGTGTTGCCTGATTAAAACAATTTATTTTCTGGGATGGAATTCTGGGATAACTTCACAAACGTTTGGAAAGAAGTCATTTACTACGAGTTTTTGAAATCTGGATAAACTGATCAAATAAATTGATGCAGGAAAAAATACTATTTACGTGCCACGGAAGGCGGAAGGTGATATTGCTGCATGACAATGCTCATCCACTTACAGCAAAATCAATCCAGAAACTCATCTTCTCCTTAGATTAAGAAGTTTTACAGCATGCGGCGCATTCTCTAGACTTGGCTCCTTCTGTTTACCATACTTATTCAGATCGATGCTATCATATTTGAAAGACCAGCGATTCATGAAAGATGAAGATTTGCATAAATGGCTCGATCACTATTTTTCTTCGAAACCACCAAGTTACTGTCGCGAAGGCATTCATCATCTACCTGACAACTGGCAAAACACTATAGATAATTAATCTTTGTAACATTTATATTTTCAATAAAATTTAATTTGACCAAAAAAGCAAAGTTTCTACTTGCACGCCTCATACATTATGGCTTGCGAGTGAAATTGTGCATCAGTTGTGGAGGAGGTGTTTTATTATTTCTTTTATCAAAAACAAATTTATATTCACCAAAACCAAATTTCTAAATCTGGCCACAAAAATTTACAAACCATTATTTCAAACCAGTTACAAGTGTAATAAAAACGAAATTTATTTCTAGTTCAGTGATTTCGCAAATTTTACAGCACCATACTGTTTTATCACCTAGCAATTAACCTGAATAAATATAAATTATTTAAATTTTATTTTCTTGTCTAATTATTTAGTACTTGACTTTAAAAAAATCCGCTAATATGAAGTTAATTTAATTAAGCAACTCTTCATTTTATTCTTAACATCAACAAAATCACCTTTCAAGATTTTTCTCCGTGCACCAAAATGAAAATATAAATGATGAGGAAAATTAACCTTTCTTCTTTAGTCTCTTTGTGTATAGTTACACAGTAGCAAAATAAAAATCATAAATAACTTACACGTATAAAAATTATGTTTATTTGCCTTTCCTCCGGTTCAAAAACACTTCCGCGAAGGAAAATACTTTTTTGCGGAACAATAAAATGATAAATAATGAGCAGGGTGACGACATACACACACACAATAAAATTATTCAAAGGATTCTTTGAATATACAGAAATGTTTTCCTCTCCTAGCGTTGCACAGGAGCAATGGAACAGCGGGTGTAATGTTTGAATACCAGATTTATTATTTTTTGTGCCGCCTGTATAAAAGGGCAAACGTATTCACCATCGCTCGCTGATTTTTTTTCTTATTTTATGTATAAATAATGAGTATGAAGATAGTAACATTAAATAAGCTTATAAATTATGAAAATAGATTTTGCTAATTAATTTTCTGAATTTGCATTTTGGATATGATAAAGGGTAAAACAAAAAGCAAAACTTTCTTTGAGTATTTGTTTTATCGTTCGTTTGTCTCAGCGGATGAATCGCCTGTAGGCAAGTAGTTAAAAATAGATAAAATTGTGAATATTTTACACATATTGAAATATGTGTAATACTCGTTTACATGAATTGTGTGTCTTAAAATATAAAGTAGCTGACACAAAGAAGTGGAACCAACATGATATGCAACTAAGTGAGGATCTGTCTATGAAGTCTGAATATCTAGAAACACTTTTGCTCCACCTATAGCGCTGAGTATTTTTTTCTAAATGTACATAAAGATTCTCTGATTGATTTTGAAAAGGTCTCTCTCCCCCCGCTCCCATACTAAGACGGTTCATCTAAATTTGTGGCATTTTCAAAACTTTTTCAATGAAATGAGGAACTTAAATATTCTTTAACGTATAGGAATACTTAACTACTAGCATCAAAGCAGTATCCATCATGCAGTGTCCATCCACTGAGCACAGTATCCATTATACCAGTATCTTATTGATTTCCTAAATACCTGATGGCAATCACTAGAGATGATTTACTTGACCAGAACAAAATTGATTTTATTACTATTAATCTGACTTCAGACTATCCCCACATATCAAGTTTGTGGCTTCAAATCTTGTCCGAGAAGAGGTTTAGCTTCAGTTATCCGCCCAAAGGCTGCCCCAAGTTGGCTTCTATCCAGCTTTTCTCTGGTGGGAGCCAATTAACTCTCCTCTGATTTTGTTTAATACTTATTATTTAAATGGTAAAATATCAAAGGACCGAATGTCGAAGGGCCGAATGTCAAAGGGCCGAATTTCAAAAGGCCGAATGTGTCGAAGGGCCGAATTTTTTAATTTTTATTTTTTTTTGTTTTTAGAAATATACTTTTTTATTTATTTATTTAATTTAATTATTTTTTTATTTTTGTACCGAGGTCGGTTCAAAATCCCGAATTACAAAAGACCGAATTATCAAAATTCCTACAAAAAAAAATCTTGACTTTCAAAATTCCGACTTTTAAAATCCCGACTTTCAAAATCCCAATTTTCAAAATCGCGATTTTCGAAATCCCGATTTTACTGAAATTACTTACTATAGAGTAGGTGACATTAATAGATTCTATATAATCCACTCCTACGTGCGGCACACAGTGTGACATGTTTGCTGATGCGGTTTCTGCGTCCCCCGAAGTTCAAATCTAAAGCTCCTCGACCTCAGCCGTTAGCCTATACAATCATTGTATTTCAAACAGCCGACCCGCGGACGCCCGAATTCACTTTTTTTTTTTAAATCGGGCTTTTGAAAATCGGGGTTTTGAAAATTGGGATTATGATAGTCGGGATTTGCAAACGACCCTAACCTTTTTGTGCCATATATTTATTATCAGAAGGCTGACATAGGGCCGAATGTGTCAGGTACTTAGGACAACATTTTCCTTCACCAAAATGTACGTGGAATTTCATGAATATCCAAAGATGAAAATAGTAAAATACATAAATTCATAAGAAATTCATTAATTAATAAAAGTATTTACTAAAATTTAGTATTTAATTAAAAAAAAATACAAAATATTCCATAAAACAACAAATTTAAAAAATTATATTTCTAAAAAAAAAAAATCGGCCCTTTGACATTCGGCCTTTCGATATTCGGCCCTTCGAAATTCGGCCCTTCAACATTCGGCCCTTCGAAATTCGGCCCTTCAACATTCGGCCCTTCGACATTCGGCCCTTCGACATTCCACCCTTCGACCCATTGCAATTCAGCAGTATAACTCTGTTTACAGAGATTTGCAGATATAACGATGTGTTATTTGTTTGCTAAGGTCATCAATAAAATGCATTCGCAGATTATACTCCTATATAATATGTAACGGAAATTGCTCTAAAAAACCTCACCATCCGTGTTAGTCACGGAAGACGTATGTAGATGGCAGTAGTTTTAACGATAATTAAAAAAAAAATTACGATGTTTATGTAATAACGAAATACAAAATAAATATAATTTATTGATAAATGTAATTATTTTCCTAGAAAATGTTTGCCCTGCCATCTATTAATATCTTTCGATACTTAGTTTTACTCCAATTTCAAAACAAATCATGTTAGTTCGCGAGTTTACTGTAGAAAGTTATACCATAGAAAAATAAGTTTACCATAGATTTCTCATTTGTATAAAACGAGAGATAAAAATGAAATTCTAATGTCATGATGGTATTTGTGATTTTCATATAAAAAAGTTGAAAATATTGAAAAAAAAATCTGGGATAGAAAAATCCGAGATTTTTATCCGTCGTATGAACTCGCAGTAAGGGGTGTAATTCTTTAAAAACAGTACCAACAGTACCTGAAATTATTATAACAGTTCACACCCATAAAACTCGATCATAATGTATCAGGGGTATCTATTTCTTGCACAGGAAGGAAGTTCGATGGTACATTATGATCGCCGAACTGAAAGAGTAAACTTCCTGCACTCTTTAGTATATTTTTACAGGAGGTTTCCTTTATAAAACTCTTCAATTCATTGATATTAATTGGCTCTTTTGCAGCAATTAGAAATTTAAGCAAATTACAGACATTCTCTATGGGGAAAGGTCAGGGTTTGGCGGAGGCCATTCCAACACATTTGTATGTTGAATATTAATGTATTCCTTAACCGTTTTTGCGGTATGTATCGGTGTGTTATCTTGTTTCAAGAAGAAATCTTCACCTATTAAGCGCTTTCCTTCCGGTATGATTACCTCCGACAAAAGCTTCAGTGTGGGTAAAACACACTTATATGATAATGCTTCTCCAGCCTTTCTCCATACAAAAACCGTGAGAATACGTCATTCGTATCATCGATTCATCTGTTCACATGATGCGGTTCCAAAATTCTGCTGGTTGAAGGGCATTCATCGTCGTCTGATGGTATCCTTAGATGAGGTATTGTAGCCTTCATTTAGAAGTTTGGCTTTGATTTTTGGAGCAGAAAGGCGTGAATTATGCTCGGATATAATTTTGATCTTTTTATCCAAATGTGTGTTGGTTATTCTTGAATGTCCTGTGGTTGAAAATATTTTTTACCGTATTAATGCAAACAAATGTCAGCAATTTTTCGATTTGAGTAACATTTAGTGAATTGCTTAAATGAACCCATTATTCGAGGCTTTTTTACTTACCACAAAATTAAAAAAAAAATTCTGAGAAAAAGTCACAAAGATCACATACCAACTTGATAACTGAACGGAAATTAATGTTTGCTGTGTCTATATTGACCGCTCGCATGCAACTAAACGTAATATTGCGAAATATTTAAAACAATTGGGATAATTTGGATTTAAACACGTCCATGCATGCTCAAACACCGAACTCGTTCAAACGAAATTCATCAATATTTGCTCATTTCCGAGTAGCGATGCATTTTATTTCCAAATAATGTGTGGAAACTTATTTTTGCGAGGTAGTGTAGTTGTGAATAGTACAAATAACGTGGGAGTATTTTGCTAAGAACCAGTGCATTACATAAAAAAGATTAATTGTTTAGAATAAAAATAAAATATGGCAAGGCTAAACCGACACAAAATCATTTTAGAAATAATTAAACCTTGGTCTCGTTCTAGCACAACATGAAGTTGATTGTCTTAGTATACAATCAAAAAATTCTTATTTTAAATAAATAAAATTCTATTTTTGTTGTACATAATCATAATTTGACAATTGATCGATTGGCATATTGCGGTTATCGCAATAAAGTTCAATAATTGGAAATAGGTCCTGCTCAAAATGAATTTGCAGTCAAATTGATTAAAAGTTTGTGGTTACTGCTGGTGCTACGTCTAGGCCACTTTATACGAAAACAGATATTTTTTAATTAAATAAACAAAATTCCTGCCACCTTTGGGCTTTATATACTCGAGTATATATAACAGGCATACCATCTGATGAAATTAAATTTATTACACAAAAAAACTATGTTTGTATTTTTTATTTTTATTTTTAATAAACCGAAATACATTTTGAAATACGTACATACTCGTAGATATGTAGGTAGGTACACATTTAACACAAAAAATATTTCAGCTGAATTATGGCCATTAGTTTGCCCATAAAAAAAATCGTCCATAGTACGAAATGAAATAAATTCCATAAATTTGATAACTCCGGTATTCTAAAATTTGATTTATGATTCTAGCATATTTGGAAAATCAATTTTATCAATGTAGTACAGTACAAAATAAAAAAAATAATAATTTAATAATAGAAATTCAATAAGGATGAATTTATAATGAAAAAAGGATGTTTAATTTATTTATTTTTATTTTTCCGATTTTTGGTTTTATTGTCATTTTGATTATACATTTTTATGATATCGATTATGATTGATGGAAAAATGAGTTTAGGTAATAATTTCCGGAAAATTAATGATAAATAAAATGAAAATTATGTACGAGACTGGATTTGGGGAGAATTATACGATTGCCATAAAAGATATACATATATATGATAACTAGGGGAGACGTGTTTCCGGCCTTATTATTACATGGTTTGAACGATTACTTGCAAAACGTTATAGTTGCGTGGTTTTATTGGAAACGGATTATTCCAGTTAAAGGCATTAACACGTTGTGCCGCCTTGAACTCTATATAAAAGGTCATGGAACATTGTTCTTATATTTCTATAACGACATTTATAATGAAAGCCCATTAAAATTAATTACTATGTATACTGTTATGCATTTATATACCAAAAACTTTTAATTATTCTAAGACATTGTTCAATATCTCATGCCGAAGCTGTATTGTGAACTTTCTAATTATGAAGAAAAGTTATACCCACGCGAACATATAAAAAAATATTATATTATTCAACGATCATATAATGAGGGCTGTTATTCATGAGGATTAAGTTTATGGCACTAGCCGTTAGTATTAACTATTTTTGTTAACTTGATTGATGATTAACTTTAATGTTTGAAAATTATACTTGCGGGTACATACAATTGTTTTATTTTAATTTCTAAAATTTTATCTATAGTAGTCTTTTCTTAAATACTATTCATAGGTACCGAGAAAAATGATAATTTACGGAGAACGACCATTCGCCAAATCAACAAATCAACGGAATAATCAAGTCATTGAAAATAAAAATTCGCCAAAAAACAATTCACAGAACACGACAATTCACCAAAAACCACAATTCACTGAAAAAACTATTCACCGAAAATGACAATTCATCGCAAAAACGTGTTTGAGGCTGCAATTTCACAAACAAAAACAATTTTGAGTTTAAAAGCAACTACAAGAAGAAATACATCAAACCTTTAATCAAGCGATTTAAAAACAATTCCCCGAAATAATGTTAATTGATTTTTTTTACAACCTTTGTATTTCGTTTCACCGCGGTTGGCAGATATAACGGTATACGGCATTTAAATGTACTAACCGTTAGTATTAAGCACACGAATGCTCAGTAACTTACCATGGGGGACGAAGTAGCTTTATTCTAAACTGTCATAAAAGAAAAAAATAGTATTTTTTAGAACAAATTTCACTTTACTGCTCAAAATAAATAAGTTTATCCTAAATATTTAACCCTAATCAGCATAGTCATTTTACTTACATAAAAGCATGAGATGAGTCTCTCGGACTCGGATTTTAGAGGAAAATTAAAAGAAATTTGTAAATTTCATGTTTATTTATTTATAAAGTTCAACAACAAAAATAATATTTCATAAAAACTAGTTAGCCTTAGTTTTAAGAAATTAATTTTTTATTGACGCAGCTTTTACAGAGAGTCACTTTTTCTGAATATTCATTACAATTCTTTCAGCAGATGTTACAAAGCTGGCGGTTCATTCGTCCAAGTGCTGGATTACACATTTTGTTGATGATGCGATGCTGTACCTAAAACAAAACTAAAATACAACAAAAATTAAAAGCTGGGTTATTATGGAAACAACTTAAATTTAAACTTATATAAAACCGCTATAAATAGTACTGTATTTTTTAGTACTTCTGCAATTTTTTTAATATTGCTTTGCGAGTTCAAACACAGATGACGTGTTAATGGTTTATTCAAATTTTGCTCTAATGAATTTCTTATTGTCATTGGGGAGGTTTATTAGCTCAAAATTTGAAAAGTCTTACTTTCGGAAAAATTTAATAAAAATCTTTCTCTTTTTCATGCGACTTTCGAGGCGACAACATCAAAAGCTAAACAAAGCGATTATAGAAAAAGCGATTACATATTAATGTGAGTAAAATTTATTTATTTTTCAATAATAAACACAAAAAATAAAAATAATTTTGTAAATAAATGATTGTGAAATAAAATCAGTAAAATTTCGAGTTTTTATTTGAAATTTAATTTCCAACATCCCGCGATAACTACAAAATTATACACATATAGCACCTACGCTTCTTTATACTATTGGATGTTGGTTCAGTTTCACCAGGTTGCTGCTCTAAAGTACAAGATGTTAAGGACTTGTGTCATTAATCTCTTTGTTACAGGAGATAGACGTGCAGTACTACGTCTTTAAATGTTGGGCATAAATATTCTATCATATTCGTCTGGATAAATATTCTATCATATTATTTTCGAAATTGGGCAAATGGCCATCGGTGGGTTTTCCTTTTGGAGGGAAATGCGTGACACAGCTGGGCCAAAGTATCAACTCCTCATTTCGTTGAATTATAATGTAAATTAATATCCGATTTTTTATGATTTTTTCTTCTATTTTATCATCATGTTGCATGTACGCCAGTAAAATCACAGCCCGATTTTTTTATTATATTTCCGTTTGCAGATTATAATTTGCTTAAAAATTCTTTATATTATTCGAATTTTTTGCCGGCTACTTTAATCGTTTTTTCAAATTTGCTTGAAAGCCTTCTATTATTTATTTCACTACTAAACAAAAATCGGCGACATTTTCCGGCTGGGTAAATCAATGCAGATTTATTCCCCCAAATAATAGAAAACTTGCAAGCAAATTTAAAAAAAAAACGATTAAAGTAGCCGGCGAAAAATTCGAATAATATAAAGAATTTTTAAGGAAATTATAATCCGCAAACGGAAATATCCACCGATTTAAAGAATACGCGTCCTGCTAAACTTTAACGATTAAGTAAAAAATTTGGGGGAATACAAGTTGTATTTTTACGAAGTATGCCAACTCATACCAATCCAACACTCAGTAGTTATTGCACCAATTCAAAACTTGTGAACTAGTTATCAAATGTAACGTTTCTATTGCTGTAGGAAAATGGTGTGCATAGTTCATTTACAACATTCGACGCCCAATTGGTTCTTCTTTCATGACCCTCCTTTCCTAAATATGGAATACCTTTTAGAGGATAGCTATTCGGTTTGAACGGGTTGTTCTATTTGATGGATATTCTCGCACGAAAATTGCCAAATTTATCACGCTTTCTTCAGGCTGATCTTGTTGATTAATCATCAAATCTCACGTACTGAAAGAGAGGCAAGAATCTGCTACAAGGCATGCTTACTCTAAATAAAACATTACCAAACAAAGGGTGCTAATATTCTCGGATTTCTGAAACTTTTTTTTTGTTGACACCAGGATTAATCAATAATCCGATAAAACAGCGTATGCCCATTGCATCTTGCATCTGGTGGGGTCCAAAGTGCTCCGCGTTTGTCAGAACTATACAAATGGGTGCTTCGATTCGATATTCTTTCCAGTGGCCCTATTCTGGTTTTCCCTGGGAATAGGGAATTGGGAATTAGTGACGTTTTTCTAGCAGTTGGGAATTTTTTCTTCCCCAAAGTGTATTCTGACGTTTGGGAAAAAATAATTCCATTTTATAGCAGTTTTGACGTTAATTTTTCACAATTATTTTTTTGGGGAATTGTAATTCGTACTTTTTTGAATTTTGAAACATTTTTTTGCTAATAAATATATATTTAACAATAAATTAAACTTGTAATAAGGTCGCAATACGTGTTTTAGTTTATAAATATTTACATAAAAAAAAATCCCTAAAAAATTATTTCCTGTCTGCCAGAATACACATTTGGGAACGGGAAATATTTATTTGGGAATTAGAGCAATTGGTAATTACAGCAAAAAAATCCCAATTCCCAATTTCCCGGGAAAACCAGAATTGGGCCACAGGTATAAGTTTGACTTTACTAATACTGCCTCTTATCAAATTACGTGCAAGAGTTTTGGCAATGGATACTTATTCCACTGCGTACTATCCTTTCTAACATAGCAGGCATTTTTGAGCACTTGTTCGGAATCGCGTTCAGAAAGCGTTTTAGGTATATTGTCAAAAGCTGTTTTGCATTCGCAAAGCCGATTAGCTTTAATGTTAGAGGCCAATTTTGGTTTCAGCAATATTTGTTTATGAATTTCCAGTAACGAAAATATTTGTTCATCGTAGTTGGCGAAATTATCAGTAGTAATTAAAGTAGAGTTGGCTTTTACATAAAACTAAAAAAAAAAAAGATTTTCATAAAACCGATTCAGATTACAATTACTACTGACAAAAAAGCCCACTATGATGAACAATTATTTTCCATTACTGGAAATTCAAAACAAATATTGCTAAAACCAAAATTGGCCTCTAACATTAAAGCTAATCGGCTTTGCGAAAGCAAAACAGCTAAAGCCACCTAGATACAAGATATAATATCAGTCTGTAAGACTCATCGCTTGCTTTAGTATTTGTTTTCCTAAATTAGTTTTGTTATTACTTTCAGCCCAATTTGGATTACAGTACTGTACAACTCGAACGTACAAATTCATGACTTGTTTCGGGTATGCTACTATGTCTTATCGAAGCAAATTTTCCTGTCCCAATTACCCTAATAACCTAATTTGGTCAAAATTGAGTTTTTTCCGATTTTGTAACGAATGGTTCGTTTCATGCTTCTTTCGCATTGTTTTATTGTTTCGTACATAAATTTGGAATGTGAGTATTTATGAGTTAATAATAAATGTTGATCATTAGTATGCGTGTAACACCTTCGCTACCGAATATTCCAGTGAACAACAAAAAGTAACTCGGTATAAAATGTTAAAGCTAAACATGTTATTGTATTATATAACGGGTGATTTTTTTGTGGTTAGGATTTTCATGCATTAGTATTTGACAGATCACGCGGGATTTCAGACAAGGTGTCAAAGAGAAAGATGCTCAGTATGCTTTGACATTTCATAATGAATAGACTTACTAACGAGCAACGCTTGCAAATAATTGAATTATATTACAAAAATCAGTGTTCGGTTCGAAAAGTGTTTCGCGATTTACGTCCGATTTATGGTCTACATAATCGACCAAGTGAAAAACAATTAATGCGATTGTGACCAAGTTTCGCACTCAGTTTACTTTATTGGACATTAAACCAACCACACGAATGCGTACAGTGCGTACAGAAGAGAATATTGCGTCTGTTTCTGAGAGTGTTGCTGAAGACCGTGAAATGTCGATTCGTCGCCGTTCGCAGCAATTGGGTTTGTGTTATTCGACGACATGGAAGATTTTACGCAAAGATCTTGGTGTAAAACCGTATAAAATACAGCTCCTGCAAGAACTGAAGCCGAACGATCTGCCACAACGTCGAATTTTCAGTGAATGGGCCCTAGAAAAGTTGGCAGAAAATCCGCTTTTTTATCGACAAATTTTGTTCAGCGATGAGGCTTATTTCTGGTTGAATGGCTACGTAAATAAGCAAAATTGCCGCATTTGGAGTGAAGAGCAACCAGAAGCCGTTCAAGAACTGCCCATGCATCCCGAAAAATGCACTGTTTGGTGTGGTTTGTACGCTGGTGGAATCATTGGACCGCATTTTTTCAAAGATGCTGTTGGACGCAACGTTACGGTGAATGGCGATCGCTATCGTTCGATGCTAACAAACTTTTTGTTGCCAAAAATGGAAGAACTGAACTTAGTTGACATGTGGTTTCAACAAGATGGCGCTACATGCCACACAGCTCGCGATTCTATGGCCATTTTGAGGGAAAACTTCGGAGAACAATTCATCTCAAGAAATGGCCCGGTAAGTTGGCCACCAAGATCATGCGATTTGACGCCTTTAGACTATTTTTTGTGGGGCTATGTCAAGTCTAAAGTCTACAGAAATAAGCCAGCAACTATTCCAGTTTTGGAAGACAACATTTCCGAAGAAATTCGGGCTATTCCGGCCGAAATGCTCGAAAAAGTTGCCCAAAATTGGACTTTCCGAATGGACCACCTAAGACGCAGCCGCGGTCAACATTTAAATGAAATTATCTTCAAAAAGTAAATGTCATGGACCAATCTAACGTTTCAAATAAAGAACCGATGAGATTTTGCAAATTTTATGCGTTTTTTTTTAAAAAAAAGTTCTCAAGCTCTTAAAAAATCACCCGTTAGTATGTACTAAAGTATATTGCAAAGGTATAAAAATTAAAAATTGGTATAATTACGGTATTAACGAGAAGCGATTTTTGTTGGCATGTGGCCCTATTCTGATTTTCCCCGGGAATAGGGAATTGGGAATTAGTGACGTATTTCTAGCAGTTGGGAGTTATTTATTCCCCAAAGTGTATTCTGGCGCTTGGGAATTTTTTTTATTGGGAAAAAATAATTCCATTTTATAGCAGTTTTGACGTTAATTTTTCCCAATTATTTTTTAGGGAATTGTAATTCGTACTTTTTCGAATTTCTAAACATTATTTTTTGTAATAAATATATTTTGAAAAATAAATTAAACTTGTATTAAGGTCGCAACATGCGTTTTAGTTTATAAAAAACAAAATAAAAAATTTTTCCCCAAAAAATTATTCCCAGTCTAGCAGAATACATTTGGGAACGGGGAATAAATATTTGGGAATTATTGCAATTTGTAATTACAGCAAAATATTTCCCCAATTCCCTATTCCCTGGGCAAGCCAGAATAGGGCCAATGGTGAAAGAAAGAAAAGTGGCTTTTTTGGATAGACAGTCGGGATATTGATATTAAACAAACAAGTGGTAAATTAAAATTCCATAAATAATATCCATAAATATAATGATGGAATAAATTCTAAAACTTAAACTAAATAAAAAATGTGATAGAACTTTAAAATTTTATAAAAATAATAATTATAAAACTTAAGTATGAATGTGAATTAAAATTAATCGTTTTACGCTATTTGCCGTAGGCACTTGGCGAAACACACTTATACTTAATAAACACATTTTTATTAATCACTTGTTTTTTGTTTCGCAGAATATTTTGAATATTTTTCAAAAAGTTTAAAAAATCACTCGATCGATTTCGACTTGTTAGGTCATCATCAGGAGTACATGAAGAAAAAAAAAATAGATTTATCTTCATGTACATGAAGAAAAAAAAAATAGATTTAACATTTAAGTGAATAAGTTTGTATAGGGTTAATTGTAAACGGACAATACAAATAAAAGAAAAACATTTTACAGTGAAACCCCAAAACCGGATGGGAAGTACCAAAGTTAAATAATAAGTTTTATGAAAACATAAGATAAATTATGAAAATTTTAATTATAAGTGATAGTTTTGGACCCAGATCAAACGCCTTAATTTTATGATAAAAATTACATGTGTATTGTCTAAGTTCAAAATAATGGTGGACATTGTTATCATCACGTGTAAAGAAAGCTTAGATGGAGTGTGTGTAGAAAAAAAAACTTAAGCCAAGAAGTGTAATGGCGGACTGAAACCAAGTGATATTTTTTTGTTAGTTTAATTAAATCTAATAATAAGTTATAATAATAATTTAACTACGTAAAACAACTACATATAATACTAATATTAACCTATAAACTAAAATTCAACATAAATACCTAAAAAGCTAAAATCGAATAACCTGCAGTGTGATGGCGCCCAAAGCTTCGTTAATTTGTTGTAAGTCATTTATTTAAAAAATATTATACTAATTAGTTTTAGTTTCTTAATTTGCAGTTAAAGGATCGTTAATTTTTTACGTTTATTTTTTTTATTTTTTTAGTGGTTGTGCCATTCAATATTTAAATTTCTGGAATCATTAAATTACCGTTCATCTAACTGTTTTTTTATATTTAGTTAGTTGCAAATAGATGTGATTTTTTTTTCTTTACATATGTATATACAATTATAATTAAATATATATAATTATGGGGACATATACGTATATGAAATTAATTGCATACTTTTTCTTAAATAACTAAACTTTAACTGTCATTAGAATAGTAGTAATTTTTTTTTTGTAAATGGAATTTTTATTTCATTCAATAATTATGAGCTTAAATTTCAAATTAGTGTCGTGCAAAATTATTTAAAATGAGATAAAAAGTTATATTCTGTGGGAGATGTAGCGGAGATAGGTAGTTCGGCTGAGCATGTGATATAATGTGATATCCAAGTTATTCTTTTCTTTTAAATTTTCACTCCAATTGTTTTTTTGTGTGTGTTTTTAAACTAGTTTATTATTTTTTAAATTTAACTCACGGCCATTACTGATCATACCATGTTTCGGAAACTTCACCCCAATAGCTCCTGAGTTTTAGCTGTGTAATGACCGTAAAACCGAAACCGCTGGTATGATATTATATTTCTGCTAACATTCCACTCATCAACGTAACAGTTGCAAATATATTTCAATTTAAAGGTTACAAATGACGGCCAAGTGGAGTGTTACAGTTTAATAAAATCGAGTAGACTCTTATAATAAAAATTTAAAAAGTTTACGCAAGATTTGATTTGATAGGTGCACAACTAAATTTTTGGGTTTTTTGAAAAATTAAAAATGGAAATTTTCAATAGAAATATAAAAAATGTTTTATTCCAAGTATTGCCTTCGCTATCTACATATTTATGCCATCTCTTCGGCAATACATGAATACCACGACGACTGGAACCATTCATCCAACTTATTTTGCACTTCTTCGAAACTAGCCAAGTGTAGCCCTGCCAAGGCATGTGTCATCGATCGGAACAAGTGATAATCCGATGCGGCCAGATCTGGCGAATCGGGTGGGGCGGTAGCAGACCCCGCCTCAGCGTTTTGATGATGTGCTGGTCGATGGAAGTGCGATGGCATTGAAAGTTCCGCCCTATTTCATTTGCTCATAGTACACGATTTCTTTCGACTCGATCGACTCGATAAGAGCTTTGCCAATAAAAAAGGGTTTGAAATATTTTCGATAAATTATTATTTTCGATAAAATATTGGTTTCTGCAAATTACCGATTTCGGTGAATTGTTTGAGACAAATTCGTAATAAATTTTGCAAATTAACACTCACGGTTGAAAGTTATAAACTTTATTTACACCAACACCTTTATCTTTTGCAACAAATTCATTTTTACTTTGATCAAACTTTGATCACATTTTACAATTGGTTTACTTTTCTGTTGGACTAGTCAACACGTACGAATTCTATTTCATTCAACTTGATGCGTCATTGTCCATACATCTGCTTCGTCTATACGTTATCTCGGTCTATAACACTTTGAAGTTTATTAGAAGATTTTTCTATGCTGTGACCTACTCTTGTGGTATTCTATAGTTTTGATCTCTTTATTTTTTGGGTATGCTTCTTCCTGTTTAACACGAAAGAGTCTGTCTGTAATGTATGATTCAAGAAGCTGACGAACTTTCGTATATCCTGATGGTTTTCAAATTTGTGGTTTTGTTTGTAGCGCGCATTTTACTTTTATCAATATTTTCGTAAATCATGTTCAGGAGACACAATTGGTTATTTGTTAATTTTGCGCTTTTTTCTTCATTTATTTCTATGTCTGAGCCCGGTTCGGCAACATTTATATCAGGTTTCTAGTGAGCATTTTTATCTCTTGAATCCTTGTCTCTAATTGTTTAACACTTTATTTAAGAATCATTCTTTCTGTTCTTTGCAGAAGCAGAGTCCTATACAGGAAGCGTTCTTTCTGTAACCGGTTCATCCTCCTCGAACGTAACGATCTCTGTTTTTGATTTTTTTTCTTCTACGGTATCTTCTTTCTTATACTTTGTAGGAAATGTTTCCTTGCCGTGTGTTGTTTATTGTGATTCCTCCCTATTCTTCAGTATAAAATTTCGAGTAACGATTTGCAAGTAAATTTCACAAAGGTGAAATAAAGTTCGGAGTTAATGTATTTGGCTGACGATTTCCAATTCATTTTAAGAGAGTTGACGTAACTGTGAAATTAAGAAATGTTGTATTTCCAAAGATGTACAACTAATTTACTGGATTTCCACGATGTCCGTCATTACTTGATATTTTGTATTTCAGTTTGAACCGTTTCTGTTTTACTTGATAAATCGTTCTGATGAAATGGCGCATAAGCATTTTTTGAACGCAGTGCCTAACCGCCCGACTAAATTTGAGAGTTATTTTGTACATTATTTTCGGTTTATAATCTATAATTTATATACACAAGGCAAATGTTGTAAATTGACCACAATTGAACTCAACAAACAAAATTTTAGTTTTCCAACCTTTATACGTCCGTATCTAATTTACACCCCCCTTCTCATATATTGATATCGTATCCAATTGAATAAACAAAAATAACAAAATCATTGAAATAATTGATTACATTCTACAAAATCATTAAAAACAACTTTATCAAATTTCCACCAATAAATAAATTAATCAGAAGTACAAAAAAAAAGTTAAAATCCATTTTTGCCACTTTTTGTGGCACTAAATTTTCATTGTTAACATCACACACAACACATAAAAATCGATATACATAGATGAGAATTTTCCAAGCTATAAACCCCCGTATACACACATAACCGAATAATTTATCAATTTTAAATACAACAACTATATGCGCACAGTGTGTTGCTGCTACTGTGTACAAAAGCTTTAGTTCGAAAGCACACATTAATATACCGTAACATGTACATGCTGTACGAGTATGTTATAATTGTGTACGAGATTTTAAAAGCATAACTATATCATACTGAATAATTTAGCATTTATGTGTGTTATGTGCTTTTATCGGTATGTGCTTTTTGTATTACATCCATACATACTCGTATACAGATTATTCCATCCATCTACATATATGCGAGTACTCTCATATTTAAAAAGTGAAATTATATTGAAAAATCACGTTTCAAAAATATTCTTCTGTCAATGTTAAAATAATAAAAACGATAAACTTCTCATTCATTTGTTTTAACGTACATAATAATGAAAAGCTTTCGATAAACATACATACATATACAGTAAAAAAACCGAGAAGAAAATTGAGTTTTAAAATTGTATGCAAATTTTGATATGCCGCACAATTCGTATAAGAACGTACAAATATGTAGTTAGTGAGTGCAGAACATATGTCAGGTTCTTAGTATGATGAATATTAAAAAAAAATTAAGTTCATTGTTTCCCAAGCACTTTTATTATTTGGGGCGAATTTAAAATCGTTTAGGTCCGAAATTCATCAACAAAATACTACCCATTTTGTGCAAAAATATTTGGTAATTAATTTGCCTTAACGATTTTAAATGGCTAACAATATTTATTATTATAGATTCTCCAAGTTTCGGTCGTATTTACAAAATTGAAGAATTCTATGAGGAGTTCCGTTTAAATAGCTGCAATGCTTCCGTTACAAAATGAAGCAGCAAAAAGCGGCTAATTGATATGTTATATTATTTAGTATAATAAATTAATATAAGTTAAATGAGCCTTTATTTTTAGATTAATTAGTAATATAAGCTTATTAAAATTTTAAGCAGCCTTATACCAGTTTATAATAAAAAAGAATATACTACAACATTAACTAAATTAATTAAATACGGACCAAAAATTTTTTGCTCTTGTACAACTAATGTTAAACACAGTAATTTTCATTAATAATGAGTGATTAATTCATTGATCCCTAAACCAGCCGTGAATTTTTTTCCTTGTCACCAACGGGAATCGAACCTAGGACCTGTGGTCGCTGGAGCAAGCATGCTGACCACTTTGCCACCGGGGCGGCAAAAGCTTGGTTTTTGGTAAAAGAACAGTAACACATTACAACTCAAAAACTTAATTTTTTCAGGAGAGCAAAACTTCGTCATATAACATTAACAACGAGTATAATAAATAACATCAAAATTTGTGAGATAGAAAATACCATTAAACTGAACAAAGAAGATTGTTTTGTTAAAAGCCTTAGTAAACCTAACAGCAATACACTAAATCACTATACCATACCGCTTTTATTAAAAAATTTACGATGATCTTAATAAAATTTCAAACCCGATGTCTGATCAAAATTTTGCCAATCCTGCAATTTTATTTTACCAGAACCGACATGTTGTAACGATCACTATTTTCGCTTCGACGAAAAAACCGTGCTACTTTGATGAAAATTTAAAAATTTACATGGAAGAAAAAAATAATTACTTCCAAAATACCGTTATTCTATCGAAAATGCATCGAAGCGCAAATAGTGATAGTTACAACATTTCGGCCCTGGAAATATTAAACGTTAGCGATTCCAATGTACAAAGTAGGTTATCTAAGATTTGAATTGTTGTTTACGTTTTCTAATAGTAAGTACTAGCATCTTACTTTGGAAATTTTACAACAACAATTCCATATAAATTTCAATTCAGAATCAATAATTTCATTCCACCTAAAAGTATAGGATTATAATTATTCCATTCTTCGTGTAATTCAAATGTTCACCGCCTGGTTATAAAATAATTTTATTTTTATGAGTTGTCACTCTGGGAGTATTGTAGTATTTTTATGGCATAAAGGATAAATAACCAAATGATATAAATCAACTATACCAAAAATGAACTCCGATGCTAAATTAATCTGAAAAATAAGACATATTTACGACGAAAACGCATTTTATATGTTCATAAATATTTGTTATGACATAAAAGTAAATCGCATGCTTAGATTGGTTTTACTAAATTTTTATACCAACCGATAAAAATATAAAAAAAATCACTCGCTGTTACTTTGGGCACATATTTCATTCCTATTCGAATAGGAATAATATTTCCCGAAGTAAAACCGCATACATATCGGTTTAGCTTACCTTTGAATTACTAAACCAATTGATATTATTTTAAAATTATTAAAAATAACAAAAAAAAAAAAATAAAAAATGGTAAAAAGGAACTGGAAAGTGAAGTCCGCGATTCATACCTCCTCGTGGTGCCCCCTGGGTAACTCCAAATCGATCAGGCATAGTATAATATATATATAAGTGTGCCAATAATTAATACACTGAAACCCAAAAACCGCCAAAATTCTCTTTGTGGTTCGATTTTGTTTGATGTTAACATTTGATAGTAAAACTTGTCAATGCCGGAGCGGTTGAGAATGAAATTTTATTCTAAACTGAACTTATATATACCGGAAACTTCTCAAACTCGGAAGCCCAAGAAGTTTTTGGTACGAAAATTAAAGTTTTAATTATTTGGTACTTGTGTAAGGCGGAATCGAATTCTACATGTTTTCGGAATGTAATGCATACTGTTTTTTTTTGTGTTTAAGAAAAATAAGATATGGAAACACCAAAAACAAAACAAACAATTAAAATGACATTTTGGTGTGTACGCCTTTAAAATTAGTGGTTAATGTGTTGTGTAAACTGTAGGTTCAATCTACATAATCAAATTAAAGTCTGAATTGATCCACAATTTTAAAATGTGTATGTTTTATTGCTGTTTTACATACAATGAAAAAAAATCAAATACATAATTTATCAGCCATTTTTATGTTTCAATGTATGCGTAAAACTTCGTATAAACGAGTAAATTATAATTTATATAAAATAATGTTAATAAGTTTACATTAATGCTTAACATGATTTTTATAATACAGAAGATTCTTTAAACCCCCCACCAAATACTAAGTGCACTTTTAGGTTAATATAGATCCAATCTAACAGTAAATCATCATCCCTTGAAAAGTTATTGGGGCTAAGGGTGTTTAGTATGCTCAATTCGCAGTACGGCAAAATTTACGTTGTAACTTATTTTCCATAAATTTTCCCATGTCCCAGGAAAACCCCCACCAAATACTTAGTGTACTTTCGGGTTAGTATAGATCCAATCTAATAGTAAATCATCATCCCTTGAAAAGTTATAGGGTCTAAGGGTGTTTAGTATGCTCAATTCGCAGTACGACAAAATTTACGTTGTAACTTATTTTCCATAAATTTTCCCATGTCCCAGGAAAACCCCCACCAAATACTAAGTGTACTTTCGGGTTAGTATAGGTCCAATATAATAGTAAATCATCATCATTTGAAAAGTTATAGGGTCTAAGGGTGTTTAGTATGCTCAATTCGCAGTACGACAAAATTTACGTTGTAACCGATTTTCCATAAATTTTCCTCTGTCCCAGGAAAACCCCCACCAAATACTTAGTGTACTTTACCGAAATTTCACTAAGTATTTGTTGGGGGGTGTTGCAGGGACATGGACAAATTTATGAAAAATCGGTTACAACGTAAATTTTGTCTTATTGCGAATTGAGCATACTAAACACCCTTAGCCCCAATAACTTTTCAAGGGATGATGATTTTCTGTTAGATTGGATCTATACTAACCCGAAAGTACACTTAGTATTTGGTGGGGGTTTTCCTGGGACATGGAAAAATTTATGGAAAATCGGTTACTACATAAATTTTTCGTATTGCGAATTGAGCATACTAAACACCCTTAGCCCTTATAACTTTTCAAGGGATGATGATTTTCTGTTAGGTTGGGTCTCTATTTTATGTATATATTATCACGCTTAATTTTTAGTTTGTGCTCCCTTTTTAACCTATTTCCCGTGCGCGTATCTTAATGAAACACATATGTATCAGGTGAAAGGTATTTTTTCATATATGTGCAGAATATATGTTATATTAAGGAACGTGCACGGGAAATAGGTGTAAAAGCCAAGAAACGTTTTTCCTATACTGTACATCATATATATTAATCACGATGCCAGAATGTCATGACAAAATATGTTTGTATTGAACCGTCATTACACTGTGACAATACAGAACAAAACAGAGAACATAAAATGATTTTACATACATACAAACATTTTGACATTTTGGTGTTAAGAGGTGTGAGTGTAAAAATACAATTTTGTCATGGCACTCTATCGTCATGACAAAATTTTGCGAGTGAAGATCGACCTTAGTACTTACACAAACATAATGTCTATGGAAAGTTTGGAATAATCATTTCCGTCCGATTTCAGGCAAAAGTCATGGGATCTCTTAATTTGTGCGAAAAGGTTAAGTGATGTGATTTAAGTCCCAGTAATTTCGTAACCGGATAATTAATTAAGTTCTTAATTTCATGCTTGAACTAGCGTAACGTGTTTCTGCTTTTTGTGTGGTAGTAAATCGACTATATAATTTACATAAGTACATTATTTTGGTACGTCAAAATTATTCATATACAAATGAACATAACATACAAATTAAGCGGTCTTTTTGTACATTTCTTATTAGATATTTAGATTAAAATTGCGCGCTACGGCAATTGTGTGCTTTTCCCTTTTGAGATTGTAATATTTAGAAATGATGCGTTTTGACAACATGTATGCGAGTGCATATAAAGAACAGAAGCGCGTCATTAATGAGGTCCAAAGCGCGCTCGAATCTGAAACCCTGTCAGCAAAGGTCTTTTATGTTGACGCTCCCGACGGGTGTGGCAAGACATTTGTATTGCAATCACTCATTGCATTTGTCAACGGGCGTGGCATAGTGTCTATTTGCTCCACCTTCACTGGAATCGCCACGAGCTTGAAGGAATGTGGGCGTACGCTACATAACATTTTCAAACTGCCGGTTCCAATGGATGAGTCATCAGTTTCATCAATGAAGCCAAACACCTCGCACGCTACCAAGTTGATAAGCGCTCGACTCATCATGATAGATGAGGCCAGCATCATGCCGGGGGTCGCGCTCACAATCATAGACAGACGTGTAATCGATTTCGAGTATGGTGACATCAACACAACACTAGCCGAGGGAACCATCGAGGAGTGCGCCATCCTTGCACCCAAAAATGATGATTGCGCGCTAATCAATCAGCAGGTGCTTGACCTGCTGCCCAGTGGACAAGAAGTCAAACTTAGTGTTGATAAAGTTGAGAGTGACGACATGAATGAGGAACTCCGCCCACATGTGGAGTTTCTCAACAAGATTGAAGGGTCCAGACTTCCGCGCCATGCCGTCCCGCTAAAGGTTAACGCGATCGTTCTTTTGATGAGGACTCTAAACACTTGCAAGGGTCTTATCAATGGAACACGCATGCAAGTTGCAAAAATAAACCGCTACAGTCTAGAATGTGATTTGCTGACTCTTCTCAAATGCGAGCGCGTTCTCATCCCACGCATGAAGCTCTCACCCTCGGAAGGCACCTTCTAATTTAAAATGTCTCGACTCCAATTTCCGGTCTAGCTCACGTGCGCCATAACCATCAACAAGAGTCAGGGCCAAAGCTTGAAGAAGGTAGGAGTGTACTTGCCCGCCCCGTATTTACACACGGTCAGCTCTAAGTGGCCCTTTCACGATGCCGCTCATTTGACGGACTCAAGGTGTTTATGGTTGAGACAAGCGATCAATCAGCTGATCGGGACGAGCGCATCACAACAAAGAATGTTGTATTTGTAGAGATTCTACGCATGTAAATTGTAATGTAAATTCATATTTTATTATCCTTTTTACATTTCTTATTAAATATTTAATAGCGTATATGAATTTACTTTATTTTTGATAAAAGTGCATCAATTTACATCTTAAAAAATCTTCTTAATCATTTCTTAACCACAAATTCAATAAAATGTATTCACGTGACTGATTATTCAGTCACAAGTCCGCTAGTTAACCCGAAAGTACACTTAGTATTTGATGGGGGTTTTCCTGGGACATGGAAAATTTTATGGAAAATCGCTTACAACGTACATTTATCGTATTTCGTTGTGAGCATACTAAACAACCTTAGCCCCCTATAACTTTTCAAGGGATGACGATTTTCTGTTAGATGGGGTCTCTATTAATCCGAAAGTACACTTAGTATTTGGTGGCGGTTTTCCTGGGACATGGACAATTTTATCGAAAATCGCTTACATCGAGAATTTATTATCTCGTTACAAATTGTGCGTACTAAACCACCTTGGTCCTTACACCTATTCTAGGTATTTATTTTTTCTGATAATTTGGTTCTGTATTACCCCAAATTCTTATACTGATTAATTGATTTGTTTTATAATTTTATATTATTATGTACTACTAGCATTATAAGATTTTTTAAAAGTTATAATTTTCATTTTTTAAAGTTATTGATTAAAAGCAAAATCCTAAAATAAAGTAAGGAGTCAGCCAATTCACATAAACAAGTTAAATTTTATCTTTATCGTTTAATACGAATAAAGTATATTACACTCACTAATACATATAAGGATATTTAGGATTTAACAAAATATTCACCATTGTGTACACAAGCGTGAAGTTTTTCCTAAACCTTCCTAATTTTAATTTTTAGGATAGTTTAGGAAATAGTTCACGGAAATAAATATAAAATAATTAAAATGAGAGATACTGGAGCTAAAGTAGACGATATAGCGCTTCATTTTAAATGTGAGAAAACACAGGTATATGACACGATTAAAAATAAAGAGGACATTAAACCAAGATATCTGTCATCGTGAGAATCATAAAAGTTGATAAAAAAGAAAAAGCAGTACAGACACGAAAAAAATGAGTGAATTAATATTTGAATGGTTTTTGTGCGGCAACGGCTAAATATTTTCATATCTCGGGTCCAATTTTAAAAGAAAAGGTTTTACAGGTTGCCCAAAATCAAATCCCTCCTGTTATTGATTTTAAAGCATCCACAGAGTGGTTAGACTCTTTTAAACAGAGATTTGACATATCATTCCAACAAATCGCCGGTGAATCAAATGATGTTAACCCTGAAACTGTAGGGTCATGGCATTCCAAACTTAAAGATATTATAAGCGATTATACGAGCGACAACATTGCTAACCTAGATGAAACGGCATTATTTTATAGAGTTTTACCAAATAAAACATTGGCATTTAAAGGTGAAAAATGCTACGGCGGAAAAAAGCGGAAGATAGACTCACTATTTCATTAATAGTTTTTATGAATGGCACAATCAAAAAACCTATTGTTGTTGGTTATTCAAATAATCCACGTGCCTTTAAAAGAATAGACAAAAGATCTTTACCATCCACGCACAAATTACTCAAATATAAAATTTATCTTTTTTCCGGCCAATACTACGGCTTTTCTACAACCTTTAGATGCCGGTATAATTGCAAATTTTAAATAAACTGTTGTCTACAATGGATACTGTGTCAAAAGCATCTGATTTAACGAAACAGACCAATATATTGGATGCAATTTACTTTATTGTGCATTGAATAAAACAAACTAAACCAGAAACGATCACAAAGTGTTTCAAAAAATGTGGATTTGTTTGGGACGAATTTGTTGAAACAATCGAAGTTGACCCTATCCCAACAGTGGAATTGCAGAATATGATTGAGGCTATATTGAATGAGTTCATATCAAGCTCAGCTTCTTCATCTGTAAGATCTGAAGATACAGGAAACAACTCGGACAGTGCTGAATCATCGGACAAAGCTGGTATTTTAACTGCTAACAAAACCACGATGCTGGAAGAAGACGGAGGCTAAACTACTAATCATTTGCAAATGTACAACTAGTAACCTGAAGCAAACGACGATGGATAATTTTGTAAACGCGGTTAACTAGATCTGAGTATCGATTTTGTGCGAAAAGCGACAAGCGCGAGCTGAGCAAATCGAAAAAAGTAGAGTATGCTCCATTCTACACGAGGGTTTTTTGTATTTTGGCATTTTTTTCAAACAAAACTAGTTTTATTATGTTTTTGAAAAAATCAGGTGTTGTCCGTAACATTACATTCTTTATTTTTTTTTCTGCAAGTCGTACCTGATTTTTTCTAAATAAGTTTTCTGTTAGAAAGTACACATACATAGTTTCATATACATAATTTAAAACCCCAATTTTTTAAGTTTCGCGGAACGCTTCTTATGCACCACTGCACATGTAGATTGTATAAACATGCATGTATGTTATAAATAAATAAGTAGACAAGAGAAGCTTTTATTCATTTGTACAATATTTACTCAGATAAAATGATTTAAAAATGTATTTTGGAAGTTTTCGTTTTGCTGTAACAGAAACACAAAAAAACATTTATTTTAGACGAATTAGATTATTTGAAGATATGAAAATATCGAAATTTAATTTATTTTATATTTTATTATTATTATTTTTCGTGAGTATTATTCCAACTTTATTTCTCGAAACGTATTCGAGCACATATACGAGTACATGTATGGTACATTTATATAAACTGCTATACGTACGAACGAGTACGAGTATTATATTGATATTAGTCTCATGAGATTTGTACGAGTATTCTTTGCACTAAGAAAATAGAATTATATATTTGGTGTATGCTGCTATGTATTTTGGTATAAGATTTGGAAAATAATAATAATTTATTATTTTAAAAATTTTATTACAAAAGAAAAAAAAATCTGATACTATACTTTATAAATTTTGATTGTTTTTGGGTAAATCGCATGAAAAGTATGTATACGAAGGTTGTCTGAAAAGTTTCCAGCCTATCAAAGGTACAAAGCATTTTCTCTTCAAATTTATTTTTATTTCTTTATGTAGTCGCCTTGTAAGTCTATACACTTCTCCGTGATGTCCTCCTTATTCGACGATAATCTCACCCTCT
Source organism: Nephrotoma flavescens (assembly GCA_932526605.1). NCBI lineage: Eukaryota > Metazoa > Arthropoda > Insecta > Diptera > Tipulidae > Nephrotoma > Nephrotoma flavescens. The sequence goes on along the minus strand of OW052222.1, from coordinate 222,788,679 downwards.
TTTGGTTGGTTTCCCTTTTATATTTTTAAAAGTTTTTTCCTTTTGAAAAATGGGTTTCCCTTTTTGAAGATATTCGTTTAAGATAACTCCTTGACTGTCCCAGAAAACAGCCTCTGCCTTTTTGGAGCAGATCCCCCCTTGGCAATACACTGTTTTGATTGTATTTTTAATTCTGGAGTGTATTGGTCTATTCAAGTTTCGATAATACTAATTACTTTGCTCCAAAACAGCTCTATGATTTATTGCGCCTAAACTACGCACTACCACACATGCGCAAACAACCCTCTTTTCTTGCCGAGGGCTGCCATGTTCATGTTGAGGTCGGAAACTTTTCAGACAACCATCGTTCTTACACGAATAAACTGTATAACTTTTGGTTTCGAATTTATTCAAGTTGAAAATATTTGTAATTGTAAATTACTACAGGGACTCTGTAGAATACAAATACAATACATATGTAATGTCTGCGAAGTTGTAATTTTACAATATGTATCGGATTATAGTACGAATTTCATTTAGAGCATATAGTTTAGAAAAAACTATTCGACAATTAAGGATTGAATATTATTGCTTAAAAAGCTTGAAAATTTCACACTATGAAGAATCGGGAGAATCAGTTGATGGTCAAAAATATACTTTAAATTGACTTTGAAACATATTCCGTCCGGAGTGTCCCAAGATGAAGGAATTCGTGGATACGTAAAGACTTGCTAGAATAGTTCGTACGTCCAGCATCATACTACGACTCTTTCAAGATTTTGGATGTCACAATTAAATAAAGTATAATTACTTGTGGGTGTGGGCTGTTGTAATAAATTCAGAGCTACCAATTTATTGTGCAGGTATAGGTAATTTGAAGCATTTTGGTTGATTATTGTGGGTGTGGGCCGTTTTTACAAATTCAATGGTGCCAGTTTATTGTAGAGGAGGGTATTTCGATTCATTATGATGAATTTTTGTGGATGTGGTCTATTGTAATAAATTCATGATTATCCATTTCTATTACTTAATGGGTTGTTACACCTAATCTGAGGGTAGGTGGTGGCATTTTTAGCCAGTTTATAACAAATACAAAGAAATATGGTTTTTAAAGAGGTTATCTCCTTAGGGGCTTATTTTGGGGATATAATTATTCCAATATAGGTATTATAATTATTTTGTGAAAACTTTTAGTATCGCACCCAGTGCGGTACAATGATTTTAACAAATATTAACAGAAATGCGGTGCATAAAATATAATTTCTAAAGAATTGCGTCACTTAGCGGTAGTTTCTTGGGGGTTGAAGCTTGTTGTGAATAATTTGTATAAAAAAATTCAGTGCCACGAAAAGTGTGATGTAGCTTTGTCTAATGCCAGCCCATACACGAATTACAGCATAACGGTAATGTAGGAAAATTGGATACCCTCTTTCTTAAACATTTAATATCGGCTTTTGGTATTTACCTTTTTTATTAAACGCGTCGAAACTCAACCCGTGCGGGCGACAGAATACTCTGGTAAAATTCAACATGTACTTTATAAAATTCAACATGTAGTATGTAGTTGGATAAAAGATATTCCCGTTCCGTGAATATAGCATGAACCTGGTGGATCAAGGGGGGCGGTATGTTCGGGATTCTGTATGGAAGAAAATACCTACCTGCATCCTGCAGTGTCTTACACTGTAAGGTTTCAGTGGTTTGACACTTAGGCCATTTTTGGCTCATTGTGATACCACGCGTTCACGCCACATCATTAACCATTCACCTATTCACCTACTCACACAACTACAGTATACCACCTGCACATTGCAAGCTCCATGTCAACCTGTACATTGACATGGACGGTAGGTCGGCGCTGAATTCTGCACTCCATCAGAGGGTCTTATAGTTGTGTTTATTAACATCACTGACTGTAACACATCACATAAAAATAAAAACCCAGCAAACTAAAAAACTAGAAATAAGATTAGTTTCATATTTTTATTTCAATATTAACTTACCATTTTTCTTGCATCTAAATGTATTCCTAGAATTAAATAATTTATGTCATCAATTCGTTATTAATTCATTTATAACTATTAAATTTATATAACTTGTAATATATTTTATACTTACTTTATGAAACAAATGTAAACATTCCGCCATATTTGAGAAAAAACACATTTGTTTAGACACCTTAAACCAAAACGTACTAAAATATTTGGTTGCGTACAGCTATTCTGTACTTGAGATGTATTCGGTAATTTAGTACAAAAAGTAGTACCAACATGAAATTTTCCACAAATGGATGAATGGATAAAAATTTTAGTCAGTCGTTCGGTGCGCTTCAACAACACAAAACCAATTTATATAATAAAACTAAATTAAAAGCTTTAAGGTAATTAAAGGTTATTGTTTAAACTAAAAGGTGTTAACAATAAAGAATTATTTTGTTGTCCGGAGTCCCATAACCAAATTATCAGGGAAGACTCGCAAGGCCGCTTTTCAATCGAAAATTTATCTACGGAAGCGGATTGCCCCTACACCTTCTCAATTCCAAAATTAGATTTTATCACAATTTCTGCTATCAAATTAGTTACCTTTAGCCGAAAAACCCCAGCTACCAAATCTGGTCCATATTCCACTTATTGCCACAATTTCTTTCCATTTAAGATTGCTCGTCAGAGTGGCAAACAGATCTGGCACCCACTACTTTCTTACAATGATATGGTAACGTTGTTGCATATTGGCAGAGGAACGCTGCATCTCAATTTATATATTCGAACCGAACTGTGATATGACGCTTCAAAGGTGTTCTAAGCCAATCTTAACCAGACCTTAACTCGAGATTTTAACACAAAAACCATTTAATTTGAACCTAGGTTTATAAATTATTTTCTTTTTAAAATCTTATTAAATAAAAGAAACCCCCAAATTAAACTATATACAGGGTGCGGGCGAACAATCCGGAAAATCATGTACTGACGGTAAAATCAGAATACATATTTAGTTAAATCTTTATATTCAACTAAGTTCCGCCCAATTTGATCTCGGTTTAGTTGAAATATTTCCATCTTTTGAGCAAATAATCTAATTCGTACCAACATAGTAACAAAAATAACCGGAAGTTTGAGCAATAATTTTGCTCAAATATTTGTTATTGTTGTTGTTTATTTTTGACATTTTTCTAATGAATTTGTTAGATTATCGCCTTAAATAATTTAATTTAAAGTTATTGTATAAAATAAATGAAATAAATATGCGAGATGCATTTAAGTGAAATAATTAGGAAGAGAACCAAAAATTGTTAATTTTGTTACATTTGTTGGGCTATAAATTATTTGATAATTTATAAATTGTGATGTGTGTATAAAACCGAATATTGCGTGTATTCGTAATCCCCAGACATACGTTTATTCGATTAAATTAAAATAAAGCCTCATCTAATCGTAAACAAAGCAGAAATTGCAAACAAAAACTACGAAACAACAGAAAACATATCGCACATCCTCGTAAATATGGTGATGCTTAGATTATTCATTATTAGCTTTATAAAATAAATAATCAAGTATAACAATTTAAAATGCACACAGTCAATGATTAATGTTTTTTGATTAATGTGTTTCGTTGGTGGGTGTACCTTCAGTAGGGTGTGGAATTAAGGTCGTTTGCAACTGGTAACACGCATAGTTTAGTGATGAGTCGTAGTATTGTCCTTTATGACCACTATGTCATTGATTTTTTATTGGAGGCTGCCGATGTGTCCATTTCGACCGGGGTTGAAAGAAATTTGGTTAGATATTCCTTGTTCCAGTGTCGCCCTCGCCAGTAGTGCTGAATTAATAGTACCATTTGCCATGGGATAAAATGATATACATTGCCTGTGAAAATAATCAGAGAGGAGTTTCGAATTATTAATTTGTTGGACATCTAGGTACCTGAAAATCAATAAACCAACGTATATACTTACCACGTAAATCAATAGATGCATTAGAACTTACCTACCCTAATCCTTAGAATTAACCTCGAGTAAGGCCCGAGTACTAGGTCTATCCCACCTTAACCATATAGCAACCAATGCATCTAAAAATTAAACATAATTAGAATTAGTACTATTATTAATTATTTAACATTAAATATATCTTTAAATTTGAATCCATAGCCTATATGTTGTTGAACGAACTCCATAAAATTATTCTGACATTTCACAACAAAATTGTACTAAAACTTTATTATTATTCATTTTTTATTATCGTTATAAGATTGTTAAACTTTATCGTTATAAGTGGCATCTAGGGAGTAATAGTAATATTTAAATAGTGTAAAAACCATTCTAACATATTGAGTGTATTGTAACTCCGTAATGGTTTGAAGCTATGCTGCAAGATTAAGCAAATTCGTTATTTTTATTTGAATTTTGTCTAACCGCGAATGTGAATCTACCAATTAGCAATCGACAACAAACATACGGTTATGAATCCAATCAGGATTAAGTTCAATTTTATAGTTGATACATCTTGTGAAAAATAAAATTTAAAATCATCAGTCGAAGAAAAATAGTTGTACAAGTAACATACATATAAATAAAAATTTAATTTAGTTGTGGAAATCCTTTTTTTTTATTGAATTGAATTGTACAAAGTGAACTAAATAAATAGTGAACATAGAATCGTGTTTTTTATTGTGGAGTAATGCGAATCGTGTTCAACAACAACGGTCGATGGTTCTGGATAATTGGATAGTCATTGTTTTTTTGTCGCGGAAATTATCTTTTATCATCCAGTAAACTTCATAATTAGTGTGTCAAACTCTTCACTTAATTTGCACTCTGATTTAGGATGTACAATATCGTTTACTTCGGATTGTGGGATCTCCTTCGTACGATTTAAAGTCTGATACTTGCTCATGAAATTTAAATAGGGAGTGTAAAATACAGGTTCTCGAGCAAGACGACATTCCATTACTCTCAATTGTTGAATGGCATTGGGCAGTGAATTACCAAAATTGCCGGTGTACTTCTTGAACGGTAACTACATAGATTCCTCTGGAAATACCTGAGGAAGAGCTGGCATAGCCTTGGACTTCGGTGCTGACATGGCCTTGGACTTTGGGCGGAGTTATTGGTTTTCTTAACGACATATAGGTGGTTTCTAACGTGTCTATTCTCATTGCTAGAAAATCCATAAAATTTGAAAATTGAGGATTTTTTAAATCAGCTGTTTACCATAACCTTACTGGACAACCAATCTGAACTTTGCCGAAAATGTTGCTTACATGTTAATTTGGTTCTCCGAATCATTATTTTCCTGCTTTTTGCATGTTGATAATTCTAGCTGCTTATAGTTGCTCTCGAGATAATTGTCTAGTTCGATTGAAATAGAGTCGAAGTTTTACTTTCATCTGAAGTAATTAATCGCGTATTGCAATACTGACGTCCTTCCTGGCTGTCTGATTTCTTGGAAAATTTTTCGTCAGTTTTCTTTTCTATTTTTTCTTGCAGACACTTAGACTAGGGAAAACTTTAATTTCAAAGCCTAAATAAAATTGAGTTATTTTTACGGAAAATTATTATTCATTTCTTTCTTTTTACACATTCATATCCCTTTTGCAACCCAGTAACACAATTGTGTGGGTACGGCAAAAGCACCATGACAAAAATTTATTTTTGTATGTGTTTTCAACAAACTTACACATTTGTGTTTTCCTTTCAAACTTATTTTCGTCCGAAAAAATCACTATAACTATACTCACAATTGTGTTGGTTGTGTATCAAAAATGCCATTATATACTATGATGTTTTACTCACACATTTGTTTGGTTTGGACTTAAATTAAGCCATTCTTTTTTTTGATTGAAAAAGGGATTTCTATAATAACAATCCTAAATCAACTTTGGAACGTTTTATCGAACGAAAAACGTGACCTGAAGATTTTTAATTGGCGAAGGATTAGCAGCAGAAATTTCTATATTTGCTGACTCATCAATTATACAGTGGCTGTTTACCTAAATAACAAGTAAAAGGTATATATAGTACTTGATTACTTAATATAAATATTAAACCAATTTGTCCAATGAAAGGAACAACTGTAACCAAAAAGCAATCAGAATGCCTTTTAAAAATGCAATATCAAGATTAATAAAATCCCCAATTCTAAATACATAATGTCAGCCATCCATATAATAGTCAGAACTCACCAGTTGCTTTTCTAGTATTTGTACTCAAATTAATATCCATAATGTCGTCTAAATTGATCAATTACGGTTGGATTATCACATTTTTATCGTTTTTTGGTACATCTAAAAAATAATCCAATTTGGTATTGTATCCATAATATTATGAACATTTAAGAAAATTTCTAACAATAAAACGAACTAAATATCGTTATGTACAAGGAAAATACGTCCCTCAAATAATAAATTTTTTTCGTACTAGACTCGTGTACAAAGTTGTAAGTGCTTAAAATATTTCGAAAACGAAAATGTTCTGTGAAATTATAAATTTTGTGTATGGAAGGGTGCCTTAAATAAAAATAATATTTTATTTTTTATAAGTATTTAAATAGGAAATAGCCGGAAGTCAAACATACATACACGCACACAGACACACACATATATAACACATTTAATTATGCGATATAAAACCGTATCTGCAGAGAAATTTGGTTCACTTTGCGCCATAATTTTTACATTGTTCGTGGGTTTTAATTTTCCCAGAAAAATAAAAATTGTTGAAAATTTTACATCAAGTCTGGAAAGTGAATTTTTTGTGCTATATAATATTTTAAGATAATTAAATATAACAGCAACACATACAATACAAAAACAAAAAAATTTGTTGGATGTAGCCGCAATCTGTACCATCCAAAGTTAATAATTTGGATTAAATTATATGTATGAAGTTTTATTTCAAATTAAATTTTACAGCCTTGTGGTTTTAAATATGTGCTCGTGTGTATACAATTTGGTTTTTATATTTTTTAAATTAAAGTTTGTTAATTATGATCCGAGACCATACTAATAAAAATAATTATAATTATCGTAATTATTTGCTGTAAAACAATCATTTAAATATTGTTATGATGAGTATGTTTGTGTTTTTTTTTTAAAATTAAAATACTTGGCATTCAGGTCTAAAAATACAGCCAAAACCGATTAAAATAAAAATGGTTATTGTTATGTACAATACACCCTTATGGCAGAGTCATCACACATTTTTAAAATTGTAATTAAAAAAATAATCATATTAGATAAAATTAATACGTTTAAACTACTCGAGCAAAATGCCACTACTAAAATGCCTTACTTCAAGCAAATATATCAAAACTGCCTGTTAAATTGCACTTTCATATAAGGAAAATATAACATTAACAAAAAACTAAATTTTCAAATAATAGATTCAATATTGATCAATAACAACGCAATTAGTTTCGGCTAGAAATATTTTAATTTAATATTGGTGAGGTTTTTCCGAGTGCCATGAAGTGCGTGGTTCCCTTTTACATAAACTTTTTTTTTGACGTACGGGCTTTTGATGAAAAACGAGTTGAGGGTTTTGAGATCCAGGAAGTGAATCCGATGAGTTCTGATTTCTGGAAAATTCGTATAGGTGCCAATCGATGAACCCGTTAAACAGAGTATTATTGCACTATATTGTGTGACATACCATGTTGATGGTTCTTGATGGTTTAAATAACTACTTAACCAAATTGTGTTCCAATTTGATTAAAGTCAAAATTGTATTCCAATCCAATAAAATTTATGGTGCAACGACGAGGCTAAATACGACAAGTAAAACCACAAAATGAACGTTAGTTTATTAACTAAAGCACGTAAAAAATAATTCGACTCCCTAAATCTTATTACAGCACGGGTCATGTACTTGACTAACATTTTTCGAAAAATCTAGGTCCATTGAATCCTTAGAAAAATTATGAAAATATTCTATAGGGGAGATCGATGTTAAATGTGACTCGGAAAACCATACTTTGAACGTTTATTTATTCTCTTGAACGCAATCAATATTCCATAAATAGGATTCCATAAATATTATTCTAGTACGGGTCATGCATGTGGCTAATTTTTTTAAAAAGGTTTAGGTCCATGTAATCCTTAGAATAATTTCATACTTTGGCGAAGAATTAAAAAGACCTAGACCTTCCTAAACATATTAGACACAAGCATAACCTGCCCTGAAATGCAATTTTTGGAATCGAAGTATTGATCGCGCTTAAGTTAATAAATATTAATAAGTTTTTGCATTGTGATAAATTAACCGTTTGTTGAATAAATTAAGTTTTTATAATTGGTGCAAATAAAATTTTAATGTTAAAATTTTGTGTTGGTAAACTCTTATTAATTTAATATTTGGAACTCAGATTTTCGATTTTTTACTTTTGATTTACTAATACTATCAAATGTTTTAGTTTTCGAAGTTTTTTATCACCATTGTACAAAAAGTGAAGCTTTCGATATGGATATCAAGGCTGCGGGCCAATAGTCGAGTAAAAGCCAATTTTAAGTAAATTTTTCGGTAAATTCATTTATTTTTCAAAAACTCTATGGAAAACTGATCGAAAAATCTGTTCTAAAACCGATTTTTACGGTAGTAAATGATTTCCCCAACTATTGGCCCGCAGCCCAAGTCCTTGAATTTAAGCGTGCAAAGTGAAGTTAGACCTAACTAGAGTAAAACTAATTTTAAGAATAGTTTAGCACAAATTTCAAACGCCCGTGAACGCGCTTTTGAAGTTATAACTAAATTGATCCTAGACCAACAAATAAAAAAAATCAGAAAGCATTTGTAAAAATAAGAAAACAATGACATTTGGGCGGATTTTTAAATTTTTTGAATCTATTTTGTTAGTGTTGAATTATTTCGAGAGGAGTTTATTAGTGCCATACACACCATTAACATTAAACGGAAAGGTTTTATTTAAAAATTGAATATCTTAAGATTTGATATGTTTATCACCAAGGTCTGTCAGTGAATATCTGAGAAGTTTAGGATAGAACTATCAATCTACCAAACCATTCGAGAACCTAATGGGATTAACGTGGTGAAATAAAATCTGTTCTGTCCTAAGAATTTAAGACAACTGATTTATAATTGAAAAACTAAATAGATTCTCGTGGTTTAATAAATACTTTACTAATCTTTTTTTTTCAAACAATTTAGGATTTTCTTAAGAAATTGAATATACAGATGAGCCAATTTTTTTTGTACAAAAGTGGTTATAATGGCCAGACATCAATATAATAGTGCAATTCCCAAAACTCCAACAACAATCGCTGGGGACACGAAAGCCCACAAAAGGGGAGACTTTTCCACTGAGGAAGGAGTGATGTAGCGGCTTGTTTCTTCAATTACAAGAAACACCGCACAATATACTTAGAAACCAACGAACAATTCTCCTTAGACTTATTTAACAAAAATAAATTAATTTCTCGAGTATTTCTAAATACTCTCCAACCAAAACCACTCAACCTAGTCGCTACATCGCTTGCACTTGCCTACACCATGAGGCACATAAAGCCATCCATCGTACATGGTGGTAAATAAAAAAAAAATAAAAATTTTATTTAATAATTTAAATTAATAAATAATAATAATTAATATATTTAAAATAAAATTTTAATAATAAAATTTTGTAAAACAATATTTTATGTTACTATAACAATAAATACTAAAAAAAACTAATAAATTTAAAATAATTTATAAATAATAATAACAAAATAATATTTTTTAATAATAAAAATTTAGTGCTGTGCTGTCAACCTCCCAAACCATCAAAAAGACAGGATTCAAGTGGTCAAATAAATTTACTATCTTCCTCTATTCTAAGTATTTAGGATTTTCTTAAGGAATGTGAATCTTGAAATTTAATATATTTATCGCCTATTCCTGTATGATTTTCTGAAAGGTCTAGGTGAGAACTATCATCAACCTTTTAAACCATTTGCGAAGCTAATGGTATTCACTTGATCAAATAAATACTTTACTAACCTGTGCTGTACTTAGACTTTACGATTTTCTTAAGAACACAAATTTTGTTTACAAAAGCGATCGTCCTGACCTAGACCTATCAGAATATCATACAGACCTAGGTGATAAACATATTATATATCGATATATTCGATTTCTTCAGAAAATCCTATGTTCTTTGAATATAAACGGTTAGTAAAGTATTTATTTAACTACGCCAATTCCAGCCAAAAAGTTTTTTTTTCTTGAAGAATAAATTGCTAAGAATAAAACGCAAATGAAAGTTAAAAATGACTATGGGATACGAGGGTTGTCTGATAAGTTTCCGACCTCTACTTAGATGGCAGCACTCGTCGACAAAAAAGGGGAAAGTGTGTTTGCGCATGTATTGAAAGGTCTCCGCTGAAATATTGACCATGGTGAGCGAGTCGATGCTAGTGTTTTTGTGAAAATGTAAAAATTTGAGTATCGAGCAGACTATGACTATGTCTAATGAACGTGTTTGTTCATTAGACATAGGAGAAAACAAATATTTTGTTACAGACTAAGATAAAATGATTAGAAAATACTCAGGATTGAAACTTGATTTGAATTTTAGAATGACTTTATGTACCTAAGGCAAATTAAAAATTCACATTATTAAATCTCAGGGAAGTGACAGGGGTCAGGCCCATTAGAAAGTCTTATAAATTAGAATGACTTTGCGTTCTAAGGCCTATTTTGGTTAGTCCAACAATATCACTGAAGTTCATACTAAATGCTTAGAAAAATACTAAAAATAACTTTGGAATATATCTAATAAGGCCCATTAAAGATCATATTTTTAAATTCCATGGAATACCCTGTAAGACCCATTAGAAAATAATATAACTTAGACAGTCTTATGGTCCCTTAAAAACAAATTTTCAAATCTCATGGGATGCTCTACCAGGCCAATTAAAAAAATCATATGTATAGGGTGGGCCATCTATTGCTTAGTTTTTAAATCATAGACTATGCCAACACTTTTTTGAACGATTTGCTTGAAATCTTGACAGCTGGTCAGTCAGATATTCCGCTTCATGAAACAATCATATTTTCTCTTGAGGAGCGTTTCGAAATATTAAAAACTTATCTTCAAAGTCAGTGTTGTGTAGTCAGTGTTATGTGCTGGCGACCGTTACAGAGCTATGCTGATCAACTCTTTATGGTCTCAAATCGACGCTATGGATGTCAACTACTTTTGGTTTCAACAAGATGGCGCCACTTGGCCTATAAACCGACCGATAATCAAGCTGTAAATTGGCTTGTGCGGTGCTGCGATTTGACACTCTTAGACATTCTTCTATGGGCTGTCGTTGAGGATAGATGTTATGGGGATAACCCACAGACAATCCCATCTTTAAAACATATTGTTGCGGCAGTTGCAACTAGTCTCACAGGTTGGCCTTACACAGCAGAGAGAGCCACATGAAAGAAATTTTTTTCATTTTCAAATCGGAAAATCCAACCTATACACAACAAAAAAAAAAGTTTCTACAAAATAAAGATGTTTACACATTTTATAACGTTTTTAAAAACAAACTTTTAAATGGCTCACCCTTTAGCTTACTAGAAACACTTCTTGTGCAAAGCAGTCCATCAATATAACTGAAGTTCATGCTAAATGCTTACAAAATACTAAGAATGACTTTAGAATGTACCTAAGACCCCAATTTCAGAGAACATTGTAATTCTAGGAAAATTTAATTGTTTCACACTCATTGAAATTGCACGACATAAATTTGCCTGAATGTTTACTTTTACCAATCCTATTAGAATAAGTTTATTGTTGTTGTACTTTTGGTAAAAAATTCAATAGTATTGAAAAACAACATCCAAACATGTTACTAATAACTACTATTATGAAATTTTCGACCGTGTTTTTTTTCTGACAATGTCGAAAATACTTTTTAAGAATTTTATAAAAATTCCAAATAAAATTTTATTTCGAATTTTTTTTATAATTAAACTTATTTAATCCAATATTTAATATTTTATGTATAATGTTATAAATATTTTATAAACTCACAACGATAGTTTCAACACCTTAAGTGTTGTCGTAAATTTTCGACGTCGAAAAAAAATCGCAGTCAAAAATTTCATATTAAACCCTCAGGTTACCAAAGAACTTCAAATAACAAGTCTCGCAGAACGAGTTATCTCAAATAAACACATGAATACATTGTCTTTTGACAGTTTTGTACTTATGTTATCAAGACTCGTTTGCTTGGATGTGCTGGGTAAAGACACACGAAGTACAAAGACAAAATGAAAATGTTGACAGTTGAATATGTAGGGTCTCTGTAAAGGTGTTGTGAAAATGTATTGTTTCATGTATCCTGTTTACTTTCCATAATGGAAATATCATCAGACAGCAGAATTAAAAGAGTTTTCTCGTACTCGTATACACAAAATACATAATTTGTTCATGTTCAATAAATATTTGAAAGTAATTGAGTTAAGCTGTTAAATAAGCCATAACAATAAATTTAATCCGAATACTAAATCTACAACACAAAGTACTTTCGGGTGGTGGATATAATATTTACTCGTCGCTGTACGAGCCAAAGTGAAAATTATAAAGATGAAGAGATTCAAGAACGACATAAACCATTCCAAAATTGGTTGTATATCAATACATTGATTAAAGATAAGCGTGTTTGCATTATAAACATTAAGAAAACATACGAATTTTGCTTCTTATGCTCGCTCCCGACCATAAAAAAAAAAAAATTGAAATTCACCGCATAAAAAGAGGGTAATTTATTCGTACAATCAATAATTTAACAAGGGAAACGGGAAAAACTGTTAAAATATTTTCTAATTTCAATTTAAATTTTTTGTACTGTACTGTGTTTGTGTGCTTTCAATATAGTAACTCAAGTGAAAATATTAACAAAAAATGTTAAAATGTTTATAGCGATTTGAAAGGAAATGATTAGATTTTCGATTTTGTGTATTATAAAAAAAAATTATGTAAATACGGGATTATAATCCACAGAGGATATATACGGGAATCGAAATATTTTATTTCTTTTTGCTCTCGTATATGGTAAAATGAAAATCGTTTGCGCTTCTTTTCATTTCATCAAATATAGATTATTTTAAATGTGTATTGACAATTAGACAATTTAGTATTTATACGATATTTGTATATTGAGATATTGTATCAAGCGTGATTAGAGTAGATTAGGACAAAAACATCGGGTCCTTGGGAAGCATCAATATTCGTACCCTATATACGATAACGCAAGCGAATAAAATTGGATGTCGAAATGTAAACGACACGCACAATCAAATATCAAATTAAACTAATTAAGTAATGAATTTAAGTACCTCGGAACAAATTGTAATTTGTTGGAGCCAGGACAGAATTATCGAGAATCACCATGTACATCCCACCTACAGGATACCATAATCAATGTATATTATGTATATATGCGTTGATGGTACGTGCACATGTATATATGCTTATGCGAGGAGATATAAAATTTTGTTGTGATTTTATTGCTTTCGGTCGAAGTAGATCCATTGACATTTTGAAAACAAATTGGCGCATAAAACATAAAAATTCATCAACAATTTGGTATCTAAATGAAATATTTAGCCAAATCCGTGTCCTAGCACAACAATTTTCTCACTGAGAGATTAACAAATTGTTACTTAGTATGGTCCTTCTAAGGTGCTTTCAGACATTTTTAAACAAAGTAGAAAAATTCTTTCAGAAACTTTATAGTGACCGTTTTTAGTTTTTGGTTGATGGTGAAGAGGGATAATCGTCAATGATTTTGTAACCACCGTGTGATATTGCAGCATCTTGTATAATGATGCCGTGTTGCTCGACGTGGCACCCTGTTTCACTCTCAACCTAGAATTAAATCATTTCTCAATCGATGGAGATTGTGCTCAAAGGATTCCAAAATGAATTGCGTTTGTTATTTTTGAAAATGAGTAACAATTCTGTGCAACTATAAACGTTCCAAGGGATTATGCCAGCTCTACTAGGTCTACCATCTGTTTCGTCGATCCATCGCTCTCGCCTTTCAGTTTCAAAATTGTAATATGTAGGTCTTGTACGACGTTGTCACGCCAGCCCAGTCGGAGTCTTTCTCTACGGCGTACACCTGCTGATTATTGTTGCAACGCTTTATTTATTATGCGTTTTTGTGGGAACAACGCGGCTCAGCCATCTAACTCGACTGGATTTCACGAATCCGATGATTTCGCTGCCTCCGAGAAGTTACTTTATCTCAGTTGATTCATACGAATTCAATAGTTGTTTTCCGCAACTTTAATTGAAACAAACATGGAACGAATGAAGAGCTATATAAAATGCGAGCGAGCATGGCAATAAATATTTAGATCGCAATAACCTTGGTTAGGGCTTTTATTTGTTTACGTCATCATAAAGAATTACTGTAAAAGCTCAAGTAGCATTTTGGAAGCATTGGCACATTAACTATTTGAACTCGCTTCAACAGCGATACAAATGGAAACAATTACAACAAAATATTGCCAAGGCTGAAATTGTGTTCATAAAGAACCAAGATGGTTAAAAAGTAGTAAGTAGTATTAGTAGTAATAATAAAAAAATTTAAATCGACCAAACGGGAAGAATAAAATATATAACAACGATAAGAAGAGATACAAGAAGCGCAGAAAGCGCTCTACTGTGCATTGAATTTTGAGACGAAAATCAATAAGGAAAGCGCCAACCAATGAGGTTTGTGGCATTAATTAATTATTTTTATAATAATCCTGTCACGAGGACACGTTACTAAGACAACCGACAAACTACATGTAGAAGTAATTAGAATGGAGTGGAATTTAGTAATCCGTTACAAATTGATGAACGGTACTATAGCCGAAGTGTTGTGTACTACACCAATTGGAGTGGCAACTAGAGGTTGTACATAAGAACACGAAATTCTTAATGTCCAGTAATAAGAAACATATGAAAAAAGCGGAATTGAATAGCCCGCTAGGATATAAAGGGTTATCCAATTCAAGGTTGATAAAGTAAACTTAAAAAAAACACACAAAATATTCGGAATGTATTGTAATTTTTATTTTATTTTACAGATTGATCCTTGCCATTTTTAGTTAAACAAGATATCATTCAAATGTCCTCCACGGGACTTCTTACAGGCCTTGATTCTTTTGAGGTAATTTTCAATGACTTTTCGGCACATTTCGGGCGGTATCTCGGCCATTACCTTACGAATATTAGTTTTCAATTCGTCAAGAGTTTGAGGATTGTTTGCGTAAACACGATCTTTCGCGTAGCCCCACAAAAAGAAATCCAAAGGCGTTAAATCACAGGATTTTGGAGGCCAATTGACATCAGCCAATCGCGAAATCAAACGTCCAGGAAATTTCTCTTGCAAAAGATCTTGATTTGCTCGTGTTACGTGACTGGTTGCTCCATCCTGCTGGAACCACATATCGTCAAGATCATAATCATCGATTTTCGTAAAAAAATAATCGGTTAACATGCGGCCATAGCGCTCAGAATTGACGGTAACGGTTCGTCCATGGTTGTTCTCCAAAAAATACGGCCAATCACACCACCAGACCACAATGTGCACCAAACAGTGACTTTTTCCGGGTGTAATGGCTTCTCTACAATCAATTGTGGATTTTCTGAGCCCCAAATTCTACAGTTTTGCTTATTAACGTATCCACCAAGCGAAAAATGAGCTTCATCACTGAAGAAAATTTTGTTCGAAAAATCAGCATCGACGGCCTGTTTTTCCAACACCCAATTTGCGATTGTTAAATGCTCCATATTCTTAAATGGCAGAATGTCAACTAAATAAATGACAGCGTACTTGACGTTTATCTTTGACAGATGTCGGTATACAGATTTCTACTTTATCAACCTCGAATTGGATAACCCTGTATATTCAGAATACTAACTCAACGTGAATGAAATCAATATGAAATCTTTTTAGCAATCAAACCAACATCATCGATAACGCTATCAAATTGTTTAAACATAACACGAACCTCGTTCGTTAAACAATTTCGCATTCACAACTTGTCGGGGTACGGCCATTCGTTGATATGCCAAATTCTTTTTGGTTCAACTTGCTGATCTTGTGTACTTATTTCCCGAGTTTTTTGTGGACTGTGTTATATATATTTGTTGAAGATTAGTAGCTGTCAAAGTTAGCTTCAATAAATTAAATCATCAAAAATTTATTTGATTTACAATTTAATTTTTTTCTTTAATTGAAGTTTTCCCTTTTGTATATTAAAAAATAATGTCTGTATTTACAGATTATCACTCATATTCAGTTTTCTTACCTTTTATTTTAGTTATTTTTTTTCTCCTTAGATTTTAGGATATATAAAATAAAAATTAAAATAGTAAAAACAACTAAAATAAGAAAGTGACTTAACTGAATATGTTATGAGTGATAATCTGTAAATACAGACATTATTTTTTAATATACAGAGCTAATTCGATTACGGTCTCATTTTCAGCATTCCGACCTATCGTGATGGATCAACAAAACTTAGCTAAGTTATAATTTCATGGAAACAATAAATATAATTAATTAATAATTTTCAGCTATCAAACATACTCCTCGCCTTGAACTGGCATGTTCAAATGATTCTTCGTGTTATAGATGAAAACTTGAGAGTTGGATGTGTAGCTTTATATGCAAATAAATTGTATATTTACCAATCATCCTCTTAATGTAGAATTTCGTAAATTTAATCGGAGCCTCTCATAGACCACCGAAGTGTGGAGCATTAGGAGGGATGAAATGCCAATCAATCAATCAATACTCTTGCTGGAGAAGTAATTGGCAATGTGACCCGAAATTTTGATTAATTTGTTGAACTCATTTTGCAACCTGGTATCAGCGCCTGTGAAGTTGGTACCGTTGTTGCTATGTAATTCTGTGCAAAGCCCACGCCGCGCCGTAAATCTTTTGAGAGCTGAGAGGAATGCTTCACTGGAAAGGTCGCCAACTAACTCTAAGTGGACTGCTTTCGTGCTTAAACATACAAATAACCATATGTAGGCCTTGTATGTTTTTTGTCTTCTACCTTTAGCCAGATAAATGGAGATAGGTCCTGCGTAATTCACTCCAGTCTTCAAGAATGGACGGATTAATTCAACTCGTGAAGCTGGTAAACTGCCCATCAGTTGTTGTTGACACTGCGATTTAAATTTAGTGCAGATTACCGGTAGCACCAAGCAGATGATTTTCGGACGACTTCCTTTGTTTTGATTTTCCCATTCGGAATCCAGTATTCTTGCCGAGTGATACCTAACAGAAGGGTTGGACCTTCTTGTTTCTTGTTCAAATGATTGCAACGAAGAATTAACTCAACGATTTTGGATTTTCCATAGATTATTAGAGGGTGCTTTGTAGAATATGCAGTTAAGTTGTTCTGCAACCTTCCCCCAATACGAACTAACCCGAATTCGTCTAAGAATGGGTTTAAAGACTGGAGGCTGCTGCCTTTTCCAACTTGTCAAGTTCATTTTTTGATAGACCTTGAGAGGCGCAGCCCGCTGGATTTTAAGCTGAATAGACGTGTCGTCAATTTTTCCGAGGTACAGTCGACAGGATTTCTGAGGTGCGATTCCCTATAAAGGTTTTCCATCGTCTTAGATGACTTGCCAGCCAACCCAACACTATTTAAAAATCGGTCAACGTATATAGTTCGTTGATGGATAGGTTTGATTCACTTTTGATGATTTTTATTAGATCGGCCAACAACACGGCTGCACATAGCTCCAGTCTTGGTAGCGATTGTTGCTTCACTGGTGCTACCCTAGATTTTACTGTAATGAGTCTTACAGTGACACCACTTTCATTAACTATCTTGAAAATCACCACGGCTGCATAGGCCAGTTGACTTGCGTCACAGAATTCATGCATTCCAATGCCTGAACTGCTAGTTGTTTCTAAAAATCTGGGAATAGAGAAAGCGCTTATAGACTTTAGGTTAATCCTCATTTTTTCCCACACCAAATACTTATCTGATGGAAGCGGCTCATCCCAATCAAGATTGGCGCCCCAAAGTGGTTGTAGGAAGATTTTGAACGTTATGACCACTGGGGCGAGCCAACCCAGTGGGTCAAAAAGGCGACTTACTTTCGGGTAATATGATTCTTTTTGTGAAATTCGATTTGTCTTGGATATTTGACGTAAATGTGAAGTTATCAGATTTGGGATTCTATTCAATTCCCAATACCTTGACAGAATCCATGGGATCGTTGGCTTGATCTTGCATTGGCTTGTTGCCAGCTTCTTGATGTATACGCGGAATACTATGCAATACATTTACTTCCACTTTCTTAAATTAAAGCCGTAACTTGCAAGTATTTCGGAGATTTTCTCTTTGAGTTGCAATGCCTTGACTTCGTCGTCAGCTCCAGTCATCAAATTGTCGACATAGATATCTCTAAATATGACATGAGCGGCATGCGGTGAGGACTGGCGATGTTCTTCTAATATTTGTTTAATGGTTCTAGTGGCCAAATATGACGCAGAGGTCAGACCGTAAGTGACCGTCATCAACAGAAAATAGCGAATTGGCTCGGAGAGATTTGATCGCCAAACAATTTTCTGATACTTGGTGTCATCTGATGAAACATTTACCTGTCGGTACATTTTCGTAATATGATGGCAAATAAGCTCGATTGCACATTAGGCCCTACCGCTAAACATTCATTCAGCGAGATTCCTGAGCTGGACTTGGCCGACCCATCGAATACAACTCGTAGTTTGGTGGTACTACTTGACTTTTTCAGCACCCCATGATGTGGGGGGGGAGGACTTCTTTCATGTGGTTGAGTTCTTCATATTCGAAAAAACTCGAAAAAAACGGTGCTCCATTCCTCTGAGTCTTTGAATTGCGCATGAAAGCGATTCACCCAAGAGTGCCGGAGATTTCTTAAATGGAAGTTTTACCACAAACCGATTTTCATGATCCCTAGTTAGATTCTGTGTGAAGTAGCGTTCGCGAAACTCTTCTTCTGGCAATAATTCTATATTCTCCTCGCTGATAAATTCCAGTTCCCAAAACTTGCGTAGGCTTCTATCGATGTCGACAATATTTTCTTGGCTGGTGATGGTTAGCATTGAAACTGACTCGTTGTTCCTTGATTGACTGGTTTGTCTCGAAACTATCCTACCGAACAATGTATTTTGTAGAATAGGTTCATCTGGTGTAGTTTTTATTTGACAATCTAAAAGAATACTGAAAAAGTAGTCTGCTCCAATCGGAATATCTATGTTGCCCTTTGTGTTGAATTGGGTATCCGCTAACCTGATTCCAGACCATGCTTTAAAATTAGCCGATAGATTTTGCGAAGGAATCTGGCTTGTAATTTTCGAAATTACTAGAGCTTCTACGGATAGTTGAGGAAAGCTTTCTGGTTTAATGATTATTGTAACCAAGCTCTTTGAGGTCCCAGCACCGATTTGGCCCATACCACGTATTGAAATTCGAGCATTTCGTTTCCTTAATTGCAAACGCTGTGCACAAGATTCAGTTATGAAACTAGATTGAGAATCTGAATCTAGAAGTGCTCTGCATGGTATTGTCTTGCCCGATACGTCAACAACATGTATGATAGCTGTTGGAAGTATTGCGGATACATTGCATTTTGCTAATAAAGTGATGGCTGCGGTTGCTCTAATGTGTCATTTGATGTAAGCGTGTTGTGTTTTTTGTTGCATTTTTGATGTCGGCGTTGATGGTAGTTGAAACATCTGTTTGTTTTCTTCACCCATGCCTGTCGTTCATTTGCAGTTAAAACGTGAAATTGGGTACAATAATATATCGAATGGTTTATGTCGTCACACATTGCACACTAGAATGTAAATCCTGATTTTGTATCAGAGTGATTTTCAGCCTTATGATCTGAAGCACTAGAAGCAACATGACTTTTTACTTCGTTTTCCGGATTGATTCGTTTGCCACTAGAAGTCACAGTTTCAAGCGTATCTATTCGCAAAACCAAGAACATTAAAAATTCAGAAAAATCTGGTCTGGTGGTATCTGCCGCATGTTCTGCCCAGAGCGCTTTTGTTTTCTCGTCTAATTTGTGCATGAGAATGTAAGTGAGCCAGGGATCTCTGCCTGTTGCTACTTCACCAAGAGCTTGAAGTCCACGGATAACCTCGTCGGAAGTATTCATCGGTCGTCGTTTTAGGTTTTCTGCTGGTGAGCTATGTATGACTGGCTGCTCCATGAACGTCCGAATGAACGAGTTAATTATAAGTTTTATACGGTCATAGCGTTCCTTTGGTTTATTTAGAGCTCGTACGTAATTTTCTTCTGTGACGGTTATGTGCCTCAGTATACTGCCGCTTCTCCTCTTAGAAGTCCCTTCAGGTACTGACATTTTTGTACCGAATTGAGAACGGGTGAACGGAATGAATGGTGGACTTGAACAAGTCATAAAATGACTGCCACTAGAATGTGGGAATATTTTTACTCGGTAATTTTATTTGGGTTTGCTCAGAATTTTGAGTAGCGTTGTTAGAAGTCTCGAGACTGATCACACCTTGGTCAAGACTTTTGGAGCGTATCCACTTGTTAAGCGTGGATACAGCAGTATAATAATTTTCCTCGTATGGGAGGTCACTTTGCTCTTCTGGATCTTGTTGAAAGGTACGAAGCTCTAAATCGGTGAATTCTTCCATTAACTTTTCGACACGCCTTAACCGCGAGGATAATTCTCCCACATCTGTTTTTGAATGGTCTTCAATTGCATATTTTGTTAAATTTGTTAACTTGCCTTTTTTAACACCTCGGTGTTTTTTAAGAGCAGCAAGAACAGACATTTTATTAATTGTTTAAAGTTATACCAATTTTTTTTGAGGTTAGAACCACGTTTATGTATATGCACTTTTATATTATTCATGCGCACGGTTTATTTAAAATGGCGAACTTACTCAGAACATGTGGTGATTTCCGTTTGCGTAAAACTAGAATCCCTGATTTCTGTACCGCAATAGATGATTTGAATTATTAAATACGATGATTAATGATGAGTGGACTAATAAACATTCGGCTCGAAGGGCCAGATTATCGGGGTACGGCTGTTCGTTGATATGCCAATTTGGTTCAACCTGCAGCTCTTGTGTACTTATTTCCCGAGTTTTTTGTGGACTGTATAATATTTATTTGTTGAAGATTAAAATACCAAAACACCAACACCTAAAACACAAAAAATTGGTTTGATTTACAATTTAATTTATTTCTTTAATTAAAGTTTTCCCTTTTTTGTAGTTCTCTTCCAAATTATTTCGTACGACTACGCCACAATGGCACTAAAAAATTGATTTTATACAGTTTGACATAATACTAGTGTACTAAAATATAAATTCACAATATGTAAATGCTAATGTACTAAATATTAGTTTGATAAATTCGCAATAGATAGAGCGATAATTAAATTTAAATATGTATGTACATCTGTGCTGGGATGTTTATCGAAGTCTACGTCTCTTTCAGTTAGAATTAATTTGACTTCTGTTTCAATTATCAATTACTTCTTATTTATTGCTATCACAGCCTACTAGAATACATTTGAACAATATCTATTTCATTTATTTTCGTTCTACAATCGAAAAAAAATTATTTGGTGATAGAAACACAGTATAAACATCGCAATGTTGCAATCTAGCAGGCTGGTAAATGATATAAAAATTGAAACAGAGATAAATTTTATTGTACAGAAATGAGAAATAAACTTCGATAAATTATCGAAACATGGTGATGTTAGAACATCCCAGTCCTGGTTACATTGTTTCCGCCAGTTTACACGAGTTGTGATTCAACCAAAAATTTCTTCTCTTCTTTCCCCCTGCCTATAAATAAAATTTTAGTTTATAGGCAGGGGGGAAAGAAGGGAGGAAATGTTTGGTTGAATCACAACTTGTGTAAACAGGCGGATCAATAACATAAAAATAAGATACAAGAATCATTAGTTTGACGTTTTCAAATACCAAATGTTTACATTTGAAAACTGGCCGACGAATTACAGAGTCCAAACGGTGTTCGTAAAAATTCGTATAACCCAAATGGTGTTACAAACGCTGTAAACTTGACTGAATCAACTGCCATTGGTACATGTACATTTTTTCATTGTAATGCCGATTGGTGTAATTGTTGTAACCGTCTTAGATATTAGATCCTTTCCTAAAATCACATCCACTGGGAAAACGGTATCCTGTACGATATGGAATAAGGTATTGTAATTGTCACCATCCATCATAATAACTACCGAGAGTTGCCCAACCATTTTCAAGTTCCTCGAAGCAGCACCCGGAAATAAAGTCGTGATCGCTTCGAAATTCAGCACACCAATACTTGTGTATTTTTCCGCGTCATGAAATTCAAGTGTCTTCCAGTGTTGACCAGACCATGTAACTAGCTTGCACAACCAGTTTGGCCTCTCGTAAAGCATGCTTTAGGTGTGCAGGCTTCACGACAATCTATCACTCGATGCTCAAAATTGCTGCACTTGAAGCACTTTTAGTCCTTTTCTTTATTCAGGCATTTCTTACTGATATGCCTTACTTCTCCACAACAACTATAACAACCCATCATAAGCCACATACCTTTGAATTTTGGAGGCGTCTTGACATCCTTCGAATTTGCGGTGACTTTCATCAATGCTGAATTTTATCTACATTTCTTCTTTAATTCAGCATATGAATCCAATTTTCGTTTAAAATCTTCCTTGTTGGGCCATCCATACAAGAGTTTTTTATTGGTCTCCAAATCAGGAATCGTGTCAATGCAATGTTGTATAATTGCATCGTCTTTGACATTTCCAGCACAACCAGTTTCCCTCAGTGCAATCATCGATAAGAATCAGACGGTAATTTTTTTGACCAAAACGTTTTAGATGTACTTGAGTTTTAGATGCACTATACAGTGTTACTCTTCTTGATTCAAAAACTGACCAAGTTTTTCCCACGTACCACCATCGTTTGTGGCTCTCAAGCTGTTTTTCGCAGTTCTCGTTAGCAAACGCTTTCTTCTGTATGTCGCTCTATCCCAAACAATACCAAACAACTGATTTATATCTGCGAAACGCTGCTGAAACGGAACGAAATCGAGCCATTTTGAAAGCAACTGATTACTGGTGATAAAAAGTGCATTCGTATTTATCCACGTTGTGCGAAAAAGATCATGGGCAAAACGAGGTGAAGCTTTCCAAACGGTATCAAAGCCAGGATTGATGCCAAGAAAGTTAATGCTGTGTGTTTGGTGAGATTGGAAAGGAATCATGCATTATGAGGTGCTGCCACCATGCTAAATGATTGATTTTAATCTTTACTGTCAGACAAGCAATTCAGTTAAAACGTTCAGAATTGATCAGCAGAAAGGGCGTTGTGTTCCATCATAATAACACTAGGCCACACACATCATTGATGACCCGGCAGAAACTGAGAGATCTTTGCTGGGAAGTTTTGATGCACCCACCATATAGTCCTGACCTTACACAATCGGACTACTATTTGTTCCGGTCCATGCAGAACTATCTTCATGGTTTTACATTAAATTCAAAAGAGGCCTGCGAAAATGAGTTGTTTCGATTTTTCGCCTCTAAACCACAGAAGTTCTACAGTCTACATGGGATCATGGCTCTACCAGAAAAATGGCAAAAGGTCATCGATCAAAATGGCACATATTTGGTTTAATTAAAGTTCATTTGAAATAAGAAAATTCTTTGATTCAATGTCACCCAAAGAAGGCCACGAACTATTTTCCCTACCTATTTTTTGTTGGAGGAAATCTCGAGAGATTTTAATTCACATATTTAAAAAATATTTTCGCCATAAAATACTACGAGTTGAAAATATCGCTTGTCATCGAAATTGTTTAATAGCAAGTTCTTTCCAAACAAAATTTTGATCTTAGATCAAAAAAATTACTGACAATGCAATAAATTTGCACGAAATGTCATAGAAATGCATTGCATTGGCAGTTGTTGTGGTGCAAAAATTGAAAAAGCGAACCAGCGGTTTCTCGGTTAACACTCGTTTAATCGCATTAAATGCAGCTTCCTATTCACTTCCTCAAACAAACTGTACACATTTGCCTAGTAATTCCGATAGAGGGCTCGCCATAACTGAGAATATTTGAATAAATCTTCAGGAGTAACTCGCTAGTCCATAAACACTTCTAACCGTACGTACATCTTTCGGTGTCGGAAAACTCTGCACTGCTTTTACTTTTGAAATTCCCAGTTGAATTGAATTGAACGGACCTGTATCCGATTTTTTTTAAAGGAAACATACACTTGCTCAGGTTCAATTTCAATCTTGATTGTTCAATTATATTCAGAATTACTTGGTGCGGATCTATATTTCCGGGTTTTTAGGTATAAACAATGGTTTATTCAAAGTATATATACAAAAGGAAGCTAAGTGGTCATATTTAAACATTTTCTATATGCAGACTATCACAAGTTGACAACGCAGCATAAAAAGAACATGCTCCTTAAATGTCCTTTCCTCGGCCTACGCCTAATTTACAAGAAGTAAATAGTAGAACGAAAGTAAAGTATAGAGAACTGAAATACTTATTTATTTGGCCTTTTTGTTAGCATTTAATTGTGGATGAATTGCTAGTTTGAGCAGTATGCTTCAATTGTAGCATTTCTTGGACGTTTACTCTCTTCTTGATGTTCACCGTTCATATTCGGTTTGGCCGTACTCTTATTACTAACAGTGGGTTAAACATTGTTAAACATTTGTAATGCAAGCTCTTTCTTGATCTTATATGTTTTATAGCAAAATCTGTTCTCTAATTTTGTTAAGATTTCTATTTCGACTCTTCAATTATGGTCCTGTTTACAGTGACATTTTTGATAGATTTTTAAATAAAGCACAAAACAAGAAGAATTTATAATAATTAAACGAAATTTTAAAACGGGAACCAAAACTTTTAATTTAGACATCAATTCAAAGTGGAAAAAGTTTATCCACTAGGCATACCGTTCACACGTATATGGCTAATAACAACAACAAAAAGACCAAATCATTCGTTTTAATCACTCACCTCAAATATGTCATAGAAAAATCATACAAATCGAAACGATAAATAATTAATTAACAATTAAATATTCTAATTTTCATG
Organism: Nephrotoma flavescens; assembly: GCA_932526605.1. NCBI lineage: Eukaryota > Metazoa > Arthropoda > Insecta > Diptera > Tipulidae > Nephrotoma > Nephrotoma flavescens. The sequence goes on along the minus strand of OW052222.1, from coordinate 222,763,583 downwards.
TAAAATGTAATGAATTCATTAATTTCAATGTCCGGCGAAAATTCGAAATCGGAAAATCATAGCTCTACAATAAATATTGTACAGGTACTTGTACACGAACGTAACGTAACGTAATATGTAACACGTATACAAATTTTAGAATGTGTCGAGTGTTGAAATTATTTATATTTTTATGTGATGGATAATTTATTTCAAACTTTTTATAAAATATTGCTAACACTGAAAATACAATAATCACGCATCACGAATTTAATTTATAATTCAGCATTTCAGTTCTCGTATATACGAGGATACCTCTATACTCGTTCTACACCAAAACCACATAGAGCAGCGGTACCTTGCTGCTCATACAAAATTTAATGAAATTTTTGTTGTTGTAATAATATATTCTCGTCTATATTATCGTATCCTTGTGTTGTATTTTGGTAGCCGAGTGGGTGTGTGTGTTCGTGTGTGTGTGCACAACTCTGATTACTATAGTGTAATGAAAAGCTAAAAAGGAAAATAAATAAAATATTTTCCCCAATTAATAATCAATGACTTAACAAAAATATAGGCCAAACGTCGACCAAACGAACGTAGCGGCAACAACAACAACAACAACAACAAATTGTGTATGGATGCGGGAATATGCTACATGGGAATTTATTTTTATGTTTAGTTGGTTTGTGCTCAAGCACACAAGGACAACCGATTAATTAAATTGAATTTATGGAATTTTTTTTACTATGTGGTTGATTATTCGACAAATTAATGTTTGCTAAAAATTTTCATTAATTTAAACACGGTACGCACACATACATATGTATGTATACCAAAATATCTTTGGCGGAGGTGTTTTGACGAATTTTTATTATATTTTACCAAAAGTGACAGGAGTGATAAATTTCTGTCATAATTTTCCGATTAATCAAGAATAAACAAATTTTTATTAAAGGTTAAAGATTGTTTGCACGAGATTAGAAGAAAATTTTCATGGAAATGATACACAGTTACAACGGTAGCGCAACAGACACCGCTGAAAATGTTGAATGGAAAATTAAAGATCATGGCATGGTTTTCGACTTTATCGTTCAATTATATCGGAATATGAAAATTTAATTAAATTGTGCTTTCGCATTGAGTAATTGGTACATTATATGATGATTGATAGCGTATGCACGTGTATTGTTAAAATACATCTTATTTATGAGAAAATCACCACTTGTTTTTCTGTTTCGCAAAAAATTCGATTTTTGAATATTTTAATTAAAAAATTTGTTCATAAAGTTTAAAAAATCACTCAACCGATTTTGACTTGTTAGATCATCATCAGGATATGATTTCGATTCAATCAATACTGACTTGATAGATCATCGTTGATTTTTTAAACTTTTTGAACAAATTTTTTAATTAAAATATTAAAAAATCTAATTTTCTGCGAAATAGGTAAAACAAGTGTTTAATAAAGTGTCTTTATTAAGTGTAAGTGTGTTTCGCCAAGTGCCTACGGCAAATAGTGTAAAAAATATTTTGTACTAAATAGGCTAACGTTGTGTTCTTCCGACTGCAACGTCATTAATTGCAATTGTTCGACAACGGTTTTTTTAATTTGGTTGATAATTCGTTTACCGTCTCTTCATCTATTATTTCGTGAGTGGGTGAAATACTTCGATCTTATAAATATCGTCTGCTTGTTATTATTTATCGGTGTGAAGACACGGCAACGTTTAGTGGCGGCCAATACGTGGCTCGCTCATTATATTTAAGGGTGGCAGACACGCGACTACTTATTATAAATTTTGGTGTGTAGACACCGCAACAGTTACGGGCAGCCTGACGTGTCTCATCCCAAATACTAAAGCAGCAGTTCCCCCGACAACGGGGTAGTCTACAAGAGATCCTACAATGAATGGCCCCAAGGGTGACCAAAAGGTCGTCAGCCTGCAAATAACGACGGGGTCATCGCAGCGAATGGTACTAGGGCGCTGCAAATTTAATGGTGACTAAAACGTGCAGCACAGCAGGTACTACATCTTTTTTCTTTTCTTTTCTTAAATTAAATTTTTATGGTAATTTTTTTTATTTTTATCGTAATTGAGTGCCCAAATAAGGGTCATGTGACGCATGTTCCATGTATATTGTGATATCTCAAGTTTATGTTAGGTTTATAAGTATTATTTTTGATTATTTTTCGAACTATATAAATGTATCTGCAAAGATACACCGAATCTGTTGATCCAATTTTTAATTAACACGTTGACAGTGGTCTCTGTACTGATATCTGCAATTGGAATGGCCTCAGTCTAACGGGTGTATCTGTCGATCATTGTTAAATAATAAATTTGATCTTCTGACGGCGGAAAAGGTCCAATCGAATCGAGTTCTTCGAATCGATTGTTGCTTGCCCTTTAAGAGCTAATTTGACTGTGGACATATGTTTGGTCACTTTGCATGTTTGTCACCTAATGCAACTTTTTGTCCAATTTCGTATTTCACTATTCATTGATGGCCAAATGAATTTCCCTGCGATTTGTTTCACCATCGCTCGAATGTTTGGATGTGAAATATTGCGATAGGCTTCAAAAACTTATTTACGAAATAATTTGGAAACAAAAGGTTGTTGGTTGCCATTTGAAAATTCAACATTATGAGATGATCAGATCCAAAAATTCGAATTTTTTTGAATTTTTAGTTTCGATTTGATTCTGCAAGTGCCACCAGTTCCAGTTCTGAATCGTTTCGTAATGTTATATAATGTTACAAGTAGAATATCTGAAGTGAATTGAACGATTAAATTCAGGTGACGTCGCGTTGCCTTAGTGAAGCTCTGTCTAAATTTTGTTGTAACTAACACAAACTACCTTCCTTCCGCAATTTTTTTTAAATGTTGATCGCCAAATATGCCGCTGTAACTCTCAATCGTATATACAGTACTATACTTTCGAGGTTATGTAGCTTTTTAATTTTTTTTTAAAACTCGTTAAAAATTAAATTAACCTATTAAAAAAAATCGCTTTTCCGTATTAGTTTAAATAGTCTAATAAAGATTCTACCTGTCAACTGCTTGCGATATCATTCATCAGCATGTTTGTGATGTATTTTGTAGCAACTCAATTATTTGCAAAATAATTGATTCTACAAGCTTTGACGAATACGACATATAATATGCGACATATAACCGTGCTACATACAATTATTTCGATAATTAATTGATCGACATAAAAATAAATCAACTTCCATTATCAACAATCCAACTGGCCATATACACACGCCACGCTTGACAACACACAAAAATGAAATGTAAAAAATAAAATAAAAATTCTCTTCACTTAGTGCGTGTTTCAATTGGTTTAAATGCCGCATAAAAAGTTAAAAAGTTAAAAATTGTGGTGAATAAAAATGTCAAACTTTTTATCTGCTTCAAGAGCTGATAAAATTTTTATGTGGAAAACATTTGGCTGACAAAAATATTTGTTTCTAAACAAAAATTGGGCATGTACAAATTTTGAGGAAAATCGTAATAATTTTGATGTAAACTGACCATAATTAACTAATATACATTGAAATAGTATTTATTCTACATATTCTCATATTTGTGCTATATACGTTCATAACTACACATAAAATAATCAACCATGTTATTGTCAAAATTTTAACCAATTGAAACAGATAAAACGTTAAAAAGTTAAAAAAAATTTACCACGAATTTTTTTTTAACTTTTTAATTTTTTATGCGGTATTTAAACCAATTGAAACACACACTTACTAGCTGTCATCCGATACAACGAGCACGCTTAGAATAAATAGACGATAAATAAACGAGTGTATATAAAATATATAAATTACAACGCACACATACAAGTTGTTGCGGTCGTTTTGACGTACTGTTACTAACACCTCAGTTATAAGAGAATTCTTCTGGCTGCCAATAGGCAATATTTTTGTGTATCATTTAAATGATATGTATTATATAAATGATATACAGGGTGTCCGGGGTTGGGGTGGTCCTCCGTTAAGAAGTGGTTCGTTAGTTCATTCTGTGAATAAAATTGGGAGGGGGGGGGGGGTAAGTTTTTAATATATCGTCAGATACACGGTGCTTATAAGTTTGGTAAAAAAATACTCACAAATATTAAAGTGTAACTCCAAAATATTTATCGGAGAGCAACCAACTTAGTCTTACTTTAGTGGTCATTATATAGGCTTATTTAAGATCTTAGTGGTTATCCTGCATATGCATCCGTTTGATAGCTATGATGCTTTAAAGTAAAAAAAAAACTAATATTTTTTTTTTTATAAAATTCAGTTTTTCTTTCATCTCCCTTACAATCATGACATACACGTACGTTATTTGTACCCACGTTCATCCTATTTATTTATTTATTTATTATGTATACCGTTTATTTATGTTGACCGCCCCGGTGGTAAAGTGGTCAGCATGCTTGCTCCAGCGACCGGAGGTCCCGGGTTCGATTCCCGGTGGTGACAAGGAAAAAATTTCACGGCTGGTTTAGGATCAATGAATTAATCACTCATTATCCGAAATGAAAATATGATTATGAAACCTAATTTGAGGCGGCCAAATCCCTTGATGGGATATAGTGCCAGAGAGAGAGAGAGAGTTTATTTATGTTGTAGTGTAAGACCCCCGACTTAACCGTATTGGATTTTTATGTAAAGGAAACGATGAAGACGCTTGTTTACTCCAAAAAAATTTAACCAAAACAAGAACCAATACAACGAATACACACAGTAGCTCAACATATAAAGTAAGAATTACCAAGAATCGAAATAACAAAAGGCATACTTTAACGAATATTAGACATACTTTAACGAATATTCAATCACAAGGAAGACATTTATACCTCTATGTAGTACTTTTATTCTCGAGGCAAACTTTGTACTGGGTTGTTGTCCCTAGAATCGTAGAGAAGATCATGGCGAATTAAAATTAAGTAAAAAAAAAAATTATAATTGTTTTTTTGTTTTAGAAAACCTGAGTTTTATATTTTTTTTCTAAATTTAAATGCATACGCAGTATGTGAATGGATATTAAAAATAAACCCCTCCCCCTTCTCACTCCATTTTTTCACAGAATGAACTAAGGAATCACCTATTAACGGAATAGCATCCCAAACTCGGATACCCTGTATACCACTATTTTATTTATGTAATACCTCTCACTTAAATGATACTCAAAGATAATCCCTATTGGTGAAATTGGCCAAATGTTATAACTGAGGCGTATGTATATGAAGTTGGCCCAAATTCTAACCCAAAAAAATCGATGGCAATACTAAAATATACAGAATTTGACTATAGGCAAGTGTTAGCCCAAAAATGTTTAAAAAGTTTCTATTTTCTATAACTATATAAATGTTTTAATGTCAGCCGGAAACAAATCTGTCGTGATACTATCATCAAAGAAAAATATTACTGTTAACAAAAAAAAGTAAAATAAAACGAAATATGCAATTTAATTTTAATTCATTATCTGATTAATTTGTGTATGGCCCCTGAATATGAATATATTTTAAGTCAAAGAGTACATCAGAGCATTATATGATATAAACATGTGTTGGGAAATTGGATTTGAAATTAATTTAATACAGAATTAAAATTTTATCTGAAAGACAAAGAAATTTTATCTGAAAGACATAAATAAGAATCGCTCTGATTGGTTAATATTGTTTTGTCTTATATGATAAAAACGAAATTCACACTTAAGCGATACATGCGTAAATTTTGACGTATTAATATTTTTTGACATTTTATAAACCAAGCAACCTAAAAACTGTTTTTATTTTTAATTTTTTTTTTATATTTTAGAATATGTATTCTTTTGTTTTCACTGCCGTAAAATTTCTTATACAAAAATTGAGCAATGTTCAATTTTTAATTTTTGTCGTACGATAAAAAAATATGGCCAACACTGATCTATATACATGGATACGACATCAATGTCAGAAACCATATAAAACAACAGCAACAAATGGGAGCACTTTTTTTATAGTCATATCGCTCGTTTATACACACCTCTTGCTTTAAAAAAATATTTCCGAAAGATAGGACCGTACCGAGGATAGATTTAATTTCGAAAATTTCTGGAATTGGTTTTTTATTGTTATAGTCAATGAACAAATAATAATTTCAAATGGTTTAAATTATAAAACACATTTTATTCATTTAATTCATGTGGTACCGCTTTTGTATGCATATTTCTTCTTGCGATTTCCCTTAATATTTCAAATGCGCTCCTGCAAGTATTTCGAATAAAAAAAAGAGTTCGTGTCGTCAAAACGTCAAACGTCAAAAACTCATAGGAACCAGTTTTCTGTTTACATTAATTTGATTTTCGAAAATTCGGAATTCAAGAAAAGACAGAAAATTTTTCTGTCTTTGTCACAGACGTAGAACTATTTTTGCTCTACCATATAGTTTTTGACATGTCGTATCCATGTAATATAGATCAGTGATGGCCAACATTTAACCAATTATTATATATGTCTGTCAGACAAAATTTATACATGAATCACCGCCCTAATGCTTTGATGTATCCTTTGACTTAAAAGCTACTTATATTCAGGGGCCATACTCAAATTAATCCAATTCAATATTAAAATCAATTACATATTTTGTTGAATGGTATTATCATCGGAATAGTGACAAGGGGGGCCCCTTAAACCTCCGATTCCCCAACAACTTTTATGTCTTTAATGCTACATGTATACTTTTATGTATACTTTAGTATACTTTATACTTTAGTAAAAACTCTAATTAAAGTCAAAAGTTAAGTCTCAAAATAAACTGCTACGCAACTAAAATGTATTATTTATTTCGTTAATTTTTCATTTTTGAATTGATAGAATTGATTTATCTATCATGCGAGTTTTATAGTTTTATGACATATGTATTTATTTTTGGGCTGACAATAAAATATGGCGGTTTTGCTTTGGTAACAGAATAAGTTGTGATTTACAATATCGAAAATACAAAATATTTGGCAGATATTTGATGCAGTAAATTTTCGTATATTTTACAGTACCATAGCCCTTTTTCAACCACAGAAATTAAAAAATTGGCTTAATTTGTGGCGATGTTTATAAACTTAAATGTCAAATTTATAAAGTAGAAATGAACTCGCTAAAATTATGGAAGAGATAAAAAAACCCGGTCTACCAACGTAGGTTGTGAAAAATAAAAATAAAAAAAATGTTCGTTTATTTTTCACACACAAGAAGAAAATCCGTAGTGTGAAGTTTTGATTTTTAAGAATAAAAAAAATATAAGAATTTCAACGCAAGTGTTTGCATATTTGTATTGTGCAGTGAATTGTAGTTTGTGCGTATAATCTCGTAGAGGAATTAACCTAAAACGAATCAAAGTTAATTGATATCGTTTAAATTGCCAAATAAAAAGGTTTCTTCGAAAAGTACACCTGGGCACATCAAAAGTATATGTGCAGCCATATAAGGAAGTAAAAATATAGTATCTCTTTAAATTAAAGCCCAAACCAGACAAATGTGTGAGTAAAAAATCATAGTATGTAATGGCGTTTTTGATAAAAAATTTCGCTTGATTTGAAGTACAACCAACACTATTGTATGTATAGTTATAGTGTTTTTTTCGGACGAAATAAGTTTGAAAGGAATGCGCAAATGTGTAAGTTGGTTCAAAACACATACAAAAATAAATTTTTGACATGGTACTTTTGCCGTACTCACACAATTGTGTTAGTAAATGACAAAAGGGATAATAATAGTGTCGGGGTTAACTATTTTGGCTCAACTTCAAATACACAAACACAACAACTTTTTTAAAGATTTATCATTTTTGTTTCATAATATTTTCTACCACGATAGTTTCATTTTTTCACTTTTCACGATTAAAAAAATTATTAATTTTTGCTTGAGCTTTCGACACCCTTTCGTGGTCATTTTCAAATGCAATATAAAACGAAAAAAACATTTTTATAAAAACAAAAAGCCGGTATAGCAAATTCTATAAAACGAGGTTTACATAGAAAAACGGCTATCTCAGACACTTTCAAAAAATAATTTTGAAAATCAATTTTTGGAGGTGCACTACATAGACGAACTCTGTGAAAAAAAGTTGTACAAATAAATTTAAATTTCATGTATAAATAAGACAAAAAACAATAATTAGACAAATAAATTATAAGTATTACCAATATAAGCACAATCACTTACGATATTAATCGAATTAGTACTATACTTTTGATATTTAACATTTCTAGAATTGATCTTTTTTTAATTTTTTTTTTTTTGAGAATTTTGACATTATCTAATGTAATTGTATGATTATTATCTCTTAGATGTTGCGTAAGTGCACTGCAATTTTGGCCAAGATTATTTACATTTTTATGTTGGTACAACCTCTTTTCCATCATTTGTTTGGTTTGGCCAACATACGTTACGTTATAATCGCAACAAATTTGATAAACAACATTGGATTGATGCTTTAAATGAACCAAATCTTTGAGTTTCGATTTTAATGTCCGGAATTGACAAATAATTTGAAGTTTCATTTTGTGGCCGAGAGTTTATACTAAAATAAATTTGTTTATAAACAATATTATCTATTAGTTTTTTGGGATAATAATTTTGAAGTAAAGTATCATTTAATATTTTAAAATTTTTTTAATGAATTTTACTGTCCGAGAGTTTTAAAATTTTTTGATTTAGAATTTTTACGGTGTTAATTTTGTACGAGATGGGAAGCCATCACATACAATTTAGATAGCGACCTGACCAAGTATTTTTGTGGTACCAATCACAAGAAATTTTTCCATCAGGCTCATGTATCAAAACAATATCTAAAAATGAAATTTTGCTCTCTGATACTTTTTCTATAGTAAATTTAATTCTATTACTTTTATCGAATGAATTGAAAGCATCTAAAAATGTGTTTATCTTGTCTTCTGGAATGACCGTTATAATCTCGTCTACGTATCTATAATAAAATAATGGTTGAAAATTTAACGAATTTAGCACAGAATTTTCCATGACTAAATTGGTGAACCAAAAATTTGCCTAAAAACTTTATTATCAAATGAAAATTCTGAATTATATAAAACAATATCTAAAGCGGTTAAAAATTGTAATTTTGTTAATTTTGATTTAGAATTTTTCTTTATATGACACTACGTCAAGAGAAATCAAAAGAAAATTTGGTGGAGTTACAATGTTAATAATTTTTTGTTTAAAATATTTTGATTTTTGGATATACGAATATGTTTTCCCGACACTATGTTTCAAAATATTTCCTAAATAAGATGATAATGTATATGTAGGCCCATCTATAGAACTTATAATAGGTCGATATGGCAAATTTGGTTTGTGAACCTTTGGTAAACCATATAATTTTGAAATTATACAATTATAGTTCGTTAATTATTTCTTTGTATAAATATCAATATTTCCAGAATCGTGCCATTATTTATACATTTTTTCTAAATAATCCCTACGTAAGGTGACAACTGTTGCATTACCTTTGTCGGCTCGTGCAACCATAATATTAGGATTATTTTTCAAAAACGTTTTTGTTTGTTTTACGTATGATAAAATTTGATTTTTCGAGGGTGTTAGTTTTTGTGAATTTTGATTACTTTTGAAATTTGTTAAAATATTTACAAACCAATTTCGAATATTAATTTTGTCATTTTCATCTAAATTAAAAATTACGCTTTCAACATCTGAGATAATTTCATAAAATGGTACAAACTTATCAACTGTAGGTGGACAGAACTTATTGCCTAAACTTAAAACAAATTTAACGTTATTTGGAAGATCAACATTAGACTTATTTGACTATTCGAAGTTTCACTTAATTTATTTAACAAAATGTTGTCTAATTTGGTTTTATGTCTTACCTTTATTTTATCAAAATGGAAATTATATGTTGATTCTGCCCGGTGTAAAAATTCTTCATAACAATTGCTGGGTAGCCGATTTTCTAAATATTGTTGTGCAGCATTCAATTTGTTTTTGGTTATCTTAATGAGTTTAATAGTTTCGTAAATTTCTTCATTCATCACTCCAAATATAAACTTATTTTGTAACCGTGTAACAATTTCATTATTAATGTTGAATGTGTTTTTTAGAACTCTTGTCTTCGGGTAAACTTTTTCTTTTCGACATTTTAATAAAAAATGTTATTTATTTATTATTTTGGCGAGTTTAAATTTATCATTCATGAAATTTTTCATTTTTCGAACGATAATATTGTTATACTCGTATGTAATTAAAAAAACCTTCGTTGTGGCTTTCCGTGTTTTGTATTGTCCCCATATTTCAACCAAGGGTATATTAAACTAATTAAAACTATTATTGAGTTATTATATTAACTATTTTAGTTTTTTAATGGTGATTAACTCTGATTACAAAAATTATTTATTTTTGCTTGAAATAGAAAGATAATGGGAAGTGACGAAAATAGGCGCCATATTTTTTTATTTTGCAAAAACAGTAGCAGTAGAAAGAGTAAGAAATAATTTTGAGAAAACAAAATACATCAGGTAAAGGATAGGTATCATTTTTCGTTCTCGCAAATCTAAATAATTTTATTGGTTTGAGTAGTTTTAGTTTAGATAAATTCTGGATATCGTAGATTTTGTCGGAAGTTTTCATTATAAAATAATATTTGCCTTTTTTTATTTTTTATTTAATAGAGCCAATTTGGTGCAATTTGGTCCAGTTACAAATTACAATTTTTGTTTTACAATTCTAACAATTTTTTTTTCAATCATTCGCTTTTCGCTCATCGATCCCCTTTCATACTTCTATCTGATTCATTCTAATAAAATTATACACATTCTTATTTCTTATACACGTTCATTCCCATTCGTAATAATTCTGGCAAATTCTTTGCACTCAAGAGAACATCGAACATTTGTCTGCTCTGATTAAATGCAGAGCATTTTAAAATCAAATGATCGATGTCCTCCACAACCAATACTGTTAAACTTAGCTGAAAGTTTCCAGCCGAAAGATAATGCAGGTAGTGTCTTGAATACAGCAAAAATCATCCATGAACTCGAATTTAGGATTGGGTTATATCATTCGGGTGAAGGAGAAATTATTTCAGTTTATAGGAATTTAAAAATCGGTAGGAGCGAGAGTATAAAGAGAGTTTAACTTTCGGCTGCAATAGTCAAGACACTATCTGCATTATCTTTCGGCTGGCAACTTTCGGCTAACTTTAACAAGGTCCACAACCAAGCAGCTGTCACATAATTCACACTCAATTAAATTTGCCTTAGGTTAACATAAACAATTGTCTCCTCTCTCCATTTTGCAATGGCTTTAGACTCGTTTGTTTGTGTCTACTACTCAAAACAATAGAATAGATTAGATTCCCGAAAACGAAAAATGATACCTCTCCCTTAGATATAGAAATGGCTTTTGATTTATTTGATTGTGTCAACCTAAACCTAACGTTTGCACATAGTGTAATTTTCCGATAAACTGCACGATTTTAGTTATTTCGTTCATTTGCTGCACGCACGAGTGACACAATCCAAAATTTTTCATTTTTCAGTAGAGTGATTTGAAAATATCACTCAAAATTGTTTGTAAAACCGGTGTTTTTCAAAAGTAAATAAAATTACTTTCTGATTAGTAAAATAAATTTTTTTCTATTCCTCAATCGGATCTCAATTTTTATAATTCTTTAATATTTTTCAAATTTCCTTCGGATAGTTTCCAATATCTTAGAATGATAATTTCTTTCGCAAATTGAGTGATTTTTTATATGGAATTTGCCTAATTTGCTAGAAATAAGTACATAAGACAGAATGTTTTGATACAAAATAATAAAAATATGATTTATTGGGAATCGTTTGATTCGAATATCTTAGAAATGAGTGGATTTAGAGTTGTGTCACAGTAGCAGCAAATGAGTGTTATCTTCTGTAAAACTACTTAAAAATAAGAATTTTCCGGACTATTATGAAGAATGTAAAATAAACTTTTTCGAGTTTATTTTCTAGTTTTCACTAGAATTTTTTAGAAGAATTTTTTAACAGTGTATTTACTAATCCTCGTTTTATTTTGTTATTTAGGACATACTTCACTGCCATCACCAGATAGTAAGAATTTATTAAAGGAATTTGAGGCACATTAAAAACTGGGAAGTATATTCATTCCCATCTCTCAATGGATGCCACATCTCTTTCAAACTTGAAAACCTTCTACTGAACATAGTAAGTTATAATCTCAATTAAATTAAGTTTATTATTATTTTTTTTTTAATTACGTAAATGTACAACATAATTTGCTTCATAAATTATATAAACGTAAAAATGCAATTACAAATGTTATTTAACGTTCTTACAAAAACCAAATGAAAATCCAGACGATTTAATTGCTCTAAATTGTATTCTGTATAAGACGATATATAAAGAAAAAATAAATTAACTCTGATTAAATTTGAAAATTAATTTTCACCATAAAAGTTTCTTACATTATATAAAAAAAAATTATTTACTATTATTTCATAGCTGTTGTTGTATAGTTGTATTAACTATTTAGTATAAAAAATTAAAGCTCCGTGTAACAACTAACAGACATACAACTGCTATAAATTTCTACCATGCGCGAACGCTCAAAGTTGTGGAAGTGGAAGTAAATTATATCGAATAAAACTTAAATTCAACAAGACATTAAAAATATTATTACCATCTTCATTCTAAAGTTCTATTTGTGTATGTGTGTTGTATATTTGGAATAGTAGCAGCTATCATAATATGAAACTCTTTTCGGAAATAATGAAAATTGCAATGAAATTTTTATGGTCGAAAGAATTTAAATGTGATGTGATTAGTGTGTCAACAGAAATATTTTTCATTACAGCATGACAGTACTTAACAAATACCACACACAACATGCGGCAACCGGGAACAACACCGCATACACCATTCATCCTCCATCTAATCCGCCACGGTATGCAAAAACAATGTAATTCTATTGTTTTTTCAAATTTCGTTTTAACAACAATTTTTCCAATTCTATTGTTTTATTTTCTATATACCATACATTTTTATCTCGCCAAATGCCAAACAATTTTCACTTCCTTATCTAATGGCATGTCAATTCAAAAAGCAAAAGGAAAGCGAAAAACCAAACCAAACTTTTCCAAAACGAAATAAAAATTTATTGAGTGTTTGGCATTTGTATGTATTATGTACCGTAATCTGGTAATAACATTTTGATAACGTCAATAACGATATTCTATATACGTATTACTAACCATTGAAAATATATTCGAACGGATTTGATTATTCCGTCAATTTATAAGATTGCAACTTGCACAGTAAACCAATATAAACCGAAGAATTTACATAGTTATCAAGAATCGTGGCTCGTGGGTAGATGGCACGGCACGTGTACATACATATCAGTTGGTAACCCAAATTTGTAATTATTAATGTTAACAATTTGTTTCGTATATAAATACAAACTTTCGTCGTTATCGGATTCTAAGAAATTAACCTACGGTTAAAGTATTCACAGTATATATTTTTTCCTATTAACTACATATAAAAACGCCTACACAATGAAAGTTTTGTACCTGAAGAAAGTGCCTGAAACAAACCAATATTACATGTTAACCTGGATTCTTGGAAATTGTCTTGCGAAAATGTTATCTTTAATCAAGCGACGGTTTTGCCAATTTTTCCCACCCAAAAAGTTGTATTTTATCACGATGGTAAAATCAATTCATTCGGTAGTCGAAATGCAAGAAATCAGTGCGTCTTATCGAAAATATAAGAACATATTATTTACAATGGTCCGGGTGCGTCGAAAAATGTTCTTGTGCATATTCGGTGCGGTGTTAAATAAAAGTGGACTGTCACGACAGAAATCTCATTTTGAAAATCCCACGGTTTTCTTATTTCGTTGAGTAGTAGCAATTTTGTGCGTATAACCGTAAAATTTGTACATAATGTATTTTAGTATATAAAGTGGGATTTTTATTTTTTTTCAAAGTGTTTTAATTTTTTAAAAGGTAAAATTTTCAGAAATTACCCATTTAAAATTTTTTGAAATTGATCTTCTGAAATTTTGGTTGAAATTGGGGTTTCCAATGGATGATTCTGGCTGATTGGGAGTAGATACAATCATGAAATTTGATCAGAATGTTCATTTCAACTAGTTGAAGTCAGTTCATTAAAAATTGGGATTTTCAGGAATCATTCATACAAAATTTTTCGAAATTTATCTTCTGAAATTATGGTTGAAATGGGGGTTTCCAATAGATAATTCTGGCTGTTGGGGATTAGATAATATCATGAAATTGGATCGGAATGTTCATTTCAACTAGTTGAAGTCATTTCATTAAAAAAAAGTGGGATTTTCAGGAATCATTCATACAAAATTTTTCGAAAGTGATCTGAAATTTTGGTTGAAGTGGGGTTTCCAATCGATGATTCTGGCTGATGGGGAGTAGATACAACAGTTAAATTTAATCAGAGTGTTCATTTTAACTAGTTGAAGTCATTTCATTAATAAAAAGTGGGATTTTCAGGAATCCAATGGGTGATTCCAATGGAGGTTTCCAATGGGTGATTCTGGCTGATATTCAGGCACAATCATGAAATTTAATCAGAATGTTGATTTCAACTGGTTTAAGTGATTTTATTAATAAAAAGTGGGATTTCCGAAAATCATTCATAAAATGTATTTCAAACAATTTACCTTGTAGATATATGGTTGAATTAAAGGTCTTATTCTATTCTCAATTCTGGCTCATATGGAGTATTCCTCCAGTGAATCCTGGTCTTGTCAGGTTATGTACATTTTGTTGATCTACTTCAATAGATGTTGTACATATCGCATGCAAATAGGCAGATATAGCCTTTCTAGGGAAAATCCTGACCATTTCTTGAATAGAACTAAATTGTTTTTGGCATGCACAGTTTGGCACAACTAAACTAAAGAAAATATTTGTTTTAATGATTTAACAGATCTATGGGATTTCTGGTGTGATAGTCACGTGAAAAATCCCACATTATCTCTCAAAATACATTATGCATAAATTTTACGATTAGGCGCTCAAAATTGCACAATCAAGTACTCGACAATGACATGTCAATGACATGTCTGAGTTGTAAGCAAAAAGTCACAGACGAATTGTATGTGACATGTCTGAGTTGAATTGTATGTAGTATATCTGAAAGGAATCTTGTACATGATATGTCTGAAATAAATTTATGTCCTTAACATTTTATTTAAATGAAGGATAATATTTCGAATTTGTTTAAATAAATAATATTGTATTTAGGCTGCCGACTACTTACTAGTATAGAAAATATAGGAAATCTAATATATGTTTTTGTCTTTTCGTAAGCATTCCATCAGTGGCTTTGTGACGTTTGAGAAGTTTTTGATAAATTAGCGATAATATCCCAGAAGACATTAAAAGCTTTTAATTTTTTTCTCAATTGGTTGTGTTTAACTCCGTCACAGGTAATTTGAAGCTTTAGATTGATCTTTCGTAATTAGTTAAACACATGTTTTAAATACTTTAAGTATCGCCTAACACAACCATGACCCTTTGAAATTTTAGCGATTTGACGTTTTACTTCCACTTTGAATTTGAGGATACCGATGAAACAGTAAAATGAAAGAGTGTGGTTGTTGTCTCCAACACCCGACGTTATTTTATGACAAATGTACAATTTCTATAGTAGAAAATTGAACCTACCTAATTGTCTTGTTTAATAAAAAATCATTATTATTGCTTAAATTTCAGAAAACCAAGGACTTTGTTAAAAATGTAATGTTCTTTGCAAAAGTTGTAAAAGCTCTTACTAATGTTGCTTCCCCATTTTGCATAGCTCTCCCAATTTTTGCAAGCAACTTTAGTATGAAGTTTTATTCCGAATATAGTCAATCCGCCTCTGGTTTATAGAGATGTCGAATTTTGGTGAAATATTTTTTTTGTCATTTCCCGTTGATTTTGTTTGATAAATTAATTTAAAATCTTATTGTATTAACCGCTTTTCGTAAATGCATATATTTTTCAAAATATTTGCAAAAAACGAAAAAGCTCCTATGGAAGCTTCCAGTTCCGATGGACCGATTTCGGACAATTCGCTGAATCTTCCGATTTGTAGTAAAAGCTCAAGTATTAAGTGTTTTCGGTAAAAGTGAACCATTCCCTATGTACCGCCCCCCACTCCTTCACTTAAGGGGGAGAGGGGCCTTAAGTTTTGGGAAATTGATCTGATCCGATATTGTTGCAAATTTAAGTCGAACTTTGCAGTGCATAGTCGATTTTCTCATAATTGACCTTTCCAAATAATTGAAAAGGACGAAAATGCTCCTATGGAAGGAGCTGCTCTCACTTTTGGTGAACCGATTTTGGCCAAATATCACTGAGATCTTCAGTCCATTTGGTGTGTATAGGAATACACAAGACAAAATATTTCACAAAAACTGAAAAGCTCCTACGAAAGCTCCTACTTCTTGCAGACCGATTTCAAAGGTACAAGGCCGAGATGATGTAAAAAAATTAGTTTTTTTTTAAATCGTAGTTTCTGGTTAAATTTTGGAAAAATAATCTGGGCTGATAACATCTTTTAATTCATAACCATTTTTGCCGTACATGCTATATTTCAAATAAACGAAAAAAGCTCAATGGAAGCTGCCACTTCCGCGGGATTGATTCCATCCAAAAATCACTGGGATTTTTCGATGTACGGAAAAAGCTTAAGTATGAAGTTGACTTATTTCAACTGTGCTGTAGAGAGCAGACAGACATTTAATCAAAAAACTCTAGATAAAAAATTTTCACGATTGAAATCGTAATTTCCGCTTTAATTTTAGAAAAGCGATCTAGGACGGTATTGTTACAAATTTAATTTATTGTAGTATTTTGTAGTTCATAATATTGTTTCTGGTAAATGATATTTTTCTCAAAATATTTGCAAAAAACAAAAAAGCTCCAATGGAGGCTGTCACTTCCGGTAGATCCGAAATTCATTTCAAAATCCACTATCTCCCAATGTGTAGAAGGATCTTATGAAGTATAAAGTTTCATCCCGAGCTATCAATTCAACTGGGATGTACTGTTTTTTGATATAAAACGTCATTTCCTCTTAAATTTTGGAAAATTGATCTGAAATGATATTTCTGTAAATTTAATTTAGAATCTTTTAGTTCATAGTGGATTTTTTCCCATAATCCAAGCTGCCACTTTCGGTGGGTCGATCTCGCCCTAAAATCTTTGTGGTCTCTCAATTTATGATCAACAAAAAATTAAAGTATGAAGTTTTATCTTTGCCAACTAATCCGTTTGAACTGGGCTGTACAAGGAGTAAATTATTACTGAAACATATTTTCGAACAAAAATTGTCATTCCCCCTTAGATTTTGGAAAATTGATCTGGAGCGGTATTGTTGCAAAATTAATTTAGAATCTGTTACATCATAATCGTTTTTCCCGTACATTTATTGTGAGTTATGTTTAATTCAATGTATTGTTCATCGCTAGCCTCTATTTTTCCCCATCTTTCTGGCCGCACGCGAATACCACGTCTGAAGAATGCTTTTTCTTTTTGGGCTATCCATGAATCAACCCAATTTTTGGGTATCTTCATATGATTTGAAGTATTGCTCACATAGGCCATTCGTCGGCCAATGTCTGGCTAATACTGCGGACTAGTTAAAATTTCTCAATTGACTAAAGTAGGTTTTGACCGGCGCCGCAACATATAAACGAGTATTATCAGGCACGAGAATAATTTTATGGTGTCTGGAGTAGTACTGAGCGCGTTTTTCGTTGTGTGATCGGCTCAACCATGCAGCAATTGTGATCGGGAGAGCCCCCCATCAATGCTTTCGTTCGGATTTAGCATAATACACAACACCAGGCTGATCCCACCAAATACACAACATGAGTTTTTTAGAATTTAATTTGAATTATAGATGGAAGATTTGCAAGAATCGCAACAATCAGTCTCGAACTTAATGAGATTCTCATCAGGCCGCGGCGACTGACGTTGATATTTTTACATAGGAATATTGTCTATATATAGAACAATACCGTACGCTATGCAGTAATTCGCTAGTAGTACAACTACATGGTGTTAGAAAACCTGTGTTTAGAAAACTGTTACAACAGGTAGATAATCAACCAGTCTTGAGCAACCGCTTTTGGTAGGTTGATTAACTTTCGATTGAATGCGTAAATTATCGATTTTCTGCGATTGTATCTATGATTTATACACTTCATCGCTTCTACACAATTCGCATCAGTGAACGTCATCTTCCAACGTACCACTACAAAGCAGCTCCACCAGACAAATATGTATTGCTTCAGCAGTTGAAATTTTGGTTTCGGCGTATTCATTTCCATATTATCCGAACAGCAGTATTGAATAGATCGATCTATGAAACTTTGGAATCCCGTTAGATCGCCAAAAAACATTGGAATATCGACTTTAGCACGCTTGACTATCAATATAGTTGCCAATACAATATGCTCCCTGTTATTGATCCTTGACATGGTCTGGCTTGTCGTTTGCGTAACGCTCTGTTTAACTTGGATTTTGCTGGCAGATATTTCCATCTCGGGAAATTTCACAATTTTGGTTAATCCAGATTTACAAGCATGACGTTGCCTTTTAAACCATCAGCCATATTGTTCGGCTACACTATTAAATTTACTGAAAATAAAAATTAAACTGGTCGACAACAAAGTTGTTCGTAAACTGGTCGAACGAAGGAATTTCGTTTATTAACGATTGTAGGCAATTTCATTTATAAGCTTAAATGTCATTTGGTAGCAGAACTACTCAGACAAGGTTGCCAACAACAATGAGAAATTCAATCCAACACAAGTAAACGGAGTTGACATGTTTACACATGCCACGAGTAGGACCCTGACAGGTTTACCATAATTTGATACTCAATATACATGGCTGCTGCTTGATGCATCCAATATAACGGCGAAGTATTAAATTTCGTGCTCTAATGATGCATTGCCTTTCCTGTATCATTGGGGATTTGGGGAAAGTACAGTACTAAGCTATTCTTGAGACGTCCACCTACATGCTTTTGTTAGAAACCGGCTTCTACTGTAAAAACTTCTTATATTCATTAGAGAATTGTACACGCCGCCGCTCTCTGCACAACACTGCTTCTGTTAGATTGATTTTGTCAACACTAATGCCCCTAATATGGTTATCACCTATACGCATCACTTGGCGACGTCTAGTCGCGGCATTCGTATTTTCGTATTATGATTCTCGCCGTGAAAACGAAGTGAGCGAGAGTGATGTCAAAAATGATCACCTAAAATTTTTAGGTGATGTAGTGCGATTTTTGTTTTAATTCAATAGTACAAATAAAAATGGCTGGCAGTGATAATTTATGTTTTATTTTTATAGTGAAAAATAATTTGTTTGTATATTTTATAATAATTATTATTATTTTATTTCAAAATATTGTATTATAAATTCAGGCAATTTTATCACGAAAAAATAAATCGATACTACTGATCATTATTAATAATCGTTGATCGTATTAATATTTTTAATTGTTAGTTTTAGAATATTTTGATTATTTTAACTAACTAAAATACATAAACAAACACATAATATGTCAAAACTGCTAACAAAAACATTGTAGCCAGCTACATAAAGTAAAAAATTTAAAAACAATGCAAATCACCGCATACTCTCATTCGCCAAAATAAAGATGAGAACCATAATACCAAAATACTACTCACACGAATCATACTATCACGGCGAAAGAGAATTGAGGTGATGGTGAGGCGAGAACCATAATAGGGGCATAAAACTACGTGGTAGTTCGAAAAACTTGTGAAGAGATAGATCGGAGTCTCTTTACTTCGATCATCTATTTCTGTCTCATTTGTGCCGTGCGATTATGATATTACTCAAAATCTTAGCTGATTTTCCTTTCTTGTGTTCGAAAGCATCGTCTCATCGGCCTCGCTAAATCCGTGTAGTCCCAGTAATTCGTTTCGTTTAATATCTCCGTTAGTAATGTTTTGTCCCAATATTCCTTGATACGCCAAAAATATTGAGAATAGCATCGACAAAAAGATCTTCCTCTGAGGTTTTAGCGGCCTGTAGATGAACTTGCGGAAAACAGTAGGCTATTAGCGAAAAAGGGTGCAGATGATGTCCTGTACTCTCTAAAGGGCGATTAGTATGGCTGGTCCAGTTCGTATAGAGATACTTGACGGTATACATTTTTTCGAAGTCTGCTGGTAAGACGAAATGAGATGAATATTATCCTAAGTTTGGTGATAGCGTTTTGTTCTTATCGTACACCACGCGCCTCGGCGTAAAGTAAGCGTTGATATCGACCGGACCTTCCATCTTTTCATGTAGCCAAGCATGTTGTATTCAGATAGAAGTTCGCAGCTCTGGCCCGCCTTTGAATCGCAGTTATACGCATTCATACGCATCCATCTTTGGAACGAGTGGTGCTTTCCTTGTAATGTTTGTTACAGGCTGTTTCGTCTGTGCCAAACTCAGTTTTTTTCAGAGTTTGTATTTCTTGGGCTTTGGTGACAGCTCCCAAATTTCGTGTTTTGGGTAATCAGGTTGCTACTGGATCAGTAATTTCTCGACAATTGTTAATTGATAACACTTCGAATCACCACGATCCATGGATAGCCATCTCAAATCCCGGTTCATCAACTCGGGCATTTTAGCCGCTTATTTCGGAATAACCGATGCGTTGACCATCATTTCAACATGATGAGTTTATTGCCTTGGTTTCATGCGGATTGTGACTAATGATTGACATATGATGTCTTCGGTGATAAATCTTGATATTGAGTAGCAAAACTTAACACGGTGCACAATTTTAAGACAGTTAACCCGAACTGTCCCACAATTATAATTTTTTGAATTTTCCTATATAAAGCACATATTTAGTGTCTATTGGGCGTAAGACTGCAGAAAAAAGATAGCGGTCATCTTTCCAGTGCAAACGTTCCCTAAAAGGGGTGTTGCCGTATGGCAACACGGGTACATGCACGGATGTTTTTTTTTCACTAATACTTTTAAACAGAAAACTGAAATCAAACCCATAATATTCGTTAAATAAACAGAAAAAAAACATTTAATACAAAGGCTTACATCACATTTTACGCAAGCTGTATGAAAAATAACTTTGCAGTAATCATCAGTGCGTCGTTGTTACTTAGGAAAGGGAACAACGAAGTGACCGATTTGATCGAAACGACGGGTCGTTTGTAAGGGATGTTTTTCTACTTTTCGATTTCTATTTACTGAAGGTCCCGGCCGATTTTTCCTTTCACCGTATAATGCGTACAAGAGTAAACAGCTATTTGCTTCCTAAATTCCAGGTGGGTCATATTTGGTTGGCTGAATCGGTGAACTCCGCCATTTTCCCCGTTGTACGCGATTCTATAATAAGCCAGATTTTGGTCCAAGCGATCGACACCACAATTTTTATTGTAATTGGTAACGACGCAAGGACGTGGTAGAGCCACTTTGTTTTTATGCTCTTTGGAGTAGCGGGACGCATTGGTTCGTGGGTGTACGCTAAAGTTTGTGGATGCCATATACACTTTGCTGTTGTCGACCCATTTTGAGATTTCAGTTTCTTTCATTGTTGCAGATGCACAAAACCCGGGTTTTTCCTTTCTTAAATATTTTTTAAGCGCAAGTGGACAACTTTTTAGGATGCGATTCTCGCGAATCGCCCCAGTGCAAGTATATACCCACGTGATTTCAATATGTATACTAAAAGCGGTAAACCAGTAAACAGATTTTCGAAATAAATCGAAAATGGCCGTTTTTGAACATATTCAGGAAAATCATCGATCATGCTGACAAGCGGTGCTGCGCATTCCCCAAATTGGTCCTCGTACGTACTATTTGATCGAGGATTTTTCCCCTGATATACCTCAAAGTAACCCAATGGAGTGCAAAGTGACCATGTTTTAAAGCCAAACCTAATTGGTTTTTCCTTTATGTATAGCCTTGTCGTCCAAAGTTATCTACCACACTTTCGTCATACGACATATTTGGCCCGGGGTGAACATGCTGTATCGTTTTAGCGTTCAAATCATCGGTAGAAACTTCCACATTTTGTCAGGATTGGGTTTCCACTTATGCGTGCACGATTGTTATCTTCGAAGTGGAGAAATTGGAAGTATTTCGTTAAACCGATTTTTTTCGCACGCTATTACAGACAAGATTGTTTCGCATAACTTCTTCATTGCTCCACATACACTGAAGACTTGTGTGATAGTTGAAACCACTTATTAAAAGCAGCCCAATAAACGTGCGTAGCTCACTTACAGATATTTGTGGATTTGGTTTTTCAGCAGCCAATTGTCGTCAAAGAATTTCTCAAATTGTACGTGGTGCTTCAAATTGAAGAAATCTTTAAATTTCCGGAGGGGAATAGTGATGTCATGAAAACTGAATTATCGTCCTCGTTCCATGTTCTTTATTTTCATTTTTTTGCCATTTGCTTTATGTTGTTTAGATTTTTTTTCATTCCTAAAAGTTTGGTGGAAGTTGTAGATGTGTTACGACTACGTGTTCGTAGCTACCGGTGGTATTAATTGTTTTGGTACACCTTGTTTTGGTAAGAAGAAATAAAAATTGAAAGCGAGACCAATATGCATCGAGCGTGTGCAAATCAAAACGCTCTGGAAGAATATGCTTCTCGTTTACATCAATGCGAATTGATGTAAACGAAAAACAGAGAAGAAAGAAAATTCTTCTTGAACGTTTTGCGCGTCGTTATTTGGTGCGAGAGTTTTTTTGTTGTTGGTTAGTCTTTGATTGGAATTTGACTAAAAATAGATGTCGTCTTACTTTGGCAAAAGTTAAAACCATTCTGGAATAGAATTAATTTGTACTCATAGTAACAACCAAAGATATTTTTTAATTTAATTTTATTAGTTGGTAACAATTACATTTTGAATTTGAAAACAACGTAAACATGCAACTAAATACATTCAATTAAATATTAATGTGCTAGAACATTATTGAATATTATAACAAATCGTAACTAATTGCTCGTGTTGTTTAGAAAAATGCGATGTCAAAATAACAAAAATCACTTTTATATTTTTATTGCCAATTTTATTGGTGGTGAACATTTAAACTACAGGTAGAATAGAATAATTCTATACCAGCAGAAAAGTTGGTTTAAAATAATTCCAATTTGGAATTATATATGGGATTGTTGTTGTAAATTTCTCAAAGTAAGACAGCAAGAGTCTCGATTTTTTTTGGTTGATACATGAAGAAATTTTTTTTTTTGAAAATGAAAGAAGATACCTCATTTTGTATTTAAAAATAATAATAAAAAATATCTTTATTTTTTGTGATGTATATTTAAAATAAAATGTGTAATGAATAAAAAAAACAGATATAATAAATTACAAATAAATGGTATATAAAAATAAAAATTCTATTACTCATTATTATTACTCTTAATTTTTTCGGTATTGGTATGGTGAGGGGTATTTCTCTTTCCATGTCGGTGTAGGGTTCGCGGTCCCTTGGTGCCCGCATCCTGATTCGAAACCGATGTTTACCACCGTGTGAGTTCGGACTGATGCGCGCACCAAGGCACCTCTCTTCCGTTATAATTTTTTTTATTTTTTTCGCTGTTCGTTCCTCAGGTTCCGGCCGACAAATTTCGGTGGAACTCGGGTTATTATTATTATTTGCGTTTTTTTTCTGATTAAAATCTCTGTACACGGTGTAAGCCAGAAGCCATGCAAACCTCAAACCCCACGACCCATAGCACTTCTCCCTGAGTTGTAGCCGGCAAAAATCACCGTGGAGGCCTCTGCATGCGCTTAGTGAAATCTGCAGAATGGCTATCCTGTAACAGATGGTGCACTACATTTTAAAGGATCTTCAGGTGCGACAGATGAAGTTTCTGGTAAACTAGTATCATATTCGTTCAGTTGAACTTTCTCATCTAAATCGCTATCCTCATTGTCATCACCGAAACTTGTAATAGGACGATCACTTCTCAAAACTATTTTACAGTTGGCTTTCAACTGGCAAGGGCAAACATCGTCGAGAATACTACCCAACTCATCTGCGGCATCGTCTTCTACGCTTACGTAACCTTCATTTTTTGGAGGTTCAATAAACACAGCATGAACGTCGTTCGTGTCGTCCTCGGCGTCTAGTTGATCAAAATAATCTAACGCGCCTTTCAAGTAGAGCGGCATAGAATTAGACAAAGTAATTATATGGCTATATGGCAACAGGTGAAAAAAGCAGTCTGAAAAGCAACGATTGAAATTATGTTTTCTCAATTCGAATATTTAAGATCAATAAAAATCACAATTACTTGATTAATTACAAAAAATAATTAAATATACTCATTCGGGATATATAATTAAAATCAAACTTACTTTTTCATGAAGTCCATTTCCACAGTTTCCACAATTTTTGTTTTTTCTGGACTTTTCTGGTACTTTTACTACAAAATTCAATACCACACTAATATTTATTTTCACTCGAGCAACGAGTATTACGCATAACGGTTTAAACAAGAGAGAGAAAATAATTGTATGTTGTCGTTTTACTTTACTATCCGAACCATAATGTACAAGTGTTTTTTTGTTGGCATATGGCAACCCGAGTACAATTCGGTTTAAAATATTGATTGTGTGAGTGAATCTGCGTTCTTCCTTCTTACACTGTGAACAGGACTTGGTTTTGAGTCGACTGGACTGCCAGAGCACAGATTTTGGTCGAAAACT
Organism: Nephrotoma flavescens; assembly: GCA_932526605.1. Classification (NCBI taxonomy): domain Eukaryota; kingdom Metazoa; phylum Arthropoda; class Insecta; order Diptera; family Tipulidae; genus Nephrotoma; species Nephrotoma flavescens. The sequence goes on along the minus strand of OW052222.1, from coordinate 222,738,828 downwards.
GAGACTTGAGAGTTGAGAGTTTGGTGGTGCTTCACTAACTTGCTAGATGCGCAAAATTAATGTTATTAATTGATTGATGTAAATAATAATTAAATTTTATATTTACATCTAGTGTGCTGTTGAAATAACATAAAAATTCTTAACTCTCCAGACTGGGTTTTCGAACAAAATTCGTATGCAGATGTGATAAACGCAGTAGATTTGAATGTAGAAAATGATGCCTTCAAATAATCGCCAACTTTGCCAGGTAAATTTTTTTTCAACCTTGCGCCCGATTTTTCCTTCAAATTTCTAGAGCTGCGTCTATCAACTTTTTCTCCAAGGAACTTTATATCTCCTCTAATTCTGCACGTTCTGCTGTTTACAGCAACCTGACTATCTTCCTCCATTCATAGTTCGGCCAAGTGGGTGCTTTGCCCTTTAAATATAGCTCAGCAAATTGTCCACCTTACTCCGCTCGTAGTTTTGCCAATTACGCACTATGCTACTCACCTTGCTAGTCTATTTTGGCATTATAATTAGGCGCCTTCTCTGTGCGAAGTTGATCTAGTTATAGGCGGTTTGCTCTGTTTATATTTACTTCATTTGAAGTAACATGACCAAGTATGATTTCTGTGGCTCGCAATCAGGCGGCTGTACTACTGTAGTTATGTTTTATCCACTCCTCTTCATTTGTATGGAACTCAACGCTAGTACAGGCAAGTGTGCTGATTTCGTTATAGCTATAAGAGGAGTTTCCAGAACTTCTATCAGTCTAAATTTCTTAAGCTCCTCATTTTCTTTCTTTAACCCTTGCTGTTTCATTACTAAGTTGTGATGCCACTTTTTCTGTTTCACTCAGTCTTGTGCCATAGTTCAACATTTCCTGCAGAGTCGCAAACTGTGTTTGTTTAGGTGGTTATCTAGATATTTTTGAACTTCGGCCGAATAGGCTTTGCAATGGTTGGCCAGAATTCTTTGAGACGACCTTGTTAGAGAAGGTGTGATTCTCGGTATTCGGTTATCTCGCCATTTCTCGGTCGCCAGAGCCTCGTTTGTTAATTAGCAGGGAGCACCACGTGCATATGAGGTTTGGGCTGGTATATTGACCTTCTAGACCGACGTGCCTTATATTAGTTTCAAATGAAAGAGTGTATGTTTTTATTTGTAAAATTCTTATTGAACGCCTGAAATCGTAACAGATAAGTAATTGTTAGAATTATAAATATTTTAAATACAATCAATAACTTATTGAAATTTAAAATTCATAAACGTACACAAGTTTCATAAACATAATTTAAAAATAAAAATAAATTTCCAAGTAAAAACTTTATATAAGAGAATCTAAAACATGAATATTTTATGTAAAACATTGTATAATTACGGTGAAACAACTAATCAAAAATTACATGAACATAATTTTAATACCAAAATATTTATGTACTCAGATGTATATATACATAATTATGTGTGTATATCAACTCATGATTATGATTTTGTTTCAATGATATAGTATACCATGTACTAGTTCACATTATAATTATGTTTAATCTTTATGTTAATCCACCCGTAATCTATGTACTTATGTATATCAATATATACAAGACGTAATCTACACATAAATATTTTAAGTTTCTATATTGCATTGAATGGAAATCGAAGAAAATCGATCCATTGTGTTTTGTACTTACACACAGACACACACGACACGAGTACTTATAATAAATGTACGATGATGATATAATCAATGTTAAGCTCGTTAAGTTAGATTTATGACCCGACAACTTTAATAATTTTATTGTGTTACAGAACACCCAATATCCTTCCCAATCGGAACTACATCTAGGATTACCAACCATTGTGTACACAATTTAAATACTAAAAAATGTTAATTGTTTCAGGTCCGTGGTTTTGCCCTCTCCCCCCGCTTTCTTTTCGAAGAAGAAATATTTGATATAATCAAATACCAAACTAACATAAAAATTAGGTTAATACAAGAATTCCCAGATGTTTCTTTAAAAATTTTCATTTTATGTGTATATGGGGTAGATACTCGATCGGCTAGCAAGCAAGCAATTTGCTAGTCAAATTCCTGGCTACTCAATCAATTTTACCAAGAAAATTTGAATTTCTATTTACATTTCTTATAAATTTTTTGTTCTTTTTTGCGATTGCACAGTAAATTTTGCGGCTTCAAAAAATAAACAGCAAATTTTTGTATTGTTTTACTGTGCAATCGCAAAAAAAACAAGAATTGTATAAGAAATGTAAATAGAAATTCAAATTTTCTTGGTAAAATTGATTGAGTAGCCAGGATTTTGACTAGCAAATTGCTTGCTTGCTAGCCGATCGAGTATCTACCCCTATGTCTTGTACAATATTCGTTATAAATATATGTTGCTTGAAAATTATTATTTTTTGTGTTGTGTTCGTAGTTTTCCAACCCTCGAGCTTAGTGCCGTATAAATATTAGACAAATAAAATTTTATTAGAGCACAAGCAAAAAAAAAAAAATGTTTTTTCCTAGTATATTACACACGTTAAATTCTATACATCCCGGTACGCCATACATAAAAATACAAACCCGGCAGATGAAGGATTCTGGGAAAATATTTTCGTTTTAATGCAAAAAATATATAAAAATCTAAACTTGTTGTATAATAGCGTTTCCCTCTGTTATAATGTTAGATTATTAGTTTTTTGGTGTGCGCTCTTGTTCAGTGTCTAAACGGGTTAATATGGTTGGCCTCGCCCCCTACATAAAAATAAACCGGAATTTTTACTTTACGTATATATGCATAGTTTTAAATTTGTTGCTCAAAAATTTTATAGTTTTAGATTATGTTAAATGATTTTAATTAATTTTTGTATTTAGTTTTTCGCTCGACAACGTTTTTCCCCTTGCCAAAGCAAAATATTTAATTTTTACGCTCGGGATTGAGATTTGGTAGTTTCTGTAATCAAAATCAACAACAGAATTCACCTTTACTGCTGTTTGGATCATTTTTTTTCTTTTTTAATTTAAAATTATTGCCATAAAGGATGTTCATATGAGAACGTTTGGGCTAATTTGTGTCTAATCTTTATTTGAATTAGCTTTTGAGCAACGTATTCGCAAAATTTAAGTTTTTGAGTGGGGGAGGTATGTGTGTGTTTTTATATGTGTTTATGTTTTTATTTTCAGAATTGTAAAGAAGACTTGAAAAAAATATAATGAAACGACACCAAAAAGAGCGACGAATTAAATTAACCCTCATGTGAGTGAAGAAAAAATATCTTAATTTGGGTGACTAAGGTACTAGGGTACCTTACACGCAAATTTTTCTGGAAACTAATTTTTTCAATTTTTTTTGTTGCAATTATGAAATTTATAACGGATTTTGTTAAAACTACATAAATTGAAAACAGCTTTCCATAAGCCGCAACATGTCAGTTTTCGAAAAACATTCTGTAAAAATACGTATATAATCCAACGTGCCACATCAGTGAAAAAATGATCGATAGTAATAAAAAAATGTTTGTTTAATTTTTTTGAAATAAATAAAAATATAAACATAAATTAAATGAAATAAATTAACAGAAATACAAACAATGAAATACATTGACATATAAGACAAAACTATAAAATATTTGCATACTATTTCTGTTAAATATAGTGTAAAATGTATAAAGGTACCCGGGTACCTTTGTTATTCTAATTCGTATAACTAAACTACTTTGTGCTCTCACGTGCTTCCAAGTTGTAAAAATTCCCATTTTTAAGTGTGATCGTAATCTATCAATTGAATTAGAAGTTCTCATAAAATTAAAACTTTTTATTATGACTGGAACATACAAAACTAGGCGTTTAAAAGTGCAAAAGGTACCCGGGTACCTTGTCACTCACATAAGTGTTAATTGACATATATTATGAAAAGCAACGTCATTTATTTTGAGGTAGCTTGTCGACGGTGTTTTTATGTACGTGGCATGCAAATTTCCAGCAACAAGGTGCCGTTAGGAACTTCTCAGTTTACGGAAGACGACGTACGGCACGCATACAGAGGATAATATTCAACGCGTATTAAAGAGAGTTAGAATAGTTCAGAAACGTCAACAAAGAGACGTTTAATACAACTGGGACTAATACAAGCCACATTAAGAATGTTCCCATATAAAATTCAGCTTGTCGTAAAATACAGACCGATAGACTATCAAGAACGGCTTGCTGTTTTTATTTCACTACGAGGAAACAAAACTGCATTACCTACATATTTTGTGTTTGTCAAGTACACAATTCTGAACCGTTCAGAAAGTAAAAGTTAGTGAAATTTCAACTTCGTATATTTAAGATCGGATATTTAGAAAGAATTTGCACCTAACGTAAATTTTAGTAGTATTTTTCAAGGCAATCCGAAATCCAAAAGAGTAGCCATTGTATACTTACCACGAATACCAAATTGAAACGCAAAATCACCACTCAGAGAATCGACTATCGAAAATTTCCAGGAGAACTCTACGAACAATGAATATTTGAATTCGGAAGAAAAATCGTCCATTCTATAATTATGTCGCGAAAACAATCTTCTGCATGTGGCCCTATTCTGGTAATTCCCGGGGAATGGAAATTTTAAATTTGATAAAAGTTTTATTCCCTAACTGGGAATAGAATTTAGCATAAATGTATTATAAATATAACGTAGGTCGAGTGTATCCCATGTTTCGTTTTTAGAAAATCATGTAATTTATCGAAAATGTCCCATTGTGTTGGCAGCAATTCTTCATCTTCCGTTGAAACACCGGATTGTGGTTGAATCATTTTCTGCAACAAATTAAATTTATTTCAAGTGTTAAATATTTACCTTATATTTTTTTAAAATGTTTTGCCTCTTATGTGTGACATTTTCAAAAATTTTAATCCAATCCCGTTTCTTTTATGACAATACTTGAAATACAATTCTTTGAATATATATGGGTTTCTAATACGAATGATATGATTTTTAAGTGACGTTTCGGCCATTTGTAATATGTCATGATCTGTCATTTTTTGTTTCATTGTATTGAGTAATGTTTACAATTTCATCATGGTGAGATATACACAAGAACAACGTTTACAAATTATTCAGCTTTATTATCAAAATAATCGTTCTCCAATTGCAACTTTTCGTGCGCTTTTGCCATTTTATAGTCGTAATAATCGTCCAAGTGTGCCCGCTTTTCGTCGAATTGTTGAAAATTTTGAGCGTACATTTTCTTTACATAATGTTCAAGTGCCAATAAGACAAAGAAACGCTCGAAGGCAAGTGTTGCTGAAGACCGCAATTTGTCGATTACAAAACGTTCTCAATAATTGGGACTGTCTCAAACCACAACATGGCAGATTTTGAGAAAGGACGCATTGGGTTTGTGTTGGTACCTAACGGATCGTCAACTCTCAAACCTAAAAAACATAAATAAACCTGGAACACATAAAAATCGATGACAAACTTGTACAGCTGTGGCACTATTCTAGCATTTCCCCGGGGGAATAGAGAATTGGGGAAAGATTTTATATGTAATTTCAGTTCAAAAATTTTTTTCCTGGCTTACTGAGGTAAAAAGCTGGTGTTAATTTTTTTCAAAACCAAAGACATTATAATATTTAAATAGACCAGTAACGTGCTTTTTTTCCATATAAAATCGTCTATTTCATGCGTGGACAGTTACGACGAGATACATATATAAAACTCTATTTATATCTGTCTCTTTGATTTCAATATCATCCACAATATAAAACTTTTGTTTCTGGTTGTTTGTCTTTCAAAATAGAATTATTTGAAAATTTTATGCCATTTATGATGAAATTTGTGTGTTGAATACAATTTGTGATCAAATTTGTGTGTTTCTAAATTTGTGTGCTATTAAAATAAATGTATCGGAAAAAAAAATTATTTGTTGTGGATGATATGAATTATGCATAATATATTCCGCCAGTCCCGTACCGAAAACGTTTTCAATTATATATGTTGTAACAAAATGGCGCATTTTTTCAGTATTTTAAATATTTTAATTATAAAATAAGTATAATTATAATTAAATGCGATTCTAGGGTTAATTAATTATATTGATAATTGTTAAACAGTGAATAGTTCGGTTTTATGAATTATATGGAATAGTTGAATAGCTTTTTCGAAATAATTTTGTTGTATAAATTCGATTAAGTATTTTGTGTAAGACTCATAAACCAGTTGTGGTTTAAAAAATATTATAAAATTCTTGAATCTTGATAATTATTATAGACAAAATTCTAATTCTACAAGTAATTAACTTCATTCATATTCGTTAATAAAAATTCTTAATACAGTACTGATTATTTTTTGACTATCTCTCTTTTTCTTTGAAATTTACTCACTTGACATTTAATTATTACTAGTCTATATAATATTATTAATGTCTTTGTTCAAAACAAATTTAAATTGGGAATAATTTTCCCTACCAATTTAGGTATGAAAAAGTTATTCCCAATTTATAAATATTTACATGGAACTTTTTTCGTCAGTAGGCTTTGAATGGGTATTTGAACAGAAATTACATATAAAATCTTTCTTCAATTCCCTATTCCCGGGGAATTACCAGAATAGTGCCACTGGAAGAAAAAAATTCTATTAGTAAATATGCATTCAACTCAATTATAAATTTACTTACAATTTCACTATCATATAATCTTGTCAAATTTCAAATCAACCTGAAAAAATGTAGTATTTAATTAGCAATTAGTTTTATGTTATAAATCAAAAATACTTAGCTGATTTTGTAGAAATTGTTTTGTTGACAATTTCCATTTTGACATCTACGTGTTAATTAACACAAAATGTAATAGATGTATAAAATGGAAACCAAAACTGCATTACCAAACAAGGCAACCCACTGAACTTACTTTTCAAAATCGTTTTTTTTTTAAGTAAACTGTCAAGTTCATTTCCATGTTCCAAAAGAATACAAAGCTAAAATGAAAAAACTTTATTATAAGAAAAATCTTTGTAAGCTTAACACGTAAAATTACAAATAAAATATTAAATAAATAAATATATAAAAATAAATATAATTAGTGTGTAACGAGTGCTTTTAAATAGTAATTGCGTAATATAAATATACGCCTACGGAGAAACGAGCCCAAAATATACAGTCCACTATACCATAAACATGGAAAAAGGCACAGTCATTAGAGGCCGCCGTTTCCGGAATTACATTCATTGTCGACTGTGCTCCACCATTATGGTCCTTCGAGCCGGATGGGCTTTGATTGAAAATTAATTTGAGTCCATGACCACGCGGTTGATCAGCAATCAGCTTACATTCAACATTTTCCGGGAAATCCAAAGGCGTTATCCATAACAGTAAGCAGCCATCTTTATACTACGCGCAAAACTAATAGTGATAATTGAAATTCGCATTACAATACGCACATTAATAATGATAATACTAAAATTATAATACGTACACGATAAATAGTGATAATCAGGGGATTATAATACGAACGCAATTAATAGTGATTTTTACAAAATCAAATTACGAGCATAATTAATATTTATAATTATAAAATTTAATTGTTAATTCATAAACTCTCCTACGAGCGAGATCCATAATATTTACTCACCGTAATAATTTTACGCTATCAAATTCAGTGCCGTGCGATAAATCGTGGTGTGCAAAACCAGTACGAGTAAATATTCGGGATGGAATTAGCCGGTCTAAAGAAACAACGCGCTTCGAATAAACGATGGATGACACAAATAGTAAATTTCTTGGATCAATGCGATGATCAAACGCCAGTCGAGGATTTAAAAACACTGTTGGTGCGCGCCGAAGAGTTGATGTCAGAGTTCACAGACAACGAATCATTAATTTTCAAAATCAATCCCGACGAAGACTCAGATTACCAATACGATGAGATTTACTACGAAGCGATAACGGGTCTAAATACACTGATTCACGCAAATTCCGCATCATTAGACACGTTTGCAGGATTAAATGCTTCAATAAACATGATTCACACAGGCGGCCAGGCCGAAGTTGTACTGGCGAATGACGGAGGCACCGAATTTTCCATCGAAGCGTTTGTACTGCCGAAGATCACCACGATGCTACCAATTCAGAGTATTAACGAAATTTACGTTAATGCAAATGGGGGAACCAAACTAGCGGATCCCGAGAGGCATTCCAAAAAACGGATGGCGGCAAATTTATCGTGAGTCTACCACTCGAAAAGTCACCAAATTCGCTTGGTAATTCAATGAACAGCGCAGTTCAAAAACTAAGAAGTATGCAGTGCCGATTTATTCGTGATCCAGAATTCCAGGATATCTACCACAAATTCATGCTGGAATACCATGAACTCCAACGCAAGGAGGAAATTCCACAAAAAGAGATAAATTACTCCGGTATTACTTACCACATCATGGTGTTCTCTGCAAATCCAGCAGCAGGACCAGATTACGTGTCGTATTTCATGGTTCTGCAAAAATTTCCTCCGGGATCTTTCTAAACGACGGTTTAGCTGTCGATCCAACGTTCCAGTCAATGCTGAACGCGATACTATTACGTTTTCGAAAACATCATACTGTTTTCTCAGCGGATGTACAGAGGAAGCTTCGCCAAGTACGGGTTTCGAAGGATGATACCCAATATCAAAAAATTGTTTATCGAACTTCTCCTATCGAACCAATACTGCACTACCGACTTCTGGCGGCAATCTACGGCTTAGCATTGGCTTCGATGCTAGCTACTCGAATCTTTAAGCAAATTGCCCAAGAGAACCAAAATGTATTGCCACATGCATCAAAAACTATCGAACGAGACATTTATGTGAACGACTTGAGGTCAGGATCAGACACCGAGCAACACGCAGTTCAACTACAACGCGAGATTACCGATCTCATAAAGAAACATGGATTCATCCTACGCAAATGGTCCTTGAATACAGCAGCCATACTACAGAAAATTGACAAGGATGACCAAACTCACGACACCAAGGAAATCATTCACCACACCGAAGAAAGCAGCAAGCCAATTCAATTTGTATTGAATCTGATCATGCGCATTACACCATGACAATGAAAAAATTTATTAAAATTGCTGATGTTTTTGTCATGATACTATGACAAAATGAGTAGACAATTTCTATTTAACTCTCAATAAAGCAAAACAGAGAACATAAAATGATTTTACATACATACATTGTGGTGTTAGTAGTTGTGAGTATAAAAATACAATTTTGTCATGACACTCTATCGTCATGACAAAATTTTGCGAGGGAAGACCGAGCTTAATGCTGGAAACACATGGACAGAATTCTGAAAGCTGAAAAATTAGAATACACACGTTTATATCGCGAGAAACACATGTATTCTGCTTTGCGATTAGAATCCTGACTCATATCTCTATTTCTAATTTTTCCGCCTCGCAGTAGGCTGTGCTAAGTAGATGAAAACAAATATGTATAACAATCGCAACTATGTTCATGCAATTTTTACTTTATTTATTTTTTTATTTTGACGTTATCAATCAAAGTGGAGGAAAATATTATAGAGCAATAAAACAAAAAAGCAATAAAAAATTCTGCTTGCCAAAAAAATGCTAATGTAGTTTACTTGAAATTCTGATTGCAATGTGCAAGTGGTATACTGTAATTGTGTGAATGGGTAGTGTGTGCGTGAATGAACAGGGAGGTGTTAATTGATCTTCAAAGGACATTAAATTCACTGGACAATTAATACATTTTTTCTTTTTTCTTTTTTGTTATTTATAATTATTTTTTTATTACAATCCTTCGCAGCCGTCTTACTGAGTATGAATCATCCAGCATTTTGGTGTAGACTAATATGTTGAATGTGTTTTCTCGCGTGTTTGCGTATCTCTTCAATGACGAAATTCATGTTCAGATGTCTATGGAGATTGTCATTTCTTATGTACCACGGTGCATTAACTATTAGTAATTCCACGTAAAACTTTGCTTCGGAATGACGGGATGATATTGAAATTGGTTTTCTTTGTACAGCATCACAGCTGATTACCATAAGTTCACACAGGTTTTAGGATTTTCCGGTATAGTAGCAATTTATTATGTAAAGTTATCTCAGAATTTCTTCGCGTCTAGAGTCACGCCTGGATATTTTGCCGTGTTTGCGTAGTGAATTTGCAAAGAGTTCAGTTCTAGTGGTATCCAGCAATTTGCTTGTAGATTTTTCTATGCTATTAGCAACTGCCAAGATGGCCGTATCATCCGCGAAAATCGCTATGTTAGTCTTCTCTATCGTTGGCATGTCTGAGGTGTATAGAACATATAAAGTTGGTCCCAGAACGCTACCTTGTGGCGTGGTCCTGCTGATATTTTGTTTATTTCTGGGTATTCGCCATCTTTTCAATTTATCACGAAAGTGTCGGTTAGATATGTAAGATTTTAGAAGGAATGGAGGAATTAGTATAAGATTTCTTTCTTCTATTATTGATTTGAGTCTCTTTAGGAGTAGTTTATTGAATATTTTTGAAATTATTGGGAGTAAAAACGAATATGAATTTTTGTGAAGTGGTTTGTTTGGTTTAGGTATCTTTAGGTATTTAAGTCTGAATACTGCATTAATTATTAGAAGTAATTTATGTATCCTTTTTTCAGGAAGAGCTTTTACTATTTTTACTACTTTTTAAAAGAAAATGTAAAAAAAACTGATCATAATAATAAAATAAGGGAAATCTCTGATTGATTTCGATTACATAATTTGAAAGTTAATCCAACTAAATGCCTGTTCTTCTATTACCTATCTATCAAATACGTTATAACGCCTGAACAACCGGCGTTACAAACTACCCAACCCTAAAACTATCTTTCGGAGAACGAAAGTATATGGCTAACAAAGATATCGTTGAATTGACGGACCAATTTGAAATAGAAACTGTAATTGGCGAATTTCATAATAGTGCCTCAGGATGTCATCAAGGACTTTATCGAACTTATAATAGTTTACGTAAATTCTATAGTTTTAAAAATATGTATGTCTAATGATAAAAAATTACAAATCTTGTCAACTGAAAAAATCTCCTTTTTTCTCTCTGGCACTATATCCCATCAAGGGATTTGGCCGCCTCAAATGAGGTTTCATATTTTCTTTTTAGATAATGAGTGATTAATTCATTGGTCCTAAACCAGCCGTGAAAATTGTTTCCTTGTCACCACCGGGAATCGAACTCGGGACGTCCGGTTGCTGGAGCAAGCATACTGACCACTTTGCCTAAATAAATCTGGCCTACCTAATAAAATGCCTATGAAAATTACTGACACGTCATTGCTTCATTACTCAGATAATAAATTTTTTCTGACACTACAAGATGATTTGACTAAATTTTTGTCTAGCCATGCCTACGTCGAATTTTTTCTTGTGTTTTCGGTATACCAATTTTAACTCTCTCTGACCAAGGTTCCAAATTCATGGGTGAGTTATTTAAAAAATTATCTTTAACAATAAGCATCCAATAAATTGGGATTTATGGGTTCTTTTTGTTACGTTTAGTTATCATACTACTCCTCATTCGTTCACCAAATTTATGCCGTTTGAACTACACTCGCGAGCAACTAAATCGACTCAACCCTTCTGTGCTCACAGAAAGGCAAATTTTTTTAAAACGGCTTAATTAATTTTCATAAGACATTATTTTTTTTAAAGCCTAATATTTTCGCTTTAAAATGACACTGATTTCATGGAAATCGGTTCTGTACTCTTTTTATAATGAATTTTGAATGGAAACGCAAGCAAAATTTATAATTATGGAAAAAATATTGGGGATATTTAAATTTAAATTACAAGAAAAAATTCAAGAAAAACAAAAACAATTTTATTGGTTAAAACTTGGTATTGCCCCGCTTCCCATCTACAGTGGTTCGCAATATAAAATCGTCGCCTATATATCCTGCGTAGGGCACTACATGATCCAAAATAATGTCCACGATTTATCTTTCAGCGATCACATCTCCTCTACGGCCTCCGCCAGGTATGAAAACAAGATCAGTTTTTCCCTCAAGCGATATGCCATGTATAAGAAGTTGGCCCGAAATTTCCATCCCGAAAAGGTTTTTTTTCAGAAAGTGTGTGTCTTTGCTAAATCACATAAAAATAATTCCATCCCGAAAATTTTATTGTTAAATTAAAGAAAAAAATAAACAGCCCGAGAAAATTATAAAATTATATTACTGCTTGCAGTAAAAAACATGAACAATCTATTAAAAAATTAAATAAATTTTAATGATCATCTAGAAAATCACTATTCATCCATCACTTTCTATATTAACTGAAAGAAAATATGTTCAGTACCAAATTTCCTTGTGGCAAACACAGAGATGACCCCTTACCTTGGCATATGTAGATAGGTGGGCCAATGTGCATAGAACTTATATTCAGGCGCCCGTTCGAAAATAACGAGGATTGATGGTGAATATTGATTATCACGAAAACCACTTTTAATACATTCTTAAGTTGAAAGTATGCTCATTATTAAATTTCCTTGTGGCAAACACAGAGATGACCCCTTACCTTGGCATATGTAGATAGGTGCGCCAATATGTATAGAACTTATATTCAGGCGGCCGTTCGAAAATAATGAGGACTGACGGTGAATATTGATTATCACGAAAACCAGTTTTTATATGTTCTTTACTTGAAAATATGCTCAATACCAAATTTCCTTGTGGCAAACACAGAGATGACCCCTTACCTTAGCATATGGAGGTAGGTGGGCCAATGTGTATAGAACTTATATTCAGGCGGCCGTTCGAAAATAACGAGGATTGACGGTGAATATTGATTATCACGAAAACCACTTTTTATATGTTCTTCACTTGAAAATATGCTTAATATGCAATTTCCTTGTGGCAAACACAAAAATGACCCCTTACCTTGGCATATGTAGATAAGTGCGCCAATAAGTATAGAACTTATTCAGGCGGCCGTTCGAAAATAACGAGGATTGACGGTGAATATTGATTGTCATGAAAACCACTTTTAATATGTTCTTCACTTGAAAATATGTTCATTACCAAATTTCCTTGTGGCAAACGTTTAACTGAAGAATGTATAAAAAGTGGTTTTCATGATAATCTATATTCAGCATCAATCCTCGTTATTTTCGAACGGCCGCCTTAATAACAGTTCTATACACATTGGCCCACCTATCTCCATATGCGAAGGTAAGGGGTCATCTCTGTGCTTGCCACAAGGAAATTTGGTAATGAACATATTTTCAAGTGAAGAACATATAAAAAGTGGTTTTCGTGGTAATCAATATTCACCGTCAATCCTCGTTATTTTCGAACGGGCGCCTGAATATAAGTTCTATGCACATTGGCCCACCTATCTACATATGCCAAGGTAAGGGGTCATCTCTGTGTTTGCCACAAGGAAATTTGGTACTGAACATATTTTCTTTCAGTTAATATAGAAAGTGATAGATGAATAGTGATTTTCTAGATGATCATTAAAATTTATTTAATTTTTTAATAGATTGTTCATGTTTTTTACTGCAAGCAGTAATATAATTTTATAATTTTCTCGGGCTGTTTATTTTTTTCTTTAATTTAACAATAAAATTTTCGGGATGGAATTATTTTTATGTGATTTAGCAAAGACACGCACTTTCTGAAAAAAACCTTTTCGGGATGGACATTTCGGGTTAACTTCTTATACATCGATATGCCAGCCAACACCATGAACGAAGGGCCGCCTTACTAGACTATTTCAGTAAAACAGCACTGCAAAAATCGCTCTCTTGGACACCGATAGACCCGGCCTCCCCTATCACCACCATGGAGACAAATTCTGCACTCGTTAATGAATAGAACGGACCTCCATTTTTAGTGGGTTCTGGAAACACAGTTCGACCCAGTAACATTTGAAATCTCCGAACATCAATAAACGCAATAAATGGAAACAACCACAAACCAGTCCATAACAAATATTTAACCTTAATACATGGACGGCCAGTGTTCTATTTACATTTATTTGTGTTATGCGGGAGGAAATTGATTTCCAATAGAATTAATTTTCTCGTTTGCAAAAAAAAAAACATGACAAAGTATAGTATTTCAGCACAAAACACACGAAAAAAAGGAAAACAAGAAGCAGCAACCTAGTATTAAATACAATCAATCAAAATTATTTTATAACACAAATTGTTTGTATTTGAATTTCAATAGCAATATAAAATATCATTTCCTATTTTTATACCCCAAAAATCTACTTAAATGAATTGCGAAAGTAAATATTGGAAACGATATTGAACGAATATATAAAAAAAAATCCGTATTTTCAATTTTATGTGTTTGTGCAAAATTTGATTGGAACGGACGTATTGGTTACGCCATAAACACAAATATCATAGTTTTGTACTAAATCTTTTCCATTTTGACGTATGCATCGTAAAAAAAGTACTAACACTTTATTTTTTTATAACACATCAAGTAATAAGTACGAGTACATTGATGGAAAGCACAAAGTGATATTTCCCCTTCTTTATAGATCATCGAGAGTTAATCCGCAGACGAAAATGTTATATGAAAAAAGAAAATGTACAATTTTCTTATTAAAATCAAAACCTCCAGTTATTGTGTATCATATTTCGTTTTAGTTTTTGCTATTTTCCCATATAATCTACGAAGATGAAAATTCATAAAACAAAATAAAAAATTGGGTAGTAATAACAGTAATAGTAATAATAACAATAATAAGAAGAAAACTCTATTTTCTTGCAGCATAAACATAAAAAAAAAACTTGATTTTTTTCTCGTGTTCTTCTACTGCTTTTCATTTTCTGCAAATTCAACAATAATAAAGTATTTATTGGAAAAATATAAACACATACTTAACAAGGAACATCATCACATTTTCCAATATACTGCTTTTCCGATTTTTTTTTTTTTGTCAAAATATTTTCTTTATTAGAAATTATTTCTTTTGTTTTGTTAGGAAATTAATTTTTATTAGATTGTTGTTGACAAAACATTAGAAGTGGAAAGGGGTCGGGATTATTAGTAGTATTTTCACATGTACAGTTATATATTTATATGTTCTTAGGGTTCAAAAGAGCAAAGTTAATACGGGAACTGAATTATTATGTTATTTGGTTCGTTGTTTATGGTTTAGGATATTTCCTAGCTTTTTATACATTGCCGTCATCCTTTGATCCCGGTTTGTGGTATATAGAATTATAGTTATGCGACCAACAGGGAATATTGACCAAAACAATTATGAGTCTGACCTAAATTGATAATTTTTTTTTATAGTAAACAGAGTTTTCACGCTTCTTAAATCAAACTTTAATTTTCTAATTCAATGAGCTTTCCGTTTTTGTCATCGTAACAAACAAAGATTACGATTTTACAGCTTGTAATAAAATAATAACAGAATAAACATTTTAATTATCATTTTACTATCGTAAATAAAATTGCATGACTTGAGTTTTCATTACAAAACTTTCGTGAACTAAATAATTTTTGTTGTTGTTATTTTCTCGTCATTCCACTGAGTTAATTCGTTGGGTGGATGGATATCGCATAAAAAATACTTATGAATATAGTGGCGCCTGATTGTAAACGATTGCTTGCAAAAGATTACGTTTAAATTGTGGCGAAGGCCATGTCATCCTTAATCCAGCTGTATTTTTGCGACAAACAATTGTAAAGATTTATAGATAAGTCTAGAGAATTTCATTGGTTGGGACTACACGACCAAGCTTACTGCGTGCACTCTCTTTCCATTTAACAAAATTGAAAGTTACAGACACTTATTTAAGCGAGTAGCTAGTGTTTATTTACTTTCGGCAACACGACCTAATTTTAATTTAATCTTAGCTAAAAATAAAAACTAGAAATAAAACTGGATTCTGGAACACCACTTTTTGGCTACTTTTTCACTTTCTTAATTGAGTGTTGGTAGTTTATTGGAGTAAACCAGTGATTTAACATAGAAAAACGTGAACCGAGGTTATATCGCGTAGTCTTGGTGGACAGATCGGTATTTTTGGAGATTCATGGTCACTGGCATGTTTGTTGAAACCACTTATCGTTAAAATCCGTACTCATGTGTCTAACTGCTACCATTTGTCCCCATTTTTTTAATTATATTATACGAAAGTTAAAAGTAAAACCGACCAAACGGCACAGTGGTTAAAGCTTTGGCGTTTGGATCGGGAGGTACCATGTTCGAGCTGCTATAGGGGTAGAATGCAAGAGAGATTTATTATCATCAGATTTTTTATCATCTTGACATCCACATATTGGCCTACAGATTGAAAGAAAATTCGTGATTTAATAGATTTCTGTGTAATACGAAGAATAGCACGCACGAATGCTCAAGCCGTTGACTGTTATGATTTATCATCAGATTACTCACCAATAATAGTAACACTAAGTATTAAAGCATTAAAAACTGAACAACCCTAACGTTTAACACACAAACTAACGAAAAGGATTCTCTATCGAAACATAGTAGATATTCAAATTGTCATGTGGATGCCCCACTTCGCACACCAGAATACATTGATGCCGCGATAGAAAATTTAAGACAAATAATGGAAATGGCTGCAAAACAAAGGTACCCAGGAGAACAAAAATTTAGAAAAAAATAATAAGCTTTCAAGTAACATTCAAAAGTTATTGACAGAGAAGCGGGTAATTAAGCTATGGCAGCTTCACCGATCTCCTTTGCATAAATGGAAATTAAATAGAGCTATTAAAGCTCTGAGAGAAGCAATACGGGCAGAAATTTAGGAATACAGCCCCCCTATTCCTGAATACGATACGAAAACGAAAATGCAAAATCCATATTTGAATTGAATCAGATTGGTACGATTCTTATTTGAAATTGAATAGGAATCATATACTTTCGTTTTCGTATCGTATTCAGGAATAGGGCTGCAGAATTACCTAAATGAGCTCACAGCAACAGAAAAAACAGATTACTCACTGTAGAAGGCAGCAAGAAATTTAAAAAGGCCAGAGCTGTTGAACCCGCCGATAAGGAAACCAGATGGTCACTGGGCCAGAAGTGACTTAGAAAAGGCTATCGCTTTCTATAACAATTAACAAAAAGTGTTCACCCCAAACGAACAAAATAATGACTACGTACTACCACAATTCTCGAGGGACGAGTCGAACCCAAATCCAGTAAAATTTAATTGGAAATGCGTCAAAACGGTTATCAAAAACAGTATAAATCATGGAAACATGATCAAAGAATTACCAAATAGAGGCATAAAATATTTAACATATATTATGTGCATTATAAGATGTGGATACTTTCCCCAAATATGGAAAATATCTCAAATTATCATGATTCTTAAGCCAGGTAAAGACGAAACCAAAGTCTCGACGTACAGACGACCAATAAGTCTTCTTCCGATAATTTCAAGAAGTAAAGAAATTTTGCTCGGTAGTTTTCTTGGGTATTGCGCAAGCTTTCGACAAAGTATGGCATGAACGATTAAATTACAAAATTAAAACTCTTCTGCCTAGACAATTTTATGCAATTCTTGAAAATTATTTAGCCCAAAGGATGTTCCAGGTGAAACAAAATACGGCCACTACTGATTTAACTGAAGGATCAATGAATGTGCATCCACACTGAATAAACGACCATGTCCGGCAGAAAAGTTAAACAATATCACAATTTCTCTACCAACAAACGTCAAATATCTCGGTCTTCATCTCCATAAAAGATTGACATGGAAAAAAAAGATAGAAACAAAACGCATCCAATTAAAACTTGACTTAGTATTCTCTTCCGGCGCAAATAATTGCAGAGTCTTCGAAACAAATCTAATTCTCTGCACAGTTGACTTGTATCATCCGCCTCTTTTAATTTCATTTTCCAGCGAACTATGTAGAGTTAACGTTAACTGCGAACTTCACCCATTTTAATTTCCGTAAGGCCGATTTTAAGAAGCTCAATGAATTATTAGCTAACGTCGATTTTAACTTGATTCTCGATAATAATCACAACCTGGAAGCCCAAACTCTCAATTTTTATGCCACGATGGTTAAATTCTTTCAACAGTACATTCCTTATACTGTACGGAGACACAAACGAATAATTCCACCCTGGTAAAACAGAGATTTGCGATCACTGCGTAATCAAAGAAACAAAAACCAACACGCTAAAATTTGATTTCTCCGCTGAACCTGATGGATTGCCGTCTATCGTTTTAAAAAACTGTATTAGTAACTTAGCACAGCCGCTAACAATGCTGTTCCAAAAGTCGATCTCCTACGGAATATTTCCACCAATATGGAAAGACCCCTTTATAATTCCAACCCATAAAAAGGGATGTAAATCAGACGTCTCTAACTATAGGCCAATTGCAAAACTGACCTGTATCCCCAAGTTATTCGAGAGTATTGTGTACGATTCTCTTTACTTCCAATGTAAAACAATGTTTTCAATGAATCAACATGGCTTCTTAGAGGACGATCTACTACAACCAATCTAGCCGTTTTTGCTTCTGATACTTTGAACGTTATGGAAGTTGGAAAGGAAGTTGGTGTTAGTACCATGGATTTCAGCAAGGCGTTTGACAGGGTTTACCATAAGATAATTGTGTTTAAACTCCGGGTCTCGGTTTAGGATCTCAATTCTTACTATGGATGGAGTCTAAGGGAACAAAGTTATCTGGTGATCTTTAGATCATCAGTATCTGCTCCATTTAAAGCTACTTCCGGGGTACCGCAAGGCAGTCATCTTGGGCCTATTTTTTCATCTTATCCATCAACGATCTCGATTTCATTATCAAAAACTCGTCAATTTCCATTTATACGGACGATATGAAAATTTACAGACAAATTTCAAGATCCATCGATGTTAACCTATTGCAGAATGACCTCAATAACTTCACAGTTTGGTGTACGAAAAATAATCTTGATCTGAATGTGAGCAAATGACAATTCAGAATATACTCAAGAAAACGCGCAAATTCCATTAGT
The DNA here is from genome assembly GCA_932526605.1 of Nephrotoma flavescens. Taxonomy (NCBI): domain Eukaryota; kingdom Metazoa; phylum Arthropoda; class Insecta; order Diptera; family Tipulidae; genus Nephrotoma; species Nephrotoma flavescens. Next base: position 222,719,873 of record OW052222.1, on the reverse strand, counting down.
CGAACATATACCATCAACAGCGCTGTTTATGTAAACGTTTTAACCATACGGGACTTAGGGATAATTTGTAACCGCCAACTTAACTTTAGAGATCACATCGATTTTATCGTCAACAGAGCGAACTCTTCGCTTGGATTTGTGAAACGCCGGCCTAAGGAATTTTTGAACCCTTATGTTACAAGTATGCTAGACAGGTTTGTTTCCCGTACCATGAAGTGCACATACGAAGAATTGAAGCGGTACAACTAAAATACGAAAATATGAAAATATAAAAATTGGAAATTTGAAAAATTGGAAAATTGGAAAATTGGAAAACTGGTAAATTGGAAATTGAAAAACTATAAAATTGAAAAATTGAAATTATTATTTGCTACCAATTTCAAGATCCATCGATGTTAACCTATTGCAGAATGACCTCAATAACTTCACAGTTTGGTGTACGAAAAATAATCTTGATCTGAATGTGAGCAAATGACAATTCATAATATACTCAAGAAAACGCGCAAATTCCATTAGTCGAACATATACCATCAACAGCGCTGTTTATGTAAACGTTTTAACCATACGGGACTTAGGGATAATTTGTAACCGCCAACTTAACTTTAGAGATCACATCGATTTTATCGTCAACAGAGCGAACTCTTCGCTTGGATTTGTGAAACGCCGGCCTAAGGAATTTTTGAACCCTTATGTTACAAGTATGCTAGACAGGTTTCTTCCTCGTACCATGAAGTGCTCATACGAAGAATTGAAGCGGTACAACGTAGATTTTTGCGCTTTGTTCTGTGTGGATTACCTTGGGTGGACGTTTATAATTTGCCTCCTTGTCTCGACCGCTTGGAGCTTATTAACTTAAAGTTACTAAGTAAACGACAATCTGTTGCCGACATCGTGTCCATTCATCAACTTTTATCTGGCGGTGTAGATTCTTCAGCTCTACTCGAAAAGGTAAATCTTAATGTAAATGCTTGTGGTTTGAGAACGATACCAGCTTTTAGAATTGCGCCTCGCAGAACGACTAACGGCCAGAACGAGCCTATTTCAAGAATGCTGCGCGAAACTAATAAATATTTCGAACTTTTAGACTACCACATTAGCAAAGTCGCTATTAAGAAATTATTATTTGCTACCAATCGACAAAGCAATTTTTGTTTTATTTTTGGATTATTTTTTTCTTTTTATCTATTTCACTTAAATACTCCATCGAGTACATTTATAATTTTTTTTGCTCTCTTCATTGCGTTTCTTTTAATTTTGTTTTTGTTTAACTTTGTTTTTTTTATTTCTCTTATTTTCCATTGTTCTTTCCTCTTTTTCCAGTTTAAATTTGCTTGCTCTAAGCAAACAACCTATCCTTTTTTGCGACGATAAAAAAAAAATAAAAATAAATCTAAAATGTACTGGATGATCGAAAGAAAGTTGAAACTGTCTCTAGTCTCCAAGGTTCTACTATACAAAGCGATCCTAATCCCCATATGGACATGTGGTATCAAACTTTAGCACTAGTTGGGGCCCAACTAGTGCTAAAATGCCAACTGAAACTGGAATTACACCCTAAAGTACGATATGATATCAAAGAGCCGAATGTCGAAGAGCCTAATGTTGAAGGACCGAATTTCAAAGGGTCGAATGTGTCGAAGGGCCTAATGTTGAAAGGCCGAATGTGTCGAAGGACTGAATGGGTCGAAGGGCCGATTATTTGTTTTATATTTTTTTGTTTTTAAAAATATATTTTTTTTTTAGTTTTTTATTTAATTTAATTATTTTTTTAATTTTTTGTATACATATGCCTATTATCAGAAGGCTGACATAGGGCCGAATTTCTCCATAATTGAATTTTTTTCCATATTTAAATGACTGTTGGTGCCTCATTATGATCAAGTTTGTCTATCTCGTATTGGAATGAACGTTTTATGTAATACGTTTTAAACATAGCACAATTATTTCTTGGTCTAGCAGTTGTATTAAAGGTATGATGAATGTTGAAGGGCCGACTGTTGAAGTTTTTGTTATTTTGTTTTTGTTTTTAGAAATATATTGTTTTATTTTTTTATTTATTTTATTTAATTTAATTATTTTTTTATTTTTTGTACATATCCCTTTTTCAACCAAAAAAAAGCACGATTTAGGTCCAAACCACACGAATGTGTGGGTAAAAAATTATACTATGTAATGGCGTTTTTGATAAAAAATTTGGCTAAAGTGTAGATAACGTATACATCGCGGGAATCGGTTAAGATGAATTTTTTTTTAAAAGTTTTCTTTGTAGGATTGTGCATCTATCGTTATAGGACGTGCGAGCCAAAAATTTCGAGAAAATTTTCACATTTTCCTGGAAAATTTTGATCTTTTCATTTTTTTTGGTGACAAATTGCGTATTTTTTTATTCAAAATAGTACAAATATGTAATTTTTTTTTAAATTTTGATATTAGCATTGTATTTTAACCCTCTTGTTCACAAGCCCGCCTTGAGGCTGAATCTACAAAAATACTTATTCTAATACCATACACTATTCCATTCAAGCAATGCCCATGTCCGCCTATAGGCAATACTATAGGTAATAATATAAAAATACCGTTAGCATGAAATTTCTCGTCGTTTTGCAAAAATAGACAGTTAGTTATGAAAATTGATGATATACGGTTGCGCGTTGCATATCGCATTTTTAAAAAATCTAAAACAAATAGTTTCAGTAATTGGATTTCAACAAGTAAATTACTGGTAAGGTTTTACGTTATTTATTTAGTATATTACGTGTTCAATTGTATAATTTTTCATGAGAATTCTTCATTTTAGCTATGTTGATTGTACCCGCCTTGTGGCGGGCCTGAGCAATTAATCCTAGTTTTTTTTATAATAAACATGTGTCGAATTGAAATGTTCATTATTTTGATTTGGTCTCTGTGAACGTAAACTGAATAATATGTGTCATTTTAGATATGGATCGACGTAAAACTTACGATATTTCATTAATGGGGTCAGATGAGGTCTATGATTTGCTAGATTCAGTAGAATGTGATGAGTTAGACACTGATATTGAGGGCAATTTCTCTGATAATAGTATGGAGGATCCAGACTATGTTCCACTGAAGCGTGCTTTCAACGTGTTCAATATTAACAACAATAATACATGTTTAGATGCAATTCAAAGTGAAATTGAACCGAACCATTCACAAGCCAATATAGAGGGGGTTGAAGAAGTTGAAATTTCAATTCCTGGATCACTTTGCGAGTTAGATCCCAGAGAATCAGAATTCACGAACAACTTTGGAGGTAATCAAGATTGTTTTCAAATAAACGCTCCCTCTAATAACAACATTGATTATTTAAATGCTACAATTCAAAATGAAATCCACTCGCAATCTGAAATACCGACAAAGGTGTCTTGCCATTCAAGACTGATGATATGACACATGGTAGATCAAAGGCAGTTCGTTTTGATCGTGCTAGCAAACAACGAATTGAAGTTAATTGTCCAACAATAATTCACGAATATAATGCACATATGGGTGGTGTAGACCTAATGGACGGGCTTTTAGGTAGATACCATATCAGGATGAAGACAACGAAATGGACAAGTAGATTTTTTTTAATCATCTCTTGCATTTTGCCATGATCAATGGATATTTGTTGCACAAACGACTAAACAGGAATCCAAAAGAGTCTCATATAAAACTTCCTGTATTTCGTAATCAAGTGGCAGCTATCTTGTGCAAATATGAAGCGAGCGATTCTAAAAAGAAATCAGTTGGTAGGCCGCGGTTGACAGGTACTAGTGAGTCCTCGAAAAAAAAAACATATCTACCTTTCTTTAGCGGATGCGAGATTTGATGGATACGGACATTTTCCTGAGTGGCTGGACATATTCGGAAGACGTCAATGTAAGCTACCGGTATGCAAATCAGAAACACAATACACTTGCTCGAAGTGTAAGATCAATTTATGCTGTAGTATTGCAAAAAACTGCTTTTATGAATTCCATAAAAATTAATAGAAATGCCATAATACTGCTGTAAACATTGAATTAAGTAACAGTAAATTGAAATTGAATTGAATTTGAAATAAGATTAGTGTGATAGCTGTGAAATAAAAAACAATGACCAAAATACATATTGTTGTTACTTTTAATCCTTACATATTTTTTTTAGTATTAAGAGCCCAGATGCGCCTCAATGCGGACATGTGAAAAGTTTATCACACAGAGCATTTAGGGTCATTTAAAAATTAATGTGGTGATAGATTCGGTATAAGCAGCCATAACTTTACATTTCATAATTTTATTGAAAGAAAACAAAATTTGGGCACTAGAGAGTTAACAGTTTTTCGAAAGTACAAGTCATTTTTCCGGGAAAATTTTGGAATTTTTCTAGGAAAATTTTATTATTTTTTTTACTTAGTTTAAAATTATAAATAAAATTTGCCGCTTGAAGAATTGTATAAATTCTGGAAAAGCGGGGGTCTGGGGACGGCAGCCCCCATCCTCTAAGGTGTAAAACGAATTAAAATTGCATTAAAAAAAATGTATATTTACAAAAGTTGATTTTTTTAACATTTGTGGCACTATCAGAAGAAGCGATAAGAGCGATAAAAACTCTTTGATCGGTGTCTGCAAAGGTTGACGAAGCAATTTTTATTAATAAAAATAAATAAAACTAAAAAAAATAGTGAAAAAATAAAAAAAGGGAAAATTTTTTCGAAAAATCAAAAAGTTTTATTAAAATAACGCAAAAATGTAATTTGTTACCCGTTTCATGACAGTGTAATTCAAATTTTTTTCATTAGAATTAAGATTTGATAAATAAAAACGGCAGATTTTTAATTTTTGGATGAAAAAAATCAAAACATAGTATTTTTACAGACATGGTGCTTTTACAGTACCCACACATTTGTGTTAACGTTCAGGAAAAGGGATATACCTATTGGTGGCGCATGCCAAAATTTTCCTTCACCAAAATGTATCGCTGACTGGATACGTGATGAAAAATAGTAAAATACATAAATTCATAAGAAATTCATTATGTTTAATAAAAAAAAATTTACAAAATATTCAATAAAACAACAAATTTAAAAAATTATATTTCTAAAAACAAAAATAGACAAAACATTCGGCCCTTCGACACATTTGGCCCTTCGACACATTCGGGTCTTCTACCCATTCGGCTCTTCCACTCATTCGGCCCTTCGACATTTGGCCCTTCGACATTTGACCCTTTGTACCCATTCCGTATTAAGGATGTGGTATTATAGACGGCAGAACACAAAATTGCACATTTGGGTGTACCAAGGAGCTTTAAATTCTAGACATTTTGCATTCAAGTAGCGTCTAACTTCTGGGATGAAGTATTTCTCAAACCATTCTGTAAATATTGCAGTGGTTACCCATGCCTTTTTGTTTGCTATCCAGTGAATTGCCAATTTATTGAATTCTACACCTTTTATCGAGCGTGGTCTTAAAGCACGATTTACTAGCAGTGGTTTTAATATTCGATCTCCTGAAGCATTGGAACAAAATAACAATGTAACACGGTATTTTGCTACTTTAAAACCACCAGCAGATTTCTGCGATTTTGTAACATAAGTCATATTAGGCATTCTTTTAAAAAAAGACCACTTTCATCAGCATTCCACACTTAATAATTTTACGAAGTTTTGGAGGAATTTCTTTAGCAGCCAATTCATCTGCAGATGCAGTTACTCCCTGTGCTTGCAGAGAAGTCAAACTCTTTGTTTGACTGACAAGGAAGGGTCTCCAGGTGTCCGGCTCCGATTTCGATGAAACTTTAATATGTTGTAGAGGGGTAGAAAATAAGTGACCCGTTTTTTTTAAGTGCTCAATCCCTTTCTAAAGGGGTGAAAACCGCCCTTGAAGTTGGGAGTAAAAAAGTGACTTTCGATAATTTTCCTCAAAAAACATGAAAAAATCTGCAAGTTTTTTATTCCAAAATAGGTATTTCAGAAAATTACATTATATATTATTTTTTCAAGAATTTTGCTACTACCTAGGTGGTGAAACTACCCCTAGGAAGGGGTTGAAAAATCAAAAAAACTGTCTTAAAAATCCAAATTGATGCGAAAAATTCTGGAATAAATTTATATTACTCCAAAAAAAAAAAATAAGGTTGACGTGTTCGAGGGTTTTTCGAAACCACCCGTTCTCAGAGGGTTAACCACCCCTAGAGACGATTCTGGAAATTCGCTCAGGACATCTGATTTTTTCAACTGAAAGTTCGACTGAAAATTGGTTATGAGTTAAAGATTGTAATTTGATTATATTATTTCTTAAACGTAAATTCAAATCATCATCCATTAGCATTGCATTCCCGATAGGGTATGTGACAACCCCCACACATCATTGATAGTCATAAGAATCGATGGTAATCATCATATTGGAGGATAGCAAAACACTTCCAGTCTAAAAAATCCTTAAATCCCTCAAACTTCTTTTTCATTGTTGAGTGATATTTATTTTTTCCACTATTTCCCGCATCAAATTGGTATTTTATGCAAGTGTTTTGATTTTCAGCCCCCTCCTAGGAGTTGTTTCATCCCGGGATTTCCCAAATTTTTGAACAAATAATAAAAATCTTGACTTTCCGAGATACGTACTTCATAGTAAAAAACTTTCGGATTTTTTCATGTTTTGTAAGGAAAATTATGGAGAGTCGCTCTTACACCCCCAAATTCAAGTGCGGTTGAAACCATTCAAAGCGGATGATTCATAAAATTTTTGAACGTGCAAACCTTTATCCCAATTTCGCGATCTTATATATTTTTTCTAGAATTATTCCACCAAATTGCGAAATTTTCTTGGAATTTTTAACAATTTTTACAAATTTCACCCCCGTTAGGGGATGTTTCACCCCTAAACATCAATGATATCGGTAAGAATCTATGTTAATGATCATAATTGAGGAGGACAAAGAACTTTCAGTCGAAAAAATCAGATGTCCTGAGCGAATTTCCAGAATCGTCTCTAGGGGTGGTTAACCCTCTGAGAAAGGGTGGTTTCCAAAAACCCTCGAACACGTCAACCTTATTTTTTTTATGGAGTAATATAATTTTTTTCCAGAATTTTTCGCATCAATTTGGATTTTTTAGACAGTTTTTTTGATTTTCAACCCCTTCCTAGGGGTAGTTTCACCCTCTAGGTAGTACCAAAATTATTGAAAAAATAATATATAATGGAAGTTTCTGAAATACCTATTTTGGAATAAAAAACTTGCAGATTTTTTCATGTTTTTTGAGGAAAATTATCGAAAGTCGCTTTTTTACCCCCAACTTCAAGGGCGGGTTTCACCCCTTTAGAAGGGGATTGAGCACTTAAAGAAATACGTGTCACTTATTTTCTACTCCTCTACAACATATTAAAGTTTCATCGAAATCAGAGCCGGACACCTGGAGACCCTTCCTTGTGAGATGAAACGCCTGGCTCAACTTCTTTAATACGTTTATAGATTCTTAATGCTGTTTGCTTGACAGTTATTCCGTCTACTGGTATTCTTTTTTGTGATTTATATTCAATCCATATTACCAAAACTTTTTCCAATTTCTCTTTTACAATATCTGTTATATGATGATGATTTAGCACTTATTGCTGTTCCAGAACATGTAGTTTTTCTAATCGCAGTTTCATTTTCCTTAATCTTTCTTATGGTAGCTTCTTGAATACCAAAATACTTTCCTGCATCCGTAGTACCTTAACTTGTTGCAAGTTGATCTAAAATTTTAATTTTAATATCTTAACTGATCTTTGTTTTTGTTACAGGTAAATTATGTGACACTTTGTTAAGGCTACCAAAATACATTTTATCTATATGTAAATATAATTAATAATCCAAAGATTTGAAAATTATTTGAAACTTAGCAGTTATTGGGTTTTGGCAAAATTAATAAATCTATATGAGCACTAATCTTATTTTACTTATAACTTTTTAAACAACCACAACACCTAAACTTTTCACGAAACGAAATTTCGTCTCTACTTTATCTATAATTCGGGGAATGCCACACAAAGAGAAAATACGCATATAATAGACATCATCAGCCGTTCCACACGGGTTGTCAAATGAAATCGACTTCACAATTCAAAACAAGTCGTAATAGATTTTTTATTGCTAATTCAAAACCTAATTTTATATTTAAACACAAAATGTGCTTGTATTGTTTTATTCTGCTTACTCTAAAATAAAATTTAAACCAAAAACCAACATCTCAAAAACGGCCTTTGACATTTTTTTATTTCATTTCTAATTTTGTTGAAGCTGCTTCACAAAAACATTTTTTGTTGAAAAATGAGTCGCAATTAAAACCGGTATCATAAGTAAACGCGGAAAGAAATGAAGTTGGAACTGCTTCTTGACAACCCGTGTGGAATGGCTTAATGAATTGTGAAAAATATAATGTGCAGTTTAAAATCAATACCACTACAATAACAGGCCATTTCTTGTAATAATTTTGTTGGTATATGTAAATACAAAAAGAAATGAGAGTTCCATACACCACGAAACAAAAATACATGGCAACAAAAAAACAATTTCATTATTTTTAATAAATAGTTTGTATCGTTCAAGTTAAATTGAATAATAGATTGTCAAAAATAAATAGGGATATTTTGTTATTGAATTATTTAAATAAAAAATTGTATTGAGAAAACTTTTCATTTAGTAATATTCCAATTAAAGCAGCAACATAGTTTTACACCATAACAACAAATAAAAGAAAAACAAAAATATACGAGATTTTTTACTGCCGCTCTTGCATGCTTTTTTAATTTTTTAGTAAACCAAAATATGTTGAACGGGATGGGTGTACGTCTTTGCGTATGACAACAAAATATTTTGTGTTTTATTTTTGTTCAAATAAAACTTGGTTTTTAATTAATACGGTGTAATAAACCAAAATACAGTTTAATCAATCAATACTATTGATAAGCCCAATTACGTGATTTAGTTGGTTGTACATAATTACTAAAAAAAAAAATCCAATTTTATCGGCAATTAGATTTTTTGTGGGCTTGCGTAAAATTTACAGTAAAGACTAAAAATTAGGATACGGTTTATCCACGATATTGAAACTTGAGAAGGTAGAATATCACACATAATAATTTTGTGTATTATGTGTGCTGTGGTAAAATATTCCTGTTTCATTTTAATAATATACAAAACACAATCGAATATAAATAAAAAATTTATTATACAAAGTATTATACCCTTTAATCTAAAATTCATTACACAAATAAAATGTGTGAAATTAAGTTTAACTATTTTTCTTCGGTACTGTATGTCGTGAAAAAAAACCAAAACAAACAATACAATTGCCGAGAGCCAAGAGAAATTAAAAAATTTATACGCGCACGTGTCATTGAAAAACTGTGTAGTTGCTTTATTAGTAAATTAGTAAATGAAAAGTTTCTCAGCAGGGAAATATTTTTTTGGAAATGTTTCTCAAAATATCAATGTTTACCTTCAGATAAATTATGTTTGTAGATAATAAACTACATTAGTTGGGACAAGTAAAGATTTTTTTTGTCCTATGTAATTTTTTGTTCATCCTATGACGCCCATGTTTTTGTCTGGATTTACCTACACCAACTCATGTAATTTTTCTATATAGAAAAATGGCCTATTATTGTAGTGGTATTGTTAAAATGTATAATTTGTGAGCAGTGAGAATAAAAAAAAAATTCATATAATTTTGAAAATCTTATTAAAACAAAAAACAATTCGTGTAAAAAGTGAACTTTTTTTGTTTTAATTCGTGTTAAATCAAATTCGTTTAAAAAATATTCGTGTAAAAGAGAATTAGGAGTAAACTGTTGGCAAAAGTTACAAAAAAAAAGATTACGACCTGTGTGTTGAAATGTTGAAATTGAACACACTTCCGACCCATCTTCCATGCCAGCACTGCAGGCTGGCATATAGCTATGTAATGTGCAGATGGTTCCACGAAAATCGGAGCCGTGCAGCGTAAAAATAGGACATGAAAAGTGACCCACGAAAGAGTTAGAAGTGTTTCGGCACCAGAACAAATGCAAATATAAATAAGTAAAAAAATATCGGAATCATCTAATTTATGCCAGCAAAAATCAGTAGTCGTGTATCTGCAGCACTCTCCAATGACGGTATAACTGCATAGTGCATAAAATGTTGTTTCAAAAATTTGTCAATTAAGGCATTCATAACGATTTTCCTTCTATTGTACTTGGCCCGTAACTTATCCCACGCTTCTTGATAATTAAGATCAGAAATTGGGATGAACCTTTCAATAATTGAAATTTATGAGCATCGGATAACGCGTTGTTTGAGTGAACGCTATATGTTCCAGGAAACGGCTATATGTTCCAGGAAACGGTTTTAGCTATCATAGAAGTCTAAGTTAAATATCTTGATTGGTTTGAGTCAAAGTATTTTCCATGAGGCCCTGAAAAAACTGAATTAAGTGAGCGCATAAATTATCAATAGTTTTCAAAAGCCTCCTCATCGAAATCAATCGTATCCTAATCCTCCCGAATTCAAATAGAATTGGCAAGCATCGTCATCTTTCAAAGATACGTTCACCGATCAGCGTACACTTTCAAAAACGGAGAGATGTGGTATTCGAAAAATCATCAGCCATACATATATCGTTCATAGAGAAAATTTTCCATATGAAATACGTGGCATTTCAACCCTAACTCACCTCAATGATACTTTGTACAAACAATATTTCTATTTAAATTTATATTTTGTTTACGAATTGTTAAGACACGACAATGTCAAATCCAACCACAAAAACTTTAATATTTCACATTTTTTTTGTGTTTTAACCCCCAGCCCTAACACACCAGAGTATACTCGTCAAACTAAATTTAGATTATATTAATAAATAATTAACTAATAAAATTGTGGCAACAAAAGTTAATGAAAACTTTTGTTCGCTTTAAAAATATAAATTTCTGAAATCTTTCATCTGAAACCAAATAAATTTATTGATTAAATAATAATTAAATAAAACCAAATAATTAAAATTTATAACCAAGATTTAACCCTAGTGCGGTAAATACAATCCGCCGCCTGTACACATAACGCACCTAACTTGGTACAAAGCGTTATGAACGGAAGTAAAATGGAAATAAAAATTAAATTAATTTAATTAAATTCAGAAAAATATAAATACAAGAAAATTTAAATATGAACATAAGGAATTTTTAAAATCTTATTATTTATGTTGAAAGCTATATTTAATTCATTTACTGCTGGAGAAGTACAGAGGTACACATACTCGTACAGTGAAAGAAGCTCAGCAACGATTTTTTTGTTTCTAATTTTTTATTTTTTTTTTGTTCTCAAAGAAAATTATATAAATTTTTCCAGACACAACACACAAGATTTTATTTATTTTTTTTGTAAAGCTTATTTTAAATTTTTGCGCTTTTAAGTTTTCGGTTTCTTGAAAATTGTTTGCGGTTTTTTTAGTAGTTTCATTTAGCTTTAGTTTTCTTCTTGTCTTTTTTTTGTGGTGGTAATTTAAAATGAAATATATTTATAAATTGTTGTGAAAATTAAGACATTTTGTAAATTTGCATTAGTGCTAATGTTGGTTTCAATGAAGAGATGCTTTACATATGGCAAAGCAACACTTTGGAAAAATTATTTTATGTTTTCTAGAGAAAATATTAGGTTTGAGGTAGTTTATTTAGGTGGAATTATGGTGATTGCTATTAAAATTTCAGGGACCTTGTCACTATAATAATATTTTCGTATGCACTTTTAATCGACATCGACACAGCTTGTGAATTGATCACTTCAAATCTCCCGATTTCGTAAGTTTCTTTAATATAAAATTAAGTATTTTTCTTTACATTTAAACATAATTTTGAAGCAGTCAAATATTCTACCGGCCACTTTATTCCAAAATACTGCTTTCTCTGCTGAATCTCTTTTATATTTAACTTTATTATTGGACATTGTTTACAGGAGAACATTATAGATGACTTAGAGCAAGGTTAAATATCACCTGGGTTTGCCTAAATCTCATTCTAAATGGACGTATTTTCTTGAACTCGAAAGAGATAATAACCGCCTTATCTAAAAAACCATCAAAACTGGGTTCTTTATTAGGTATGGTAAGCATCGTTTCTATGGCAGCTATTCATCTACTCATTACGATCCCCAACTTAAATCAGTTTTCGCAGTCAATAAAAGTTGATAAACTTGTTTGGAAACGGCACGATAGAAGTTTGTAATAATCTTAAAATTTCAATCAAAATCGAAAACAGACCATTTTGTATGACTGAAACTACCATTAAGATATAGTTTAGTGATTTTCCACTCGATATTCTAGAGGCCATCGAAAACAGCTTTGAGATGATGCAAGTGTGTGTAAAATTAAAAAAAAAATTGAACTTTCGGATAACGTTCTACTAGACTATAGAACTGACGAGTAACTAGGTAGCGAATCTTTGATTCAGTAAGATACGTCATATCCGAAGAAACCTGGAATTTCTGAGTGAATCATCCCTCATTAACCAGCGTAAAACGTTTTGAAATATCTTTCACAGTAGTCCACTTCTTCAGCTGACGATATTCCAAAATTTATCAATTTGATTACTAATCATAGATAAATCTTGACATATACAAATGTTCGGTCTTCGAATGTGACATCCACTTCTAGCAATAATCCAACCCAGTACTATGTTTTGAGGTATTGGCAAGTAATCACGCAGTTTGATTTCACTCACAGAACACCAGGGCTTGATTGATTGATTGATTGATTGGACTGTAGAACCAAGTACTTGACGAGTGTCCCGGTTAACGCCGGGCCTATTCCTACAGCCTTTTTACACATAACAATAGGAGGGATAGGAAAGGTTTTTTTTTTGGGACAGAACGACCCGGTTTCAGACACCTAGCGATCGTACGGCACAACACAATTCTAATCTACTTCTAATCTACGGAGGGGGGATAAAGGTTTAATAGGTTCAATGGATAACGATGATATTGGTCTTCAAAAATTGCTTCTGATTTAAATCAGCAACCTGATAGAAAAATATTATTATTTCACGAGCATCTGGAAATTCCCTGAAATATAATTCAACATTAATAATTTCCAGCTTCCTAAAATAAAATTGATTGATTAATTCACTCCGAATACAGTCACCTAGGTAAATCCAATAGTGAGTAATACAAACACAACACAATTCTAAACTACACAATCATCAATTAATATTTTAAAGAAGTATTAGACCACAAACATCTTAAGACTCCTGAAATTTAATTCTTCATTAATGTTTTTCGGCTTCCTAAATAATACAAACATTTATTGATTAATCCTCCTAAAACTCAACAATTTACAAAAGCACTGCCTGAAATCATAGTTATTAGAATTATATTAATAATAAAACTAAACTGAAATCCAGTATAGCATTTATAAATTATACTGTAAACATGGTTGGGCTGTATAGTACTTAAATTGTCAGACTAATGTTATGAAACTTACAACCAATTTCTCAGAATTCCATCGTCAAACAGCCGAACACTTAACATCAAATTGGTAAGAAACACAAATCGAAATATACAAAATTTCAAGATCAGTCTCGAAATAACGTAAAAATTTCAAAATTTAGTAAAATATTATAAATTCCATCTTATCGATAACTACTACACCAAGGATAAGTTCTGTTTTACGCCGCAATCATTTTATTGGGTAATTTAACTATATCCCGCGAATCTCTTTTTAATTAATGTATCCAAGATAAAAAGGTAATTCAATTATTACAACAATAATGTTAGTTCCGAATAATGAAAATTAACAGAATTATTCATTAATTTTACAAGTATGAGCACTTTAAGTAAGAACTAACAAGCAATTTATTCATGATTTCAATATTCTTAGCTTATTAAAGAATCAAATCAATTGCATACATTAAAGGGGCAATTAAATATCTATAGTTAAAAGATTTTTTCTCAGTACAATACAGCCCTATCCTTCATAATAAGCCAAGCTTAATAGTGAAATATTATTTGCACGTAACAGTACATAATAACAATCTTAAGAGTTTATACAAAATAATAAGAAATCATATAGTGATTTAAACAAATAATTAATCGTTCGTTAAGAGTTAAACTTAATAACATCACAATACTGTTAGTAAGATAAAAATTAATTTACATTTAGTGTTCATCTTCTCAGTATATTTCATTTGTAACTTATTTATTAATACTTTAACTTATGAAAGTTTATAAAATTCCAGGAGATGGTAATTGCCTTTTTAATTCTCCATCAGCTACAAATGAAAGAAAGAAAGAACGAAAGAACCCCAGAAACCATCCTGCAGTGTTAATCAGTTACGGACTATCGTAACTGAGTACCTCAGGAATAATCTTAATGATTACATTCCAACTTTGCTGGATTCTTGCCGTTCTATATATTCATCTAACCTTAAATTGTCTGAAAGTGATTTAATAAGAAAATATTTAACTAATTTACAACAAGATGGTTTCTAGGGTGGTGCTGAATGTCTATCAGCAATTTCAAAATTAAAAAAAAAAATCATAAAAATTAATGTGCATTACCCAAATTCCCAACACCAAGTCAATTTTGTTCCTGAAACTCCAGAATAAAATTTTGAAATTAATTTATTATACACCGGAAACCATTATGACAGTTTAGTTCCACCATGTAATTCATCTATCTGCACATTCTCTGAAATTTAATAATGAATTAATATTTTCCTGCTACATGTCCTACCTAAATGGAAAAAATGTCAATAATAGCAAAAAATCATATATATTAGCTGTTCAGGTAAAAACTTATTTATCCCAAGAGTATTTATTCCTCGAAGCTTACAAAATAAAAACAATTAATTATAAACATTAAATATAAACATAAAATAATAAGGGCCCTCGGATTGACCCGAACAAACAAAATCATTTGAATTAACTGAATCAACCGAAGGGTATTGGGCGCTCACCCCGTCAGTTCAGTCAAAAAATTGAGCTACTAAATTAACTGAAGAGATAATTTGCTCATGTACTTAATTCAGACAGGTTGTTTTTCTTGTATTTTTGACATTTACATAATTGTTTTACGCTCATTTCATTTGCGTTTTTTTTTTAGAAAAGTGTGTTTGTGTTATTTTCTAATTAAAATTATACAAATTTTAATAAAATAGAATTAAATTATTATCTACTGTATGATTTAAATTAATTTACGTAATATTAGAGTTATTAAAAATGGCCTTAGAATACGATCTTAAAGAATATTTACGTTTCGACAAGGATTTTTTAATAATCAACAAAAGCCTAATTTAAAATGATTTAGTTTGACATTTGTTTGAAGTGAAGAGGTGTGAAACGAACACCCAATCCACCTTGGCAGCTGAATTAAGTGAATAGCAACTCAATTATCTGAATAATAACTCAATCGCAACTCAATCAATTCAGGTCAATCGAAAGCCCCCAATACCAATATAATAATATTAAACTGATTATTAAAATAATCCCAAAAAAAAACAATCAATTATATATATATATATATCCGATTTCCGGCCCGCAACCCAATCGTGTAAATATTATTGGAATACGAAAAAGAATCATTCCAAAAATTTACCTTGTATGCAATATGCACCACCATACACAACCGTGCATTCCATTCAAACAGGTTTTCACCTGAAAAAACAATACTATAACTATATACAAATAAACTGACTAATAATTTATCAAAAACAAATTATTAACGTTATACAATTTATATGTTATCAAATTATGAAATTTTTCAAAAAGGACCCCGATCCAACTAAGAATGGTTAAAATCCGTAAGACACCACAAACTGTGGTTACTTACACACACATTTGTGCATGGTGAACTCAAATAGAAGCACAAAAACACCTTTTTGTGAACACGAAAGGTGTATATAAAATTAATTATATACACATGGATTCATATACATACCTACAAACACAAATTTGCACATGCCCATACATATACATGCACATATACATACCGGAGATCACACATCAAACACAAC
The DNA here is from genome assembly GCA_932526605.1 of Nephrotoma flavescens. NCBI lineage: Eukaryota > Metazoa > Arthropoda > Insecta > Diptera > Tipulidae > Nephrotoma > Nephrotoma flavescens. The sequence continues at coordinate 222,703,866 of OW052222.1, read as the reverse complement.
CTAACCTTGTTTCATTTTTTACTACATACTCGAAAACTAAAATAAAATTAAAAAATACATGCCAAAAATGTACGTATATAATATTAATCTATAACACACTTTTATTCATTTTTAAAATATAAAAATATATAATATACATAATATTATATATTATATAATAAAACTATTCTCCATTAACTCATATATGTATAGTTTTCTTATAACAACAAATGTATAGTTTTCCTATAGCAACACAATTATAAAACAAACTCATGCGCGCAAACTCATCGTAATTTCAATGATCATTTTTGATCATCATGATGATAAAGAAATACACAAATTACATCGTTTTATATTTTATTTTAATCCTTTTCTGTTATTTGTCTTTTAACTAAATGATCACGTACCCTACAAGCCAAAAGCACCTAGTCGATGATTCCTTTTCCATTAAAATAAAAAACTTGCAATGCTACACCCTGTCTAAATGTATTTATATATACCATTAATATGTTTGTTGAAACTATATAAAAAAATTTAAATTATAAAAACCATGTCGACCAAATACTTTTGGCCTGTAGTGTATATAACCATATTATTATTTTTGTGTGTGAACGTATAAAACAGTATATACAACTAAAAAAACAAATTTGTATATATGTATGTACATAAAACATAAGGTCGAACCAATTTTTTATTTTATATCCCTTTACAACTTTCTTCTAAATTTTAAAGTAATGTATAAATAGCTACCACACACACACACACGCAAACTGTACCACACCACACTATGGCGAAACATTAAAAATGCGTATTTACTACACAAACACAACAACCACTAAAATATATCCATACAAATAAAAATAAATAAAATCAAAATTTTTAGATTGAAAATATAATCAAAAATTAAAATAATTAAAACACTTATCTTATATATCCTTTGGAATTCACTCACAGAACACCAGGGCTTGGTAATAAATTGATATTTTCGTTTTACCAACACTGAGACACTCTGTATATCAAAAATCATCACTCAAACCGAACGCAATTCTATGTGTTTATCTGAACAACCAGCAGTTCAACCAAACGCAGCCTATGTTTTTAGAAAAGTGCATGGTACTCTAAAAGTCTAAAGGACTGTATAGAAGCGTTAATAAACTTGGGCTACAATTTAGACGAATATGCCAGAAAATGGATTACAACAGCCTAAATCCCACTAGGGAACAATTTTTACTGTTAATGGAGAGAATGAATGTGCTTGAAGCACTACAAAGTGCAAATCTGTGGGATGGAGGAATTCTGCAATTACTGCGAAAGATGGGGGCACATAATTCTAATTTGTGTTTATTTTAAACAAATCACCCCAAACCGGAGAATAAATTTTATCTAAAGAAAAGAATTGTGTACCAACTCTCGTATCTTACAGCTCCACAAAAGGGGTGTCTACGCGGATATTTCAGAACCACGTATTACTCGAAAAAATCTAAATGCAAAGTAAACAAATTTGGGATGGCTAATAGTAGGTCCGCTATAATGGTTAGCATCGTTGCGAAACAATTTACCGAGACACGGTTAAGCAGGATCCAAGAACGTACGGGGTTAGCTTACCATTCAAGGAGAATGATACCAGTGAAATAAAACAAAAAACCGGTTCTTGCAAATTGAGGAAATATTGCAAAATAATGAATGACTACGACACTTGTATGTAGGATTCATGACAGAATATCTTCAAATGGGACACCACATCATGCAATTTTGAAAGAAAAATCAAAATTGATGCCTTTGCGTTATATTTGACGCCTCAATGGAGTGAAAACCGGAATTTATTGTGCAATGAGTAAGAACAGCTAATCACATTACTTAAAAATGGATCAATTTCAGCTGAGCAAGTGGCCGAGCAACCACCTAAAATTTTTGCATTCTATACAAGGCTCAAACAAAGTAACAGAAGATGAAACTATTAAAAATATAGGAATCCATTGAAATCCGGTCGCCAACTGCTTCAAGGTAAACTAAATATTATTAGAAACTGAACTTACAAAGAGACAACTAGCATTGGGATGATTTTCGACTACAGTCGACTTGAATTGCCAGATGTATACCATTTTTTCGGCTTCGCTATAAAACCAAGCAATAAAATAGTAAACGTTTGTCTCCAATCAGGTATCAGAATACTCAGCGAACCATGCGTCCCGTGGAATTTCACAATCAAAATTTAATAATGGTGGACCGGACCTAAAATAATGAAGAAACCTGTATTAAAAGAAACCATTAATTTAAAAAGTTCCACAACTGCACTTCACGATCACGTTCGCAATAGAGATGCTGCATCAGATAACGCCGTAGTCAATTACGGCGAATCTGTTATGAATCTCCAATCATAACTATATGAAATATCAGTTTTAAAGGATCGGTTTCAAGGGATCGACATCGGCGGCCTTATAAGGGTAAAAAAAACACAAACAAATTAGGATTTCCTATTCGAAGAAAGGCGTCCTCAAATATGATCATCTGCATAATTTGAAGAGCTCAGGAGAAAGGTGTCACATTCAAAATGCGTTATCTGCTTCCGATTTCAAAATAAACCAACAGAACTCATGGTGCCACCACCTCGCGGCCATTTACACACATTGATGTCGGCCGGCAGAAGAAATACGACATACAAGAGTTATTTAGGTATTTTGTATGCCTTTCCATAAAGGCAGTTAATCTCGAAGTGGTTTCTGATTTCACAGGAAAAACCTTCTTTGTGGCATTTAAACGATTTACATCATGCCGGAGTGGTACAACTGCAGAGGTAAAGAAATAAAACAAACGAGTCAACTAAAATTCTAACGTTAAAAGTCAACCCCACAGACCATACAGGGCGAAGATGTTAGTCGCTAATAACGAGGCAGTCAAGTGTAGAATTAAGCTTCTAGAAAGATATGAACGAGATAATATCACTCTTATGATTTTTAAATGAATGAACAAAACTTTAAATGAATGAACATGGAGTATAAAAAAATTAAAATTTACCCGCTGGCTAGAGTCTTCTCGGAATTGATTGGAAGAGGTCATATGCAAGTTATCTCCTACTTTAATCCTGTGTTCAACATTTTTACTTTGACCACTCTTACAAACCCGATAACGATATCCCCGATTTGTGGAGATTTACATGACGAGTTCCATTTTCGACGTTGCTGTATCTGGGATAAATTTTTCTTGTGCAATTGTTTCCAAAATTTTTGAACAGTATATTGAATTTTCTGGAAACTGCCCCATCAATACAGTACAGAAGATCAAGCGTTCCAAGTCGTTGGATTATCGTACATGATACATAGTGGTTACGAGTCCTTTAATTTGAACGACAACGTCGGTCCTTAGAGAAAGTGTAAGTTCCGAGAACACGTTTAATGTGGTGTTTGACACTCTTTAGCGTAACTTCCCATAATTCCCCGAAATAAGGAAATCGCGGCGGAATTCATATTGATGTAGTTTCAACAAAATATAAGCGACGAAGTTTTAATAGCTCTGAAGTTGATCCGAAAAAATGGGTAATTTAGAATATATGTTTGGTCCGCGCCTTGGTACAAACAGTCTTAGGGACGCTGAAAACGGCGAAGTTGACAAGTCCGACCCCACTTCATCTATCGCGAAACAAAAACATTGCTATCTAAACCCTTACACTTGAGGAACGATGGACCTTCCACCAGTTATTTGATTTTAACAATTCCCGAGGCATAGGACCACGAGAAACCAGATATACCAGAGTTGATTCCATCTTGGAATAGACATCTGATCAAGAAAAACTAACTGACATTTGAACTCGTTCCAGTATAATCTTTTAGTTGATTTACCATATCATAATCTACTAGATTAAAAATAACTGTGCAATTTTCGATATTTTTGTGACCGAAATCGATTTTGAATAAAGTGGATCTTCTTCAGGCAGCATTTGATAGTGATTTGATGTCACGTTTTACTCAATAAATCCACAAGATCATTTTTTAATTTTGCTGTTGTTTCTAAACTGACAGAGCCAGTCAAAATATCGTCAACATAAAAATAGTATTCTGAAAACTGTATTGTTCATCCGCAGCCAGCTGAAACATTGTTTGTATTGGAGGCGCTCTCTGTTCCAATGTTTGTATTGGGAGCGCTCTCTGTGGGTTACAGTTCTGACCTTATAACAAGTTAACGGAGCTGATTCTCAATCACGTTGAATTCGCTGTAAATCTTGATTATTATCAGCACTAAAATCTCATCATAGATCCAGTTGAATAGTGGGCCTAACCATTAGGCAGACATTTAATGACATATTCGAAGATATTTTATTGAAACGTTAAAAACGACCAAAACTTTTGTCGTAAGACTCCTTTCGCGAATCACATAAAGGATGTTACGGATGACTGAAGCCAACCCGCAGTTTTTACCGAATTTAAGTTAATTCGACCAGAATTTGCCAAACGAAAGTTGAGGAACTGATGTAAATCAATAATAACCGGGTGTGTCCATCCGGCGGCGACCGGATTTCTCCGAGTGACAAGTACCAAGTCTGCTGAAGAGACCCCCTTGAATGACCCATCGACCCCGAAAGGCCATTGCCCAGCCACAACGAAGCAACATTAGAGGGTAGGGATGTCTCTTCAACAGTCCAGGCCCCTCTTCACCCGGAGATACCTCCAGCGATTCTCCCACAATACACACTCCGACAGCTCAACACTACCGGATGGCCACGGGGAGATCAAGTGGATTTTATGGTCGCCTCCGAATGGGCGACACATATTCTGGACTCACCACTCTGACCCTGTAGGTGTCCTGCAAAGGGGATGAAGGAGAGTGACGAGCCCAGCCTGTAAATATGGCACCGGCACAGAACGAGAGTCCTCCTTGCATGAACCGAAAAATTTAATATTTCATTTTATTCACCAGAATATAAATTTAGAAAATAATAATAACCGGAAAAAGTCCCGAAAAATGAAGGAAAAGAAAATGAAACCGAATACCTATGAATCGCTGTGCTATTTTTATTATAGGTTCAACAAAATGAAACTTTAAAGTGAATTGGATCAAGATAAGCAGAAAAAATAAAAATAAAATTATGAAAGTGGAGGACCAACAATAACCCCAAAAAAAATGAGCGTCTTCAAAAATATCGGGCGAGACCAACGTGTTTTTAAGTGAAAATTGAATAATTAAAAAATAAAAATTTAAATTTGAAACTTGAAATAAACTGGAATTTTACTTTAACAAAAAAAAAAAAAAATAAGAAAGTGATAAAAATTTGAATGAATAAATAAAAAAAATTGTGCCTTGGTTGTCATTCAGCAAGGTCCCGCTGTAATGGGTTGGGCGCCTACCCGCCGTTAGTAGAAATAATACGACTGGCCTCAACTGGCCGCCGTCAATGTTGGGCGTCTTCCCGCCGTAATATAAAATTTTGCATGGTCGGGCAACTAAAATTGTAAGGCGTCCTTCACCTTCATATAATTTATATTAAATCGGGGTGTCTCGAGATCGGAAAAATTATCTACAAAAATTTAACACCCGACCTTTTATCACTATCCAAAAAATAAGACTGTAATTTTATACACTCAAAACGAGACTCATTCAACTTAAAAAAAGACGGAAAAGGTTCGGAGCCGAACTCTATTAGCATTTTTGTGGCCCCTAAAACTATAAACATTATTACCACCCCCACCCACTTCCAATTCAAACTTCCAAAACCCATCTCACCCGCACCACTCTATACCGCACCACGCACATTATCGCCCTTTAACACCTCCATAACCACTCCCATACACACAAAGCCTCATCCACCAAATTCCAAATTCCCACACCAAACCCAAAACACCTCCCCACTATCGCCATACTCCCCAATAACCACACCATCCACACAAACCCACATCCACACGAGATATAATTTTATTCCTGATTCACATGTTGTATGAAACCAAAATAGAATTGAAAATAAAATAAAAATCTATCAATTTTAAGGAGAGGGGTTAACAAAACCCTACATATCTCCGAACACCCTAAACACAGAAATGTCCAATTCAATAGAGGTCTATTGCATAAATTGCATGAAATTTTAGTGAAGAAATTATTTGATATCTCCATCCGTTCTCAAGTTATCGTGAACACAGACGGCAAACCGAAACCACATAGCATTTTTTGTGACAAGAATACTTAAAAATATTCTCGCACCAAACAAAAAAAGTTTTAGAAACATATTTGGTGTTTGTATGCTTCCTTGTTCTCGTGCACATCAATATTATTTTTGTATGTTTTGTTTTTCTTCCTACGTGCGGGAAGAAAAACAAAACATACAAAAATAATATTTCTCTACCATCTATCGGACGTACACACGCACGAGGTACACTTTGTTCTTGCTCTCAAAAATCATTTGACGTTTACGTAATACAAAATTTTAAAGCCCAATGCCATAAGCAAAATACATTTTTAAATAATCAATGAAAATTTAAAAAAAAAAATAAAAATCGTGGTTTTCAAAATCCCGGTTTTATATAAAAAAACGATTTTTAAGAAATACCGGTTTGAATTTTTAAAATTTGACATGTGGGAAAATGGGACTCATATGATTTTTAAACAAATTCAAAAATGAGTTTGCGATAAAGTTCTAGAAAATGGCTAATAGGGACGGAATTTCGCCATTTCTTAACAGATTTTGTTGAAATTCGATATGTGCGGTAGAAATGGGATTTTTAAATGATTTTTCGATAAAGCGGTCAATAGAGATGGAACTATGCCATTTTAAACCGATTTTGTTGAAATTCTACACGTGCAATGGAAATGGATTTCTAAAATGATTTTTTGATAAAGTTCTGAAATGTGGTCATTGCTAAGCAACTAGGCCATTTTTTAACCGATTTAGTTGAAAATCGACATATGGTTCCTAAATGAAATTCAAAAAATGGATTTTTGATAAAGTTCTGGAATAAGGCGAGTAGAGATGCAACCTAGCCACTTCTTAACCGATTATGTCGAAAATCGACATTTGTGATCTAAATGGAATTTTAAAATGATGTTTGATAAAGTTCTGGAATATTGTTATTAGGGATGGAACTAGGCCATTTCTTGATCGATTATGTTGAAATTCGTCACGTGTGATGGAAATGGGGTGAGAATGTCGCAAGTACAAAATCTTGCAATTACTGTGCAATTATTTTTCTTTTTAGTAGGTGTCATTAATAGATTCTATATAATCCGCTCCTAAGTGTGGCACGCAAAGCGTAAGCGACATGTTACCGCCTCTGATTTCGCAGTCTTTGTTTTTTTTCTAGTTAATTTATGGGTAAGATATCTTATTTTATGTTAAAATATTATTAGTCCGGCCGGCCCAAATTAATAAAAAATATTTTTTTCAAAATCAGACTTTATAACTAGAAAACAGGGATTTTGAAAACCGGGATTTTGTAAGACACCCTGGTTGATATTTTCGGTACAGAATTGCGGTACGGACGCAAAAAGTTGCTATGTATTTCTGCGTAATAGGTTTCGTGTCGACAACCACGTAGATTACGTTGAGTAATCTAAGTAATCTACCTCGACCAAGCCTGTCCATAACTCTACACAGGTTTTAGGATCTGCCCGTGGAGGAGCAATCCGCTTCCGTATATAAATTTTCGATGGAAAAGCGGCCGTGCGAGTCTTCCCCGTTTATTTAAGTGTGACTCCAGACAACAAAATAATAATTTAATTTTAACACCTTTTAATTTGAACAATAAACTTTAATTACTTTAAAGTTTTTAATTTAGTTTAGTTTAAATATAAATAAATTCGTTTTGTGTTGTTGAAGCGCACCGAATGACTGAATACAACAAATTTTCTCGTTTCCATTCAACCATTTGTCAAATTTTATGTTGGTACACATGTTTACCAAAAATTACGAATTCATCGCACAAATATGAATGTACGCAACCAAATGTGTTAGTACATTTTTGGTTTACTGCGCTAAATGTGACATTTCGAGCAAATGGATGAATGTTTACATGTTTTGATGAAGTAAGTATAAATTAGACATTATATAAATTAAATTGCGATAATTAAATGATTAAACGTAATTACATAAATTATTTAATTTTAGGAGTACATTTCAATGCACACGAAAATGGTAAGTCGATATGGAAATAAATACATGAAATTAATCTTATTTCTAATTTTAGTTTGTTCCGGTTTTTTGTTTACTTGATGTGTTGCAGGGTGAGACGGGAGGATGCAGATAGGTATATACTTTTTTATGTGTACAGAATCCCGAACAGCCCGTATAGTAGCAATTTATTATGTTAGCTCAGAATTTCTACCCACGAGCCAATCCATCTTTCTGTATTTGATGTTCTAGAGTCTTGCCTAGATTGCTGAGAGTCTAGTGCTATTGGTATCCTGTTGACCTTTTTGTTGGCAATATTGGTAGCTTTTTGCTGCTTATTTGCTTGTGGATTATTAAGCTGTTGGCGACTGTTAAGATGGCCGTATCATCCGCAAACGTCGCTATGTTAGTCTCCTCTATCGTTGGCAGGTCTGAGATGTATAAAGCAAATAAAATTGGTCCCAGGACGTTACCTTGTGGTACTTCTGCTGATATTTTTTTATTTCCTAGTATTCGCCATCTAACTTAATACGAGAGTGGCGGTTAGATTTGTAAGATTTTAGAATTTCATAAAACTACTTTGGTAAGTCTCTTTGTAATTTATATTCTAAGCCTTTATGCATTACTCTGTCAAAGGCCTGTGCAACATCCAAAAAGACGCTTGAACGTATTTTCTTATTTGGAGGCGAATAAGGTTCCTTTCTTTCTTTATTGGTTTGAGTCTATTTAGGAGTAGTTTCTCGAATATTTTTGAAATTATTGGGAGTAAGGAAATCGGGCTATACGAATTAAGTGGTTCGTTTGTTTTGGTCACCATAATTATTTCCACAATTTTCCATTGATCTGGAACGTGTTTAGGTGCGTTACACTGCGTTAATTATTTGTAGTAGTTTACGTATTCCTTTTTCAGGAAGAGCTTTTAGTATTTGTTATGTAATTCAGTCATATCCTGGAGATTTCTTTGCATTTATGTTAAGATTGATTTCCTCTTTCAATTCTTGTAATGTGATAAGAGATATATTGCAGTTATCCATTTTATTTACTGGTGGGTTTCCTCGGCAGTTTGTCTAGCCAGAGGCTGAAGGTGTTTTTAAGATGGGTTGCAATGAACGACGCTTTTTGCTTTACACTTATAGCCCATGTTCCATCTTCATTTTTAACTGGTGGAATTTGTAGTTTTGGTCTTTTAAATTTTTTGTCGCTTTCCAAAGGGAGTACTCGTTACCTTTTCCCCAGTAAGACCACTTAGGTATTTATTAATGGATTCGTTTTTAATTTCTTTAAAGAGGAGGATAAGTAACATTGCGGCGCATTTTCTTTGAACATGAGGAGTACTCCACGCTGCTTCTTTTATACTGTATGTTGTTGAGTAGTTATAGTTCTTCTTCTAGCTGTATCGGATTTTTAATTGGCACTTGAAGATCAATTATATCCTCTACTAGTTTCTAAATCTGAAACTTGCTGGCGTGTGATCTGACATAATCCCCTCGCTGCTTTCTAGGAAGATGTAGTTTTCGTCTATACTTTTGGTGATAGATAAAGAAGTCAATGATATCGGGTATTTTGTTTCTATCCGTAGGTCAATAAGTTGGTTGATCTCCAGAATGAAAATTGCACCAGCTACAAACAGCTCTCCCTGCTACAAATAGCTCACTTCCTTTTTTAGAGGTAACTTTTGATCCCCGATTCGTATTTTTTGCACTAAAATCCGATTATCCCGTGCATTCTGGAATTAAAATTAATAGTTTGCAATTTCAACGCATTACGTAACATATGCAGGAGTATACCAAAGTACAAACCCAATCATGTAATGTCATACGTTTGTCGAAATAAAGATCATAGGCCATACAAATAATTCACGTTTGAATTCTTTATTAAAAGCTAATTTTTCTACACCATTCAAAATAATATTCTATACTATGAAAATTACACCAGTTGAATTTCTCTACGCCACATCGGTAGTTTTCATCCACACAGTTTCAATAAAAATTTATATCTTTTCTTCCGACAAATGAATATAGAAACCAAAAGTTTATTAGAAAACTTTTGGATAATTTACTTTTCTTTTATGATACGAGAACTTTCTATTTCATTCGTATTTAATAGTTGTTGTAGTACATAACAAGAAAAACCTAACTTAAACAAAAAAAAAAAAAAAAAAAGTTCAGCATCAATAACAAATACTTTAGACTATACACACACAACAAAACCCGAAGTACCTATCTCTCCATGCGTATGAGATACCAAATACCAAAAGAACTAAAGTTCTATAAAAAGTTATCCCAAAACAATTTGTAACACAATAATGGTTTTATAGCGTAATTTATACAGTGTATATTACGAGTATATACATTAGGCATAGTTTCCTAGTTATAGATATAAACTGTATTCTGGTTCTCTAGTTACGACTACATATACTGATAAAAATGATCGATATGAGATTTAAAGTTTTTTTTTTGTGATTTTCTTACCGCCCCTAGAGTTAAACACAAAACTACGAGTAGCTACATCTTAACGTATACTTTTTTTTTGGAAACCCGATTTTTACACCTATACTCGTACATAACTAACTCGACACATACAATGAAGAGCAAAATGAAAGCACAATTTTTAAACTTTTCTAAGTGCTTTAAGAACGTATTGTATATAGTTTCGATTTAGGATGACTGAGGCAAAATATTCTTTGTTGTTGTTAGTCGTGCTCAGAATCTGTAAAAATTGATGATGATAAAGAAAATCAAATTTTTTTTGTGGCATTTTCTGTTAAGGTAGTTGGTGGTCATTGTTATATTAAAAATTTTAATGAGACGTGATAGAGCTAACCGAAAATTGGTATAGTTTTTAATCAAATATTTGTGTATGATCCAATCTTGTATGTGTAGTACGGGTAAATGGGTTTTTTTCTGGTTGATAGATTCCAGTTACAATTCAGCAAAAATATAATTCTCTAGACCAGAGCAAGTATTGTTTCATGTTGGTTGTTTTGAATTACGATTCAGTATGTGGCTCGATTTGTTTGTAAATCATTTAAAAATTTCTAAATGATGACGCACGTATTGCTCGGATAATGTTCGCAGTACCTTGTTAAAGTTAACCGAAAGTTGCCAGTAGAAAGTGAAAAAAAATGATAATGCAGTTATTGTCTCAACTACTACAGCCGAAAGTTAAGAAAAATATATAATAAATTAAAATATTCTAGACGACAGTAACTAATTTACAAAATTAACCGAAAACAAATAAATAATAACTAGGTTAGGTTAGATTAGGTTTCAGTGGTTGCTATCGCGCACTTAGGCCATCATTAAACTCCCTTTAAAACAATTTAGTACTGTTAATATAGCGTAAAAAATCTCGTACATTACAGCTTTCCAGATCAGAGAGGTTGTCCAAAGTGTATTTGCTTCGCTACCCTGCCACTTATACCGGCGATCCATCTAACATTTGCCAAGGCAACTGCTTCCTTATGGCTTGCTGCTTTCATCGCAAACATAGGCCTTCCTACAAAATCTCTCCCTGGTTCCAGTTGAAGAGGCGTACCGTATCTTGCTAGCTCGTCTGCCATGAAATTTTCCTCAACGTCAGAATGGTCGGGAACCCAGACCAACCGGATATTGAAATGTTCACTCATCTCGTTAAAAAACGTGTGAATATAACGCCACTCTTGACGCCAGGGTAACTGAATCTACCGAAAGGATGGCCGCACGACAGTTCACATAGATATTGATATCAGTTAGCGGTATTACATTATGCTTCAACCAGTTCATGACCTCTTCAATCACTATAACTTCAGCCTTGTTCACACTGCAGTACTCTGGCAGACGAAAAGATAAACTTATATTTAATTCCCTACATAATACACCAGCTCCCACTCTAGCATCGAGCTTGGAGCCGTCGTTGAAGAATTTTACGGTCCCGGTCTCCATAATTAGACCACTATTCCAATCCTCCCTAGAGGAGAGAATCACCTTAAAAAGCCTGCTAAAGCATAAGAGGGGTGTTATATAGTCCAAATTCGCCAGGTCATGCCTCATATAATTGATTACAGTTGAGTGCTCTTTTTGCAGGCACTTCCACCCCGAAGTCGCTGATAGCCGGGCGGCCGTATTGACCGCCATTTGCTTACCGAGGATATTCAACGAGAGAAGGAAAAGCTTGACCTCTAAGGCACTATTTGGGCAGTTTTCAGCGCCCACTAGTGAGCAAACAGGCTGCCCGCTGCACCTTCACCATCATGTTCATGTATTATAATTTCTCCAGAGCTGGCCACAAAACACCATAGAGCCACTGTACCAGCTCCGGTTTCAAGCCCCATTTTTTTCTAATGGCATTTTTACAAGAGTATAGTGCCACAGTAACCTTTTTCACTCTTTCTATCGTATTTGGCTTCCAACTGAGCTTACTGCCCAGAAGTCTCGCCTTTTCAGTAAGGACCGGCCTAGTACCATTAAGAATTAGTGGAACCATTGCCGGATTTTTATATTTCCTAGTGAAAAGGACCAGTTCAGCCCTGGAACTCTAGATGGAATGATGCCCTTCTATAACACCCTATATACACTCCATACTGTCTTCCGCGGATTTCTGAACACGTATTGCTTTGTAATTCAGTTCTTAAAAGAAATTCGAAAAGTAACTCACCCCTATCATTGATATCCGTGCTGCCGCAGATGATATCGTGACATCTACCGGTCCAAGTATGCGACTGCAAACCAGAATCTCATCCCCTCCGTCTCTATGCAGGCCGCAGTTATGTTCCCATTGGAATACTATGGAAGTATATAAACATTTATATTATTTCCCACCACTTTACGCGTCTCACAAGCGTAAAAAAGGGTGTACCCCTTCGCCCGCAGACCACAGATCTTCTAATTTTTGATCCAAGTTTCTTGGATCAAAACTATTTCCTCCCCTGACTTAGCAAGTCTGAGAAACAATACATTTATCTGACCAAACCCGAACATTGTTAACAGAATTCACATACCGTATTACGACTGCCGTGCTACATCGATTAATTGGACCCGATGGAGTCGACGGTATCCTCCGTCTCACTCCCCTCGCCGCCCCTAATCTTAAATCTCCCCCCTCAGAGTCCGATGTGTCCCCTTTCCCCCTGCCAACGAATAGTCAGTCGCGGAGTTCGCCAGTTAACTCCTCACTTGGGTTCGCCACTAGCTGAGTCTTGTCTGGAGAAATACCACGCGCTGCGCTTCTACTGAGCTCGTCCTTTCTAAACACCTTCAGTGTAATACAGCGGATCCGAAGTTTATTCCCTTTGGTTTATGACAGGTGAGTCAGGGATTCCTTGTTGATCACCATAACGGATGTTCTGAAACTGCACTTAGGCTCCTCCTGCTTCACAATCTTCCAGTTTCCTGTCGGAAGTTCCAGAAGTTCTCCGTGAGATTCCAGACCATTGGACAAATTGGCGGGGTCCAGGATATTAGCAAGGACTCGAAGGAAATCTCGGTTAAGTACATTAAACGCCAACCTCCATTTTTCCCTCGTGATGGCTTTCGATGGCTAGCACCACCTCCCTCCTCACGACGTCGCTGAAGAGCTTAAGCCCCTTTTTCGACTGTCCTACCTGAAGCTTGGCCCGTTTTCTCGTCATCCAAATCTTAACGCTCCTCCTCGCTAAACTGTCTTTTAAACCCACTATCCTCCTTTTATCATTTGCTCACATCGGCAATGCGATTCCTCGCCTATTTAACCGATTGCCTCTGTTTCTCCGTCCATTGCTTCTCCGGGACTGTAGCCAGTCTATCTAAGGCGCGGAAGGCCCAGCGCCTAGCCCTGTATCTCTGACCCGGAGGAGGAACAACCTTCTCCTTTTTAACGCTACCGCTAGTTCCTGGCTTGCAGGTCTCTGAACCGGTCTTAGCCACACCGACGTCCTAGACCGCCCGTCTCCATGAGAATTTGGGAAGTGCTGACAACTTCTTTGTTTTTCTTTTTATCAGATTCCATATTTGGTTAGTAGTAAGTAAGGCTTACATATTACTGGTGGTCGCCAGAGGACTCCGTTCAGAACTGGGCAATTATTTTTAGATGCGTCCCCAGTGTGGCTGATCGTCGGCATGGTTCACATAATACCTTGATCCGACTCATCCGCCACCATTTAGGTTACTTGTACCCAATCCAATTACCAAGATTGAGAACCGGTAGGCAGGCGGTGGTGATTGTGAGGCAAATAATAAATAACAACAACTAAAATTAAAACAGCGATTTTAATTTATTAGGTGTGCAAGTAGAAATTCTCCTTTTTTGGCCGAATTCAACTTTATTAAAATATAAGTGTTACAAAGACGAGAATTATCGAAATATTTGCCATTACTATCTATGGTATTTTGCCATTTATAAGGTATAGATGATGAATGCCTTGGCGAGTGGTTTCAAAGCAAACTAATCATAGAGCCATTTTTGCACATCTTCAACTTTCGTAAACCGCTGGTCTTACAAATATGCTGACATCGGTCTGAATAAGTGGTAATCAGAGGGAGTCTAAGGAAGCCTCGAGAATACGCCGCATGCTGTACAACTTCCCAGCATAATGAGAAGATGAGTTAATGGGTTGATTTTTCTGTATTTGTGGATGACGGTTGTCATGCAAAAATATCGCGTTCATCGCCCCATAAATGGTCTTTTTTCCTCCAGACATTCATTTATGCAATTGAGCCTGGTAACGTTCAGCTGCAACAGCTTGACTATAGATTTCAGAAGCTTATAGTTAATGACTCCTTTCCAATCCCACCACAAACACAGTAACTTTCTTGGCATGAATATTCATTTTTGCAACTAAAGTTAATGGCTGGCTTGGATCAACCCATGATTTTCTGCGTTTAGGATGCAATGCCGGAAATTTTTCTTATCGACATCTGTCTCTTAAAATTAATGCATACGAAACGACAGCTTGACTGAAATTTAAACGGCGATTTGGATGGGTTCAAGTATATTTTGATGCAACCAACTTCAGATGAGTCGAGTCTCTATACTCGCACACGTAAAAATTATTTTCCCATTTTTCTGTCGACAAAATCGTTCATCATTCAAGACTTTGCCAGATAGACCCAATCCGTATATGTCTATTCAATGGCCCATGATCATGGGGTGAGCCTGCGATGAGGCTATAGGGGTCAAATGTCAATTCTGTTTCATACGGCTGAAAATTGTCGCTAAAAAAGTTTAATCATTTTTAAGCATTCAACGGTTTGTAATTGTCGTTAAAATGGTTTACAATTCCAGATTTTGCCAGACAAACACCAATCTGATTATATGTATACCAATTCGGTGGTTCATAACCACATCTAGATTTTGGTAATATATTTATTGTGGGTCTGATAATGTTACAGGGTGAAATTTAGGTTTTCCTCATGTTTTATCGATAAAATCGTTCGTCATTCGAAATTTTTCCAGATAGACACCAATTTGACTATGCCGATTCGAAAGCCCAGTCCATGGCCATAGGTAGATTTTGATTATAGGTTTGGGGTGGGTCTGCGGTAATAGGGGTCAAATGTCATCTTCAAATAGCCAAAAATTGTTGACAAAAAAAAATTAGTTTGCAGCATTCAACGGTTTGTAATTATTGTTAAAATGGTTTGTTATTCGATTTAAACTGGCATAGTCAGATTGGTGTTTATCCTGCAAAATTTCGATTTACGAACGATTTTATCGGCAAAACACGGAGAAATCAAAGTATTACCCATTTAACCTCATTAGACCCACCACAAACCTATAATCAGCATCTATATATGTATGGACATGGGCTATCGAATTGTTATATTCAGACAGATGTGTATCTGGAAATTTTTTGAATGATGAACGATTTTATCAACCAAACGGAAATTTACCTCATGTTTAAATTATTTTGGAATGGAGAAAATCACAAACTAAAATTTCTTAAGCTTTACTGTTTTAATTTGAAACATTTTATTAGTCACGAATATATTAAATAAATTATCAGGTCTGCTCCGAACAACATAATCCTTACGTACACAATGATGTGTATGTCGAATGAGGAGCGGAACAACTAACAGTTCCCTTTTCATATACGGGGTCACCAACCATATTGTTGTAGCTGTAATCGCATGCTAATAAAACGGTATTGTATTTAGTTGTTCCTGAGAGCCTTTTATATGTAGCCGCAGCGCAACCAATGTCGGTCGCCTGGTCTTGTATCATTGCTGTGAAATGTCCAATAGTGACACCGCCTGTACTACTCGGATAACTATCGAGCCATGCTTGGGTGGTTTTATTATTTTCAGCATACCAATTATCCTGAACTCTCTTGATATAATTTTGGATTATGGTCGCTGTAAGTGTTGCTGTTGTACTAACATAACCCAAATTTTGTCCAGCATGTGAGAATGAATCAGTATTTCGGCATTCATCATGTTTCATTGCACATTGGCGTACATTGTATTCACTCAATTTAGCAAGTTCGGCATTCCATTTCTAAATATTAAATATAAATATTATTAACAGTTTAGTAAATTTTTTTTTTCTAGCACTCACCAAAAGTTTCATATGGATAGCACCCGCGAATTGAGTGACACCACTGGCTACTCTATTTCTGTAGTCGTTATGTGTATTCAGGACTAACGTTTGTAGCGCTGCTGTAAAATCGACTAAAGCTGGTGTATCACACGTCGAATAAAATGTCTAGAACGAGTAACCTGAAAGATGTAAATCGTAAACTATTTAAATTTGGTTTGACTTACGTTATTGTTATTGCATCCAATATGAGTTTCATCTGGATCGCAAAGAGCTGGATCGCAATAATCGGTTGCATGGCTACCAACCACGAACACGACCAATGATATTAATACACTTGTATATCTCATATTGATATTTTTTTTTTATTTTTGTTGAACTTCTGTTATCAAGCTACTGATGTGATCTGATAGTGAATACAACAAATTCGGTTGTTTATATATTATCGTGAGAATGTTGACTTAGTTGGTCCACCTGGTACAAATATTTTCCTCTAAATTTTGTGTACGTTCGTTATCATTCTTTGTTGGTTCAACGGTGTCGTTTGAATACTTACGTACCTTGAAATGTAAATTTTGTCTGTTTTACAATCAGAATGGTACCAAGGTCAGCAATGCGCTACGTTCAAAATAACCGCCAAAGGAAATTTGACTGGGGGTATTAAGCTGCGAACTAATTTTGTTTTATTAATGACAGCATAGCTCGCGATTATTTTAGATGACCTTGAACCAGATATGATTAAATTAGAGCAAAATATTTATTTAATGATTGTATGCCATTTATTGATAATGAATTTGTGTAACCGGAACATAAAACACCAAAAAAATTTTGTTTTTTACTGGATGTTCTAGAAAGCGAGATGGAGTTTGTTTTTAGCATTTTAAAGAGACTTTTTAAGTTTACGTTATATGTAGGCCATGGCCTAACTTGTCTGCCAAATATTTATCTTTGGCCGCTCAACCGATCGTAATTAAATTTTTACTCTGTTTAAATATCGGAGTGAAGTTTATGCCAAAATAACAAAATATACACTGTGTCCTATAAGTACATAGAATTGAAAAAACACTCAAATATTAAACTTTCATAATAATATCTGAAATTTTTTAATAAACACAAATATGTTTACACTATACGTAGGAAACATTAAATTTATGTGGAAAATTTTGAGTGAAATTTAAAAAATGAAATTTTTTACAACAAAACACACTGTGAATTGCACAGAGATGATCGAAGTTTTTCTGAACTAGTAATTGATGTAATAAACCTATCTTATTTATCCACATGCTCGGAAATCTCTGTTTTTTTTGTTTTTCGAGACGGAACATCATTCAGAGTAATACGAAATTTTTTGAACATTTGAAATTATTTATCTTGAAATGTTTTATAATTTGCATATTACACATGTCAGAGATTTCCGAGCATGTGGATAAATAAGATTGGTTTATTACATCAATTACTCAGAAAAACTTCGATCATCTCTGTGCAATTCACAGTGTGTTTTGTTGTAAAAAATTTCATTGTTTAAATTTCACTCAAAATTTCCACATAAATTAAATGTTTCCTACGTATAGTGTAAAAATATTTGTGTTTATTAAAAAAATTCAGATATTATTATGAAAGTTCAATATTTGTGTGTTTTTTCAATTCTAAGTACTTATAGGCCACAGTGTATATTTTGTTATTTTGACATAAACTTTACTCCGATCGTTGACCATCCATGTGTGCTGTGGATTACGTTCTTCCGCCTTATCAGAATCGATGCAATCTTTTGAAACTGCAACGTCTAGATAATCGCCGAGATGTAGCTTCCGTCGGATGCGTAAACGTGATGGATCTTTATTCATCGACCGAGCGCTAACGAACTACGGTCTTTCTGATTCAATTCCGAGGACATCGCGGGTCTACGAAGCTTTTGATTATCACTTGTTGAGAGATTTAAGAAAGCTTTATATATTCTTTTTTATTCGAGCTTATGTGCCGTAATTTTTTACCAATTGTTTTGTCGTGCCGATTGTAATCACTGTAGGCACCATTTATAAATAAATAAATAATTAGGTTGTGAAGAACGCTATAATTTATATTTTGAACTGCCATGTACTAAATAGTACTTGAATTTTGTCTTTTCCTTAAATGTTCGCAATTTTACATTTAAGCAAGATTTAGGAGCGAGCATACATTTCAACTACATTTAACGTTTTCAGTATGTTTTTTTACGTATTTCCAGTTTGGTTTCAATCTTTCACTACAGATGTCAGTATAATCAAATAAATGCCAGCTGCATATCAATGAAAATAAATGCGATCGGGTTCTAGGAATTTTGTTCTAAATTTTTTGACGAAATTTGTTTTTTAATTTTTTTTTTACTAAGATTTTTTGCATATCAGAACATAAAACCCCAAAATAAAAAAGATCCATTGGCAATGTTCTTAACCCTACAATTTTGAACGGCCAGTTTCAAGGTGAAGTTGTTCTCCTGCCAATGATCTTTTCAGACTCACGCATTCCATTCGGATGCCTGTAATTTCCAATTCGCTTGGCATTCGCAATGATTATTTATTTATTTATTTCAAGAAAGAAATCTATTTTGCGTAATTTACATGTATGATTTCAGATTTTTTACAATAGTTAAAACAGTAATTTCAAACAAAAAACTTAAAAAAAGAAGTGCGTCAAGTTACCCCAGTATTTCATCCCAGAAAAATAAAAAATGTCCATCGGACAATACTAGTTATATTATAGATGATTTAAAGAGAATATAATTCAGATGTCTACCATAAAATTATGAACGCCGGCCGTATATTAAGATTGGCGCTAAAGATCATTTAAAATAAAATATACATTTTAAATTTAAACGAATGGTTCTCTGGAACCTAAAGTGTCGTAACCGATTTCATTTGAAATCAATTGGACAAAACGTGTACTTTCTCCGAATACAAGTCCATATCCATCCGTATGTTAGGATTGGTGCTATGGGATCATATGTGCCGCATAATGGCCGAATCATTTTTAGAACAAAAATGAGATTTAATCTAATGGTTCCCAGGAACCTAAAATGTCGTCTTGGATCTCTTCTGATTTCCATACTTCATGGTGACCTCCTGTGAACCATTAATTTAAATCAATGATTCATACATGAACTGAATGGGCCATTCACATATGGACCTATTGTGCCAATCTCAACATACGGTTGGTCTTGGGGAATTTTTTGTAGATAGAGGTCACCATGAAGTATAGAAACCAGAAGAGTTCGAAGACAACATTTTGGGTTCCTGAGAACCATTAATTTAAATCTCATTTTTGTTCTAAAAATGATTCGGCCATTATGCGGCACATATGACCCCATAGCGATACTCGTGGCGACACTCGTGGTTCCCGGGAACCATTAATTTAAATCAATAATTCATACATGAACTGAATGGGCTATTCACATATGAACCTATTGTGCCAATCTCAACATACGGTTGGTCTTGGGATTTTTTTTATAGATAGAGGTCATCATGAAGTATGGAAATCAGAAGAGATAGAAAACGACATTTTAGGTTCCTGGGAACCATTAGTTTAAATCTCATTTTTGTTCTAAAAATGATTCGGCCATTATGCGGCACATATGACTCCATAGCGCCAATCCTAACATACGGATTGCCATGGACTTCTATTCGGAGGTAGTACACGTTTTGTCCAATTGATTTCAAATGAGATCGGCTACGACACTTTAGGTTCCAGAGAACCATTCGTTTAAATTTTAAATGTATATTTTATTTAAAAATAGCTGACCCGGCGAACTTCGTACCGCCTCAAAATCAATAAATGTTCTTTAACGTTATTAGCTTAATAAAATTGAGTTTTTTATTAAGATTAAATTAATTAAATGAATACTCCAAATTAATTAAATTCAATGAAATTACAAAAATCAAAATGAAATATATTTTAATTAATGTTTTAATAGTTATTATGCTATTCGGAACGGAGTCAAATCCAACAAAACAAATATCATAAAAATCGGTCCAGCCGTTCTTCAGTTATAAATGGTGTAACTAGCCCGACTTTGTTTTATATATATAGATAAGTAGATGAAATAAAAAAAAAATTGGATAAATAATAAAAAGGTTAATGTGCATGCAGCCTCCAGTCGGATTCGTATCCAGTACCTTGCGGTCCAAACGCTGAAGCTTTAACCACTGCACCACTCGTCACATAGAAACTACACCTACAAAATTCATATAAAAAAAGGTTTTTTTTATTAGATTTTTGGGGCTTCCCTTTTGAGTTTTTCCGACCTTTCTTTTTTCCTAAACTACCACTGTATTGAGACGACCAAAATAAAAAAAAACAAAATGTACTAAATATATGAGAAAATGAATTTTCTTGATAACTTTTTTTTTGGTGAATTTTTCCAATGTTTTAATAGTTATTATGCTATTCGGAACGGAGACAAATCCAACAAAACAAAAATCATAAAAATCGGTCCAGCCGTTCTTCAGTTATAAATGGTGTAACTAACCCGACTTTGTTTTATATATATAGATTGTCGTTAGCGCCAATCTTAACATACGGTTGGCGTTCATAATTTTATGATATACATCTGAATTATATTCTCTTTAAATCATCTATTATTACATTTTGTGACATTTTAAAATTTTCTGGGATGTATTTATAAATCCTGGGATGGGATATAACTGGTATTGCCCGATGAACATTTTTTATTTTTCTGGGATGAAATACTGGGATAACTTCTCGCACTTAAAAAAAGTAATAAACCAAATTTTAGTTTGACAATTAAAAATTTTAAAAATAGTTCTTCAAGATATTTTTAGAATTATTCTTTGACAAATTAAAGTCAAATTGGTCGTCAATTAAATTGAACGATTTAGACATCCTATTAATGGGGTTGTTTTCTCCATAGTTAGTAGAATGGTGTTCAAGTGCTAAAAATCCATGGTTTCGAAATGTTCTGCATGGCACGTGTATTGATATGTTTTCCAAGATATAAGCTGATTCAACGCGACCAAGCAAAACGTTACCAATAAAAGCCGCGCCCAAGAGAAGTCGTCTATTTTCAAGCGTGCATATTTTGTATTCTGTGCATCTTGTTTGTTGAGTATGGAGGTAAGCGAGCCACATTTTCATGGAATGGTAAGTTGTGGTCGTAATCCCAGTCACTTTTCTTTAACAAAAAAAATCAGGAATTTCTTTTGAATGCTTTCAATTCTTTTTATGTGCACAGCATAGTAAGGATTCCAGACCGTTACAGCGTATTCCAGTTGAGATCGAACATAAGCGAAATATAGTGAACATAAGGTTTGAATATCCTTAAATTCACCTGTCCATTTTTTAACAAACCCGAACATGGCATTCGCTTTCGAAATAAAATTTTCAATATGCCTATAGAAACTGGCGTTTTCGACAAATGTGACACCTAAATCTATAATCTCATTGACTCTTTGCAGTACTTCGTGGTTGACTTTGTATGAAGTAATAACCGGATATCTTTTACGATGAAAAGACATGATTTTGCATTTCTTAATATTTAAGTATTTTGATCACTTAATCACTTAATCGTATCTAACAAACCATTAATAGTACGAAAAATTGTCACATCATCTGCAAATATGGGCACGTCTGAGTTTTTGATTATCTCGGATATCCGGTTTATGAAAACAATAAAAATCCAAGGCCCGAGGTGTGATCCTTGAGGAACACCAGATGTAACTTTAATAACGTTTATGATTTCTCATTTCCCATTATTACAATTTCTCGCCGGTTTGATAAATATGACTTA
This sequence comes from Nephrotoma flavescens, assembly GCA_932526605.1. NCBI lineage: Eukaryota > Metazoa > Arthropoda > Insecta > Diptera > Tipulidae > Nephrotoma > Nephrotoma flavescens. Next base: position 222,681,529 of record OW052222.1, on the reverse strand, counting down.
AACCAATTTATGTAATCGAGAGAAAACCCAAAATCGAATAGACTCTGGAGTGCTTTATGATGACAGATATAATCAAATGCTTTACTGAAATCCGTGTACGCTAAATCAACTTGACGGTGCTTTTCTATCTCGTTAATTAGTTTACTGGTGAATTCAACCAGATTAGTCGATGTGGATTGGCCAGGCATAAACCCATGCTGGTTTATTGATATATGACGTGCAATTGTGGATTTAAAGCTGTTGCATAATACTAACTCAAATAATTTTGGAATTGATGATGTAGTTGATATTCCTCTGTAGCATGTGATATCATCACGCTTACCCGATTTAAAAATTGGAGTAATTTTTGAAATTTTCCAATTTTCGGGAAACACGCCTGTGCTTAAGGAATGATTGAATAGATAGCATAATGGGATTATTAAAATTTCAGCGTACTCCTTCAGAATAGAAGAGGGTATATCGTCAAGACCGCAACCATCTCCAAACCCCCTTAAATCCGACAAAGTGTTGTCCTCAAAAATAATAGGAGGAGTTGTTGATGTCTTGTTGTTGCTGGGTTGTTCGTACAATCCACTAGTAACGCTTGGTCTATAGACTTATTGAAAGAACGACGCGAACATGTTAGCTATATCTTTGGCGTTTGAAGAGCTGGTATTGTTGTAGGTCATATTAGCAGGGTATCCTTCAATTTCGCGTTTATTCCTAAAGCATTTCCAAAATTATTTTGGATTTACTTTGATTTTGCATTGAATTTGATCAAGATACGACCTGTATTTTGATTTGAAATAAATTTCAAATTCATTAGTATGTTGTAGAAACATAGCTTTGTCCGCTTCTAACCCGCTTTTTAACATTTTGGTGTACTCTTTCGACTTCCGATTTTTGAAGTAAAACTTCTTTAGGCACGCTTGACTTGGAGACTAAGCTGGCAAATGAGTTACGAAAAGTGTAATCGAACGAGGCGAACGAAACAATAAACGCAAAACGAAATCATTTTCCTTTAGTATCAGGATGTGCCATGACAATTCATAAATCCCTAGGTGGAACATTAGTTGATACCATTTTATTTTAATAATTGGTTAAAAAAATTGGAAAATAAGAAAATTGGTAAATGGAAAATTGGAAAAATTTGAAAATTGGAAATTTCGAAATTTGCAAAATTGGAAAATTTGAAAATTTGTAAATTTGTAAATTGGAAAATTGGAAAATTATAAAATTGGAAAATTAGAAAATTGGAAAATAGGTAAATGGAAAATTGGAACATAGGAAAATATGAAAATATAAAAATTGGAAATTTGAAAAATTGGAAAATTGGTAAATTGGAAAACTGGTAAATTGGAAATTGAAAAACTATAAAATTGAAAAATTGAAAAATGGGAAAATAAAAAAAATATGAAACAAAATAGGAAATTTGGAAAGTTGGTAAATTGAAAAATTTGAAAATTGAAAAACTGGAAAATTGGAAAGTCATAATATAGACTTCTATGTCACTGACTGACTCATTCGAGAACACACAGGGTGACCAAAATTTTTTTTTTCTATATTATAACATCAATGTCACTCACTCACTTACTCACTCCAGAACGTACAGGGTGACCAAAAAATATTCGTCCGTGTGATATATTTTATATATGTATTTTGCTACTCGTAGTCTATCTTCAGTGTATATATGGTTCAGTGGATCCACAGCGTAGAAGCTCTATTTTTATGAGTCGCCCCATTTCCAGTGCTCTTAACCGACACCGACCAAATTAGTACCCGCCTCAATGAAACCTGTACTATAATTTGTTACACATTTATTACAATTTATTACAACAAATCCCGATTTTATTACAGTTACCGTTTTCGAAGAACGAGTGGTCGGTTTAGCTTGTAATTAAACCAACACCGCCAAAATTGTAACTTTTGATGTAGCTGTGATATTGGGATGGTTCTTGAACCAGAATTTATTACAAATTAGTTATGTTGAACGGCAAGCGTCGTCATCACAATCAAATTGAAAGAGCAGATCGGATGAAAGCGAACAGCTGCTGAAAATACATCTGTAAAGAAATTTTATAATAAAATTTGATTATTTGTTGCATTGCATGCATAATTATGTATAATTTTACTTACGATCAAAAATTGAATCTGATTTGTTTTGTTTACATTTTTTTTTACAACTGTTTGTAAATTTAAAATCAATAAGTAATAGATTAGAACTAAAAGTAAGAAACCATATTGTAGTAAAAATTGTATTGAAAGGTAATGATGTTCAAATCGAGATGTCGCAATTTAAAACATTGTTATAAAAAATTAATTAGAAAAAATCTTCCATTCAGTAACAAGCCAGATTTGCGATAACATCGCTTGGGATAAAAACCCCAAATAAAAAATATTTGTGTAAAATTATACATTGTTGTGTGTCGATTAATTTACAATTGGAGTTTATTTTTGAACCCTCGCCTGCTGCTCGTCCCACTCAAAACAAATTATATTGATTAAATAGTTCAAGATCACCCCTATATGTTGACTAAGACTAATAAAACTAAAGTAAAACAAAACCGGTTTCCAACTTGGTTTTCTAGTCGTCTGATTGCTCTGATCATAGAAAAGAACAAAATTAGAAAAAGGCTGCGTACTTACAATAACAGTTGCGATCGTGTACTTTTTTCACAATTTAGAATTAAAGTAGACTTTGAATTGAAAAGTTGCTTTCAAAATCATTTATATTATCTGGAAGAAGAAATCAAATCTGATCCAAAAAAGTTTTGTAATTACACAAATTCGTTAACAAATGGTACAAGTTTTCCATCTTCCATGTTTCTCGCCCAACGTAGTTCTTCTGACGGATCTGTAATTGCCAATTTATTTGCAGACAATTTTAGAGGTGTATATAGCGCAGGACCATCGAGCGTGACATTAATGAAAACTGATGAATTTTCAGAGTTACTTTGTTCTGAATCAGATGTAGTTAATGTAATTAATGACTTAAAAATAAATAACGGTGCTGGACCTGATTCAATCCCTAATTACTTTATAAAAAATCTAAAGGATATCCTATGCAAGCCTCTTATAAAAATCTTCAATTTTTCCATCAAACAATCCTGTTTTCCTGATAGATGGAAGCAGTCGTATATAATCCCAATCTATAAAAGTGGTGATCAATCTGATATTTCGAACTACAGGCCAATTTCTATTTTAAATTCTTTCGCTAAATTATTTGAAAAGATTTTGCATAGCAAATTGTTCTACTTGGTTAGAAATATAATTTCTCACAAGCAGCACGGTTTTTACCCACATAGATCTACAATTACGAATTTATTAGAATTTACTGATTTTGTTTTCGGTTCCGTAGACAATAACAGGCAGGTTGATTGTATTTATACAGATTTTAGCAAAGCATTCGATAAGGTCAATCATTCCAAATTGTGCTCGAAACTTGTATCTGCAGGATTATCTCAATCAGATATAGTATTTTTCCAGTCATATTTGATAGGTAGGTGCCAATATGTATTGTTCTGTGGACATAAATCCCAGTCTTTTACTCCTACATCTGGAGTTCCACAGGGATCAATATTGGGTCCTCTGCTTTTCTAATTTTCATTAATGATTTGATTAATGTGATTGAAACTGATTGTTTACTGTATGCAGATGACTTAAAGATATTTAAAGAAGTAAGAAATTTATCAGACTCATTAATGTTGCAAAGTGACCTTCATCGGGTTTTTCAATGGTGTTTGATTAATGACTTACCTTTAAATATTAATAAACGCAAGACTATATCTTTTACCAGAAAGCTTAACAAAATTAATTTTGGTTATAATGTTGATGGTGTGTTACTCTACAGGGACATTAATGTAAAAGATCTTGGCATAATTTTTGATGAAAAATTGAAATTTGACGTTCATGTTGATACAATATGTAGAAAATCATTTCGAATTTTAGGTTTTATACTTAGAAGAGGTAGAGAGTTTAGGTCACCCGCAGTATTTATTCTACTATTTAATAACTTAGTGCGTAGTACGTTAGAGTATGGTTGTCAAATTTGGAATCCTTATTATGAAGTATATTCTACAAAAATTGAACTAATCCAAAAAAAGTTTACTAAGTTTTTATGTTTCAAGTTCGTACCGTTTACTTCGAAGTTGAATTATAACATTAGACTTGGTGCATTTGATATTGAATCGTTGGGAAATAGAAGGCTGCTTTTAGATGAGTACTTGCTTTTTAAAATAATCAATAACATGATTGATTCAGTTATTAATTCTAAAATTAATTTTTATGCACCAGCCTATTTCACAAGACCAAGCAAACTGTTTTATAATTCCATCCCGTGCACAAATCTTGGGTTCTCTTCTCCATGTTTTAGAATGCAATACAACCATGATAGTATTTTTAAGAGTATTGATCTATTTTGCAATTCTTATTTAGTATTTAAGCGTAAGTGTCGGGTTTTACTACAATAGTTGGCACTAATATTATTGTAATCTTCAATATACTTTAAATTTTATTTGCTTATTTGATATTTCACCAGGTTGAGAGTTGGTTTGAAATGTTAGTCTTCATGGCAATCTAGTATTACGATTAATTTATTTCAACATGAAAGGTGTTATGAATGTATTATTGTTATAATTTTTATTAGAATCTATATGAACTGAAATTTGTAATTTATATGTTATTATCATTGTACTCAAGTTTATTAATCTATTCTATAAACTAATTTTTGCGTTTTGGTAAACCTTGTTGTTGTGATAACCATTAAAAAGTATTTATACTGTGTGTTATCCTAGAAGTGGAATGAAATAAATAAATAAAAGAGTAAATTTCACCCCAAACGATTATTTATGACAAAAACATCGATTTTACCAATATTAATAATTTATTACACCAGACCGCCACCAGATATTGAGCCAAATGTTACTTTTTGGACCTTGTGGAGGGCAAATCAACCTTATCCAGGTGTGTAATAGATTATCTATATGTCGGGTTATACGGAATTGACTCCAAACCGAAAAGGGTTCAAACGACTAATTTAAAGTTCGATTTTATCACCTTCAACAATTTATTACACCAGACCACCACCAGATATTGAGTCAAATGTTACTCCTTGGACTTTGTGGAGGGAAGACAACCTTATCCAGGTGTGTAACAAATTACACAGCTCCACAAAAAAAAATTAAGTGTGCTTTAGACCACACTACTGAAGTAAAACTTCTAATATATATTTAATATTTATAATATAATATAGAAAAATTATATTATTGAAAAAAAAAATTGGTCACCCTGTGCGTTCTCGAGTATCACCTAGCCGTTTATGTCTGATGCCAACTAATTGTAATACATAATGTTTATGTATGTGTAACAAAATAGACAAACAAATCATTTTCGAAATCTCTTCGCATAGTAAAAATGGCCTTAAAATATTTTTTATTTCATTTATGTTTGTGTAGTGTGGTTTCATCGAAAATTTGTTTAAGTTGCATTAAAACCTGTATCATAGGCAAACGGGGAAAGAAACGAAGAAAGAATCGGTTTCTGTGATACCTAGTGTGGATTGGAGCTATAATATAGAAAAAAATACATATATAAAATATATCACACGGACGAATATTTTTTGGTCACCCTGTACGTTCTGGAGTGAGTAAGTGAGTGAGTGACATAGATGTTATAATATAGAAAAACAAATTTTGGTCACCCTGTGCGTTCTCGAATGAGTCAGTCAGTGACATAGAAGTCTATATTATGACTTTCCAATTTTCCAGTTTTTCAATTTTCAAATTTTTCAATTTTCCAATTTACCAACTTTCCAAATTTCCTATTTTGTTTCATATTTTTTTTATTTTCCCATTTTTCAATTTTTCAATTTTATAGTTTTTCAATTTCCAATTTACCAGTTTTCCAATTTACCAATTTTCCAATTTTTCAAATTTCCAATTTTTGTATTTTCATATTTTCCTATGTTCCAATTTTCCATTTACCTATTTTTCAATTTTCTAATTTTCCAATTTTTTAATTTTCCAATTTACAAATTTACAAATTTTCAAATTTTCCAATTTTGCAAATTTCGAAATTTCCAAATTTCAAATTTTTCCAATTTTCCATTTACCAATTTTCTTACTTTCCAATTTTTTTAACCAATTATTAAAATAAAATGGTATCAACTAGTGTTCCACCTAGGGATTTATGAATTGTCATGGCACATCCTGATACTAAAGGAAAATGATTTCGTTTTGCGTTTATTGTTTCGTTCGCCTCGTTCGATTACACTTTTCGTAACGCATTTGCCAGCTTAGTCCCCAAGTCAAGCGTGCCTAAAGAAGTTTTACTTCAAAAATCGCCGGCCCCCGAGACGAGAATAGGTGTCCTATACCTATGTTTTTGTGGTCGCTGATCACGAATCTGCACTCAGAATTGCCGTATCGCATCAAAATTTTGAATAAATCGCAAAAAATCGCCAAAAAATCAAATCGTGGTGGTCATTACGTTGTAATGAACCGACAAATGAACCAACAAACCTCCACGCTATTCACCGCATATTTGGTCTGTTTATGAGCAAAATTGCGAAAGCTTACCGCGAACCAAAAACAACATCGAAGCTTGGCATCATAGACGGCTTCAAGTAATAACGGAAAAAGCGCACGTCGGAACATATTGCCTAATTTAGCATCTCCGTAAAGAGTATATATACGCTGCATATCAGGTGGACAAGCATGCAGCTGGTCATATGTGTATTTGTTCCAATATTCTGGTTAAACGGGAGAAAAAACTAAAATCAATCATTTCAAAAAAACAGAATTATTCTAAGATTGAATACTTGCGTTCGATCGCGTATAATTTGACCGTTTAATTTTGATATACTTAGTATATGTATTTTATTTTAAATTTGTTAATTTATGTTTGCTATGTTATATTTTGTTATATTATGTTATGTTGGTTACGTTATTTTATGTTACATAAATAAATTATAATTTTGGGTATTTAACTTTTGGAGTAATTAGTTTGAGCAATTTTTTTTGGGAAAATTCCATTTGGGGAAACGATTTTTGGGAAAGTGTTTTTTTGGGAAAGTTTATTTATATGTTTTGGGGAAAAACTTTTGGGTAAATAGATCTCTCAGAGGCTGGCTAATTTGGCCGGTGCAGGTTAAGAGCACTCACATTTCCAGTCGCCTGTCGAGACCTTAGTCGAGACCGCTAACTTTGGTACAAAATCCCTTTGAAAATATTTTAATCCGATTGGATGAATGGTTTGGAAACTTATAATGGACTCCCTGATTCAGAAGACTCAACCCTCAGATTCGAGCATGTGTTCCATTAACTTCTTTCCTAAACAAATTCCTGTGAAACAATTAAAACAAATTGAAATTTTAGAAAAAAATTGTTTATCGAAGCCCCTAGACCGCTGGTTCTGGACATGCAACTTACATAAGGGTAAAAAATTCATGACGATCGGTTGAGTAACAGAAAGACAGACAAGAATTAATTTTATATGTAAAGATAAATATTTGGCACGCAAGTTTTTTTATTAATACAATTTTTAAGTTACGCCATGGTCTACTAATTTCGTAAACTTAAAATAATAGTTAACCACATATAGTTAATGCTAGTGACACGCAAATTTTATCTAGTACATAAAATGTTTAACAAATATAAATTTTTATCAAACGTTTCTGTAAAATGTAACAAACAATATTTTTTGGTATGTTAGGTTCCGGTTACACAATTTCACTATCAATAAATGGCACACAATCATTAAATAAATCTGGGTTTGTCATTAAACAACTTTAGCGGTTATTTTATACACGGCACGTTGCTGAATGCTGACTTTAATACCATTCTAATTGTGAAACAGTTAGAATTTATCAATGCACATAAATATTAAAATGTCTCAGTTAAAATAGTGAATAATAATGAACGCGCGCGGCCTTGGTACCATTTTAATTGTAAAACAATCAAAATTTATCAACATACATAAATATTCAAACGTCATCGTTAAAACTAAGAATGATAAAAAACGCGCAAAAAATTTAGAGGTAAAATATTTGCACCAGGTGAACCAACTCAGTCAACATTCTCACGATAATATATAAACAACCGAATTTGTAGTATTCAATATCAGATCAAATCTGTAACTTATTAACAGAAGTTCAAAAAAAAATAAAAAAAATATCAATATGAGATATACAAGTTTTTTAATATCATTAGTCGTGTTTGTGGTTGGTAGCCATGCAACCGATTATTGCGATCCAAATCTTTGCGATTCAGGTGAAACCCATATTGGATGCAATAATAACAACGTTAGTCAAACCAAATTTAAGTAGTTCACGATTGAAATCTTTTATTTTACTCCCTATAGACATTTTATTCGACGTGTGACACGCCAGCTTTAGTCGATTTCACAGCAACGCTACAGTCGCTAGTCCTGAATACACATAACGACTACAGAAATAGAGTAGCCAGTGGTGACACTCAATTCGCAAGTGCTAGTCATATGCCGATTTTGGTGAGTACTCGAATAAATATTTTCTAACCAATTGATAATTTATATTTAATATTTAGAAATGGAATGCCGAACTTGCTAAATTGAGTGAATATAATGTTCGTCAATGTGCAATGAAACATGATGAATGCCGAAATACTGATTCATTCTCACACGCTGGACAAAATATGGGTTATGTTGGTACAACCGCAACGCTAACAGAGACCATAATCCAAAATTATATCAAGAGAGTTCAGGATAATTGGTATGCCGAAAATAATAAAACCACCCAAGCATGGCTCGATAGTTATCCGAGTAGTACAGGCGGAGTTACTATTGGACATTTTACATTAATGATACAAGACCAGGCGACAGACATTGGTTGCGCTGCGGCCACATATAAAAGGCTCTCAGGAACAACTAAATACAATACGGTTGCATTAGTATGTGATTACAGTTACAACAATATGGTTGGTGACCCAGTCTATGAAAAAGGAACTGTTAGTTGTCCCACATACACATCATTGTGTACGTAAAGGTAATGTTGTTCGGAACAGACCTGATATTTTATTTAATATATTCGTGACTAATAAAATGTTTCAGTATCATCACTGCTGAATTCAAATTAAAACAGTAAAGCTTAAGAAATTTTAGTTTGTGATTTTCTGCATTCCAAGGTAATTTAAATATGAAGTTGATTTCCGCCTATTAAATCAGTTACGTGTTACTATGCCTATTCCGTTTTATTTATTGCTGTTGGATTAGTGCACTGTATATATTTTCAGACTGATTTGTTTTCCTTTTTAAGAGTGCGGTCGTTACTTGTGAATATAGAATGAAGTATTCGTTAGTAATTGGACGGACTCATACGCCGACCTAAAATAATTGGACGACCAGAGATGTTTTCCATTCGATTCTATTCAACGCTATAATGCAAGTTGTACACTGTTAAAATGCGTAACAATTAGATTGGTAATTACAATAAAACTAATTCTAACTTTTAATCAATTTTAAATATCTAATTAACTGGAGACATCTTTCTAAAAATATGGAATAGTTACTAATAATAAGAATTTTTTATAGATTATTTGCTTTGTGCGCCATCTCTTATTAAAAAATTTTCGCGGTCGAAGATTTCTCTCGACTATGACAGTGTGCAATTTTAATATTCTCGTTTGTGTAAACACTCTAGAGAAATTTTCTCAATGGAACTTTAAATAACGTGTTAAAAATGTGCAAACTAGGATTTCAAAATATCAAGTGTGTCAGTATGATGAAACCGTTATATATGTATATGTTTTATATTTTGCTGATGACTATGAGAACGAGTCTATTCATGGTAAGAACAACTTCCACAACACACCATCGTTCCACAAAATACCACACGACAGCATTGTCAAACCATTCGCCGTTTGATTTGCTGCTTTTGCAAAATATTGTAACGTCAACGCGCCGTTTCCATTGAGGGTTGAAAAGGCTTTACTGCATTTTTAATTGTTTTTATTTATGCTGCAATAATCTTCATGGCACATTTAGGGAGGGGAAATGGCTATAAATAAGTTGTTTTTTCGTAGATCGGGGTTAGTTATTTTGTTTTTGGATATGAGAAACAAATTGAAATTTTAACATACAGTTAACTTAAATTATAAATTTTTGGTGAGCGAGTGGAAATCAAAGTTTTACATCTCATTTTGAGTTAAAAATTTCTTAAAATTTAAAATAAATGAATAAAAATCCCCAGAAAAAAAAACAAAAAAAAAAAAAACAGTTAATACATAAAAATTGGTTTTAACAAATCGAGAACTTGAGCAAAATAGAAAAAATAACATTAATTGTAAATAACAGGATTCTTAAAAAGTTGCTCTACAAAATATATTATTCTTTCTTTACTGATCGAATAAATAATTTTTGCTACTGATCGTCTCGAATAGTGAAAAGAAAGCAAAATTTTACTGAAAAATGTATTCTCTATTCTCACTGTAGTGGGATACTCTATTATCTATTCAAACAAATATGAAAAGTAAAACAAAAGAAGAGAATAAAACTTTGTTTCTCGCAAACAAAGAAAAAAATGGATAGTAAAATAAATTTTTCTCTCTCTCTCTCTCTCTCTCTCTGGCACTATATCCCATCAAGGGATTTGGCCGCCTCAAATGAGGTTTCATAATCATATTTTCATTTCGGATAATGGGTGATTGATTCATTGATCCTAAACACCGGAGTGAAGTATTTAACATTTATCAAAAGTGAAGCTACACAAATTAACAAAAAATAAAAATGTAGTTACACAATTTAACAAAAAATTTAGTTGTACACAGAAAAAATGTAGTAGGGTTGCAATTATAATTTTTTTATTTTATATCCCACTTTTTAAACTTAAAAACAAAAAAATAGAGTTAAAAAAAATTACGAAGAGTTAAAACATCAATACGAGTAAGTACCTTAAATAAATAATTTAGAGTGAATTTTATTAATTAATTTTTCCAATTTAAATCTATGTGAGTATTTTAAATAAAATATTGAATGAATATGAATATTTTTGAATAAAATAAATCTTTATGGTTTTGAATTAATAAGAATTTTAAAATTTAACTCGTATAGTTAAAAAAATACACTTTGATGACCATTAACACATATGTAATTCTAGAGATGGCTATAGAAAAATATGAGTATTCTGGAATTTTATCCGTGCCTTTGTGATTTATTTGAGATATACGGCACATCGATGCAACCCTCGGGGAATTTTCTATCCAATTTTACAATATTTGTGAATATCGAAAAGTGTACGTTGAATCGTGTAGGTGTTTATTCATCATCGGAGTAATTATTGATTTCTGATATAAATTTAAAAAAATTAAAAACGGATAAAATTCCAGAATACTCATATTTTTCTATAGCCATCTCTAGAATTACATATGTGTTAATGGTCATCAAAGTGTATTTTTTTAACTATACGAGTTATATTTTAAAATCCTTAATAATTCAAAACCATAAAGATTTATTTTATTCAAAAATATTCATATTCATTCAATATTTTATTTAAAATACTCACATAGATTTAAATTGGAAAAATTAATTAAAAAATTCATTCTAAATTATTTATTCAAGGTACTTACTCGTATTGATATTTTAACTCTTCGTAATTTTTTTTAACTCTATTTGTTTGTTTTTAAGTTTAAAAAGTGGGATATAAAATAAAAAAATTATAATTACAACCCTACTACATTTTTTCTGTGTACAACTACATTTTTTGTTAAATTGTGTAACTACATTTTTATTTTTTGTTAATTTGTGTAGCTACACTTTTGATAAATGTTAAATACATACTTCACTCCGGTATCCTAAACCAGCCTTGAATTTTTTTCACCACCGGGATTTTCACTACCTGGAGTCGAACTCGAGACCTCCGGTCGTTAGAGCAAGCTTGCTGACCACTTTGCCACCGGGGCGGCAAGTAAAATCACTTGCCACTTGCAAAAATGTTTACGTATTTTTAAGTATTCCCCAACTGTTCGTTTAGCAAGGAGCAGACAGTAGAAAAATATGATTCTTTCATTGTGTACTGCCCATCTCTCGCATTTTTTTAATATTCCACGCCACAGTACTTTTAGGAATGTTTAATCTTTCTGCTATTTCACGCGTGGTTAAATTTTCTCGCGCCCAAATCAACATATTGCTTTTACGCTGCTCACTAACTTTTCCCATTTTTTTTTTAACTAAAATTGCACTTTATTCTTTGTTTGACTAGGATCACTTGCAGAATAACGTAATCTTACAAAACATGCACTATTTAATACTAAAAAAAAATTACAGGCAATAAAACATCTGCACCCTAATGGCGGCCAAGAACGGTAGGCATAAAATAAAATAATTGCTTGACCAATTTTACTTAATACATCATTTTGGGGTTTTGCCCCTAAATTGCACGTATTTTTTTTTTCAAAAAATTATGTCATACATGTATTTAAAATAAAACAATAAGCCAATTGTTAAAAAGTTTTGTAATTTTAGCAAAAAAAGACTTCAATTTGCAATAAAATATGCTTGTTCAATTTTTTTTCCCAGCACTGTATGTGCGTTTTTCTTATTTCGACAAATTTTGTAGTCCGCCATATTTTGTTATGTTTTTATTTTGTCGAAAACTTCACAGTCGTTATATTTCATTATTATATTCAGTTCTGGGGCGGTATGTTGTACCATCACTTCGAATCGAAAAAAGTCGAAATTCGAATAAAGTCGAATCGTAAAAGTGAAACTTGAATCATTTTTGCTTTTCGAAAATGATACAGCATACCACCATTCGACTTTTTTCGGATTTCGATTCGAAGTGATGGTACAACATACCGCCCCTGGTGTTGGGTTTAATTATATTTAGTAGTTATTTAGTTTTCTGCTATTACGATTGTTTTCTTAGATTTTGCATACATTTTTTTAATTAATTTTAGATTAGAATGACCTCACAAGGGTTAGGTAGACTAAGCATTTTGAATATTCACTGTTATTTTCCAAAATAATTTTCTCCATTAATTAATTTTCTATGATTGTAAATATAGTTCGGTTAAAATTAAATAGATTTACCAAATGTTGATTTTTTTACCAAAAGCACGCTTCGTTTAAGTTTTTGTGATTATGATTTCAGAATGAGATAGACGAAGTCTTGAGATGATGAGGTTAGTAGATTCGACTTAATCAGCAATGAGGTGAGTTGGCCCGCACTTATTTTCTTTCCCCTTTTCCTATCCCATTGATTTTTCCTAATTCTCGCGGTAAATCAAGATCGGTTCATGCTGTGGTCATTCTCACCCACCACAGCCGCTGAGCTGAGAGTCAGTGACAACCGTGGATCAGAGATGGGTATAAATTTATAATTTGCAGGTGTTTAAAATAATGGTTTCGTCTATATGATATAACGGGCATTTTGAAAACAATAAAGCTTAGTGTTGTATTTTGTGTTAAGTAAATCTACTTATTAGTTTTTATGATCAATTGTAAAAATTGTACTGTAAGAATGAATGCTAATGAAGAATTAGCCTGTAATTTTTTTGATTTCGTTCAGTTACCACCAACGAGGTGGACCCTGGACCAATTGTGTTCATCGATAGAATGGCCAAAATGATTAAACACCCAAAAGTTCTAATATTTGCCGATGACGTAAAATTTTTTCATACAATTAAACATGAACATGATGTTGATAAATTGCAGGATGACCTCAACAGGCTTAGTGAGTGGTGTGTCTAAAATTCATTACACCTCAATATTAAGAAATGTAAAATGATGTCGTTTCATCGGTAAAAATATCCATTAACTTCGGCATATAAAATAAATGGCGTGGAAGTTCCAAGAATACGTGAGATTATTGATCTGGGAGTCATATTCGTTGAAAACGTTACTTTTAACCGTCATATAGATAATTGTATTGCTAAAGCTTGTTACGACTGTACGGTCGCAACCACAATTTTTGTGTTTTAATATTCCCCTCGGCTTGGGTCTTTGCAATCAATTGAGTGTTTTGTGTCTTTACTTTCGGAGTTGATTTGTACACCTTCTTGTGATCGCGCGACGGTAAGAAAAAATGACAAGAGAGCGAGACCAATGTGCACCGAGTGTGTGAAATAAATGACGTGTTGCGCGTCGTTATGTGGTGCTCAAGTTTCTTATCGAGTCTATTTTTTTTTTGGCTTGTTTGGGAATTTATAAAAAGAGGAGTCTAGTCTAAATTAAAAAGAAAAAGAAAAATTTGGTTAGCTGTTTTAAAATCACAGCGAGATATTAGATTATTTTGTTTTAAATAAATAAAAAAAAAAAAAAAAGTTTCTGAAATTAATTAGTTATAGAGAAGTGTAAAGAAAATACACATTTTTGTTTGTGTGTAATAAAAAGAATTCCGAAAATTAGTTAAATCATTTTTTTGTTAAAGGGAAAAGGTCAACCTTTTCCATTTTTTCCTTCTCAACATATTTTGGCGCAAGAACAACCAAAAGTTTTAGAAGTGCGACATATAAAACCGGGTGAAACAATTTTGGCTCAACGATCCAAGCGGAAATTATAGTTTGCGATCGTATGAAACAAACTCAATCAGATGACATCAAAAGTGCATCTATTTTTGTTCACACATGTTTGAGGAAAATTTTATTTTTTTATTACTTGTTGGAAACAGTGGTACTGTTACCTACATATAAAGAAAAACTTCACACGGTAGTTTGTGTACGTATGTGAAGATAGCCCAAAAACTATCCCGAGAAAAGACTTTTCAAAAATTGGTTTGAGTCCACGCTAAATACGATAAAAACCTTTTGGCCTGAAAAAAACAACATGAAACATCTCAAAATTACACTCTATCCCGAAAATAAAAAAAAATGATTTATAAACCTGTTTATTATTTTTATGATTTTAAAATATTTACGTTGCAAAAAAATGTAATGTGTTGTACGTTGTACAATAATAAAATAGTAACATAATTATTTTAAAGAAAATCTTAGTACATATTTCTGTATTCTTTCTGTAATATTATAAATTTAATAATGACGTGTTATTGTGCTAACACATAATATTTAATTTACTTAACAAAAAACACGCATATGATCTATATAACTAAATACCTAAATTTATACATATTAGAGTATAAAAAACCACATTACACACTCAAACACATATATTTCCGCTCACATGAATTGCCGAGTACATTGGTTGATGGGAGTGACTCGATTATATCATTTCTGACTTATATTAGGTAACCTAGTTGCCACACGATGGGGATTAGGAGTATTTCTGGGCCCAGATTTAACCTATGTTTGTTGTATATGAAATGCTCCCATCAATACTCATATATCGTCACTCACAAGGATTGCCGAGTACATTGGTTGATGGGAGTGACTCGATTAGATCATTTCTGACTTATATTAGGTAACCTAGTTGCCATACGATGGGGAATAGGAGTATTTCTGGGCCCAGATTTAACCGATGTTTGTTGTATATGAAATGCTCCCATTAATACTCATATATCGTCACTCACAAGGATTGCCCAGTACATTGGTTGATGGTAGTGAATCGATTAGATAATTTCTGACTTATATTAGGTAACCTAGTTGCCATGCGATGGGGATTAGGAGTATTTCTGGGCCCAGATTTAACCGATGTTTGTCGTATATGAAATGCTCCCATTAATACTCATATATCGTCACTTACAAGGATTGCCGAGTATATTGGTTGATGGGAGTGACTCGATTAGATCATTTCTGACTTATATTAGGTAACCTAGTTGAAATGGGAGCATTTCATTTACAACAAACATCGGTTAAATCTGGGCCCAGAAATAATATTAATCCCCATCGTATGGCAACTGGGTTACCTAATATAAGTCAGAAATGATCTAATCGATTCACTCCCATCAACCAATCATTTTTTTTTAATTTTCGGGATAGAGTGTAATTTTGAGATGTTTTATGTTGTTTTTTTCGGGCCAAAAGGTTTTATCGTATTTAGCGTGGACTCAAACCAATTTTTGAAAAGTCTTTTCTCGGGATGGTTTTCGGGCTATCTTCACATACGTAGTTTGTGTTTCCAACGATATTTTTCAACGGGTGCCACACAATTTGCGGGCACGGTATTTTCAATGGGTGCCGCTAGTTTTTCAAAGGGTGCCACACAATTTTCGGGCACGGTATTTTCAACGGGTGCCGCTACTATTTTCAACCGGTGCCACACAATTTGCTGGCACGGTATTTTCAACGGGTGCCGCTACTTTTTTCGATCGGTTCCACTACTTTTTCAACGGGTGCCACACAATTTGCGGGCACGGTATTTTCAACGGGTGTCACACAATTTGCGGGCACGGTATTTTCAACGGGTAGCCAACCGGCTATTCGCTTCTGTTTTTGTATCGGGGAGAGGCCCCGCAACGATACGTGTGACCAACCAGCTATTCGTGTTTGTCCATTTTTGGTATCGGGGAGAGGCCCCGCAACGTACGGCCGTCCCAAGGTCACACACACGTGGTGTTAGTTGTCAGGTACGATTTTAATTTTTATTTTAATTTTTTTCTTTAATTTTTTTCTTATATATTCCAATTTTTTTAAATTTTTATTTTAATCGAGCGCCGCATAGCGGGTGCGTGTCGCGCTCGTTGCACATTGGTCTCGTTCCCTCTTCTTAAGGGTGGGAAGTTGTGGCGTTTCTTTTTTTTTGTTTTTCAAATTCCTATAAATAAAAAATGAAAAATGAATTGTTAAGTTTCCGGGTTGGGTATGATGAGGGGGGGACGTTTCTCTCCATGTCGGCGTAGGGTGGGCGGTCCCTAGGTGCCCGCATCCGAATCGAAACCGGTATTTACCACCGTCTTAGTTCGGACGGACGCGCGCCCCAAGGCACCGCACACAGTTATAATTTTTTTTTCTTTGTTCGTCCTCAAGTTCCGGCCGACGAATTTCGGCGGAACATCCGGGTCTTATTTATTATTTGCGTTTTCTTTTATAAAATCTCTGGGATCACGGTGTAAGCCAGAATACCCGCAAGCCTCAAACCCCACGACCTTCGCATTTCTCCCTGAGTTATAGCCGGCAAAAATCACCTCTGCGGAATATTAGTGAAATCTGCAAGATGGCAGTAGCCATCCCTGTAACCAGCTAACTCCATGTTTGGCTGTCAGGCGGTTGACTGGGGAATTCACGGATATACATACTATACGCACATTATATTACGCTTATCTAAGATCTCAAGTGGAGTATGCTGTAACGGTTTGGAGCCCATCTTACGCTGTGCACATGAACAGAATCAAAAACACACAAAAAAAATGTCTTATATTCCTGTTGAAAAAACCTGGCTGGAATTATGATTACAACATACAATTCTACGAAAATGTGGCTCACTTACCTCCTTACTCTACAAGGTGCAAAGAAAATACCATGTGCACGCTTGAAAATAGGCGTCTACTTCTGGATGCCGCTTTTATCGGAAATGTCTTTCTTGGCCACATTGATTCATCTTTCATACTGGAAACGATATCCATAAATGTCCCAAGCAGGACTTTGCGTAATCATCAATTGTGGGCGCTCGAACAGCACCCAACCAACTATGGCGACGACAATCCCATCAATCGATCAGCAAAATCTGTCAATACCGTAGTTGATTAATTTGATTTTAATTTATCAAAAAACAGTTTTAAAAACAAGTTAAAATCGTATTTTCTAAATTTTTAATAAGTTTTTAACAGTTTCATATTTGAAGTACTAACTGTCAATTTTAATAATTGTTTTATTTATAATTCTTATTTTTTTACAATCTAAGTGTGAATAGATTATTTTTTTTTATTTTCTATTTTTAAAATTTTATTTTTTTATATAATTTTTATTTTATTTTTTGTTAATATATTTTATATTTTACTTTTGTTAAATTTGAAATCATAATTGCAATGTACTAAATCGATTTCTTCTAATATTTAAATAAATAAATAAATCAGGAATATCTAAATCTCTCGAAAAATTTAATGAATTTGTTTGTCGACGAAATTCCCAGTGGTGGTTTTCGAATTGAGGTTCGATCAGGATATAATGGAAAGCATCGTGAAGCAATCCAAAATAGACGCTTCTCAGAAAAATATTCAAAATTTTGACATGACAATTGACTGCTTGATAGACTTTATTGGAATCCTAAATTCATAGTGGATACAACAGACTTGCCCAAGAAAAATTGTACTGGTCAAAGGATGAGGATATTGATAGACAAATTATTCGTAAATGTATGGCAAGGAACAGATATTTTGAAATAAAACGCAACATTCATTTCATGTACAGCCTAATTATCTAGACAAAATATAGAAAATACGCCCACTCATTGATAAACTCAACGTAAGCTTCATGAAATTTGGAGTATACTCGGAAAAATTACTCATCGACGAACAAATGGGTAGGTACTATGAACGTCATTTTATGAAGCAGTTCATACGTGGTAAACCAATAGGATTTGGCCTAAAGAAATGGGTTATGGCTTGTGACGAAGCCGGATATTGTTTTAAAATTTATTTTTATTTTATACGGCGTAGGTCAGAAGCACGCAAGCACTTCCCCACAACCCAAAACCCTGAGAGCTAGTCAGCAAAATCACCGTGCGAGAAACCTCTGCGTGTTTAGAGGAAATCTGCAGGTTGGCTTTATGCCATCCGTAACAAACCCCACGACTCTAAAGAGTGTGACAAACCTCGCAATGCTCATCTGTGAAACGTTGTAGTAACTGCGGTGAAAATCATACTGCAAGTTACAGAGGTTGCTCAGTGTATCTAGCTTTAAAACGAAAAATAAATTCTAAAATGTGAGCTTACAGAGGGCCATAACACCAAAAAATATAATAATCACCAAACCATCGAGTGCAAATACACAAAATTGTAATTTGGAGCAGTTTGTTATGGACGGGTTCAGCCGACCCGCAGATATCACTAAGCTCGCAGAGGCCTCACACGGTGGTTTTGCCGACTAGATCCCAAGGAAAAATACTTGGGTCGTGGGTTTTTGAGGTTTGCCATGCTCCTAGCCTTCACAGTGAAATAACAGAAAATTTATATACGCCAATACTAAAAAGAAATTTAAATTAAATCGACCGCAATTCGTCGAACAAAATTTGAGGAACTTGGTAAAAATTTAATTATAGCCAGGTGTGCCCAACCGGGTTGCTGCCCCAGTGACAAAGTAGTCAGCATGCTTGCTACAGCAACAGGAGGTCTCGGGTCTGATTCCCGGTGGTGACAAGGAAAAAATTTCATGGCTGGTTTAGGATCAATGAATTATTCGCTCATTATCCGAAATGAAAATATGACTCATTAAGGCGGCCAAATCCCTTGATGGGATATAGTGCTAGAGAGAGAGATAGAGAAAGAGAAAGAGAGAGAGTGTCCATCCGATGGCGACCGGATCTCCCCGAGTGACAAGTACCCAGTCTGCTGAAGAGACCCCCCTTTTGGGGTAGATGACCCATCTACCCCAAAAAGGCCGATGCCACTTCCGTCCATTCCGATGAATGGACGACACATTCACTGGACTGGCCACTCGGACCCTGAGGATCTCTTGCTAAGGGGATGAAGAGGATTGGCAAGCCCAGCCTGTACATATGGATCCGACACAGAAGCGTGTCTCCCCTCCCACCATACTACACGAAAACATTTTTAGTAATTAATTCTAAGTATTTTACTCTTAATTTTTAGAAAAATCCCACAATTGAGACTAGGGAAAGTATAGAAAACGCTACCAGTGGAAAAGAATGACGCTTGCTTCAGATACACGCGAGACACTTTTTCCATTTTTAAATTGATAATATTAGTTTATATTTTGAAATATTTTGCTTAAGACGAAACTTCTAATATGAATTTTCGTTTAACGCGTACAAATTTTTCCGTCCCTTTATATAAAATTAGTACAGAAATATTCGCATAACACGAATTTTATAATTGAACACTTGTGCTTTCATAAAACAAAAAATATCGTTCAGTTTTAGGGAATTACCCGAAATTGAATTCTGAAATTGAATTAAATTTTGTTTTGTTGGGGAGAAATGGTTTTAGTTTGCTTTGTGGTAGGTAGTAGTGAGTACATAATTCTCGTTAAACGTAAAATTGTTTCTGTTTTAAATCATAAAATTCAAAATATATTGGAGTTGTTTGTGAGGTTAGTTTTGGTGTGACTTTTGGTGACCGTGTTAGTTTTGGTGAGTGAGATATAAAATTATTCTAGTTGTCTAAATTGTGTTCTCTAGAATTCTTTAAATTTATTTTTGCTTCTTCAGTGATTAATAATCAAAAGCATGGATAGCGGAAATAAAAAACAAACCGATTTAACGGTAAAAAAATTGGTTTTCTGAAAAATGTTGATCGATGCGATCCATCTTCCATCCATTTTACCAAAGTATGAAGATTTAGATTCGGGATTGCTGCTTTGGTTTAAACAAGCGCGTTCACAAAATTCTTCTATTTCTGGACATCTATTAATGTAAAAGGCTGATAAAATAGCCATCGAAATGGGAATTACCTTTAAATCTAATTCTGGATGGCTAGAACGTTTCTAAACAAGACACGGAATTATCTTTTGGGTGTATTAGTGGAAAGGTGAGACAAGTATCACCTGATATGACTTCCGATTGAATGTATTCAACTTTACCTACAATTCTGAAGGATTAAGATAGAAAAGATATTTTTAATGTGACAAAACTTTAACATTAAAAAGAGAAACTTGTTCTTTTGGTAAAAAATCTAAGGAACGTCTTACAGTACTTGTTGGATGTAATTCCTCTTATTGTTATTGGAAAGTCTCTAAATCCGAGATGTTTTAAAAAGGTTGAAAGTCTACTTCTTCGATACACCCCAAATAAAAACCCTGGATGACAGTGGACTTATTTTTAAATTGGCTGAAATCGTTAGATAAATACTTTTTAAAGGAAAAGAGAAAGACAATTTTAATATTAGATAATTTTAAAAGAAGAACCGAAGATCCTGCTAGAAAGTGTTAAATTAATTTTTCTGCCTCCAAATACTACCAATGTACTACGGTCGGGTCCCATTTGAAACGCGATATTTTAAAACGTGAATTATCAAAACGCGATATTTCAAAACGCGATATTTCAAAACACGACACGGTACAAAACGCGATATGGTACAAAACGCGATATTTCAAAATGCGATATTTCAAAACGCGATACAGTACAAAACGCGATATGGTACAAAACGCGATATGGTACAAAAGGGAGTTTAGGATCGGGTTATATCAGGCGGGTGAAGGGGAAATTTAATTTCAGTTTATAGGAATTTAAAAATCGATAGGAACGATAGTATATAGGATCGGTATCAGGTGGGTCGCTGCACTCCCGCCGCTTCGCAACGCATATTCTGTACCATATCTCGTTTTGAAATATCGCGTTTTGAAATATCGCGTTTTGCATCGTATCACGTTTTGTACCATATCGCGTTTTGAAATATCGCATTTTGAAATATGTATCGCGTTTCGAGCGGATCCGATTACGGTCTTGTGATCAAGCAATCATTAAGAATTAAAAAATATTTTACATAAAAACTATTCTTCAAAAATATTTAGCAAGTATTGAGCTTCAAGGAAGATATGAAACAGGTATCAGTCTTAGATGCGTTGTACGTGTGCTTTCGCCATTCAGGTTTTACAATTCCAAAATCTTCCGACGATGATCAGCCAGAGTTAATATGTGAGCCTACTGTAAACGATGGCGTGAATAACATTTTTGATCCTATTCCTTTGGTTACAAATTTACCTCAAAATATCACGGTCGAAGATTACTTGAGTTTGGATAATAGTTTTGATACTACGCAGCTTTTAAGTGATCATGAAAATTTGTGACATTATAAAATTCACAACCGCCCATGGAAATGAGGATAGCGATAAAGAGGATGAAGATGATGTTCCAATTCCAGTCCTTTCAGTTGAAACCGTTCGTAAGTGCTTACTGGATTTTGTGTTATCGATTTCGTGTTATCCGATTTCTACTGTATTGCATTTTATTTTCACCGCCTTGCATCTATCTATATGATACACTGACTGGTCAAAAATAAATACGGGCTGGTGCTGGGTTAACTTGTCCAAGTTTCATTCTTTGTGTACATTTAAAATTTCCGTACTATATTTTAAGCGAGAATTCGCGCACTAGAGGTCAGCTCAAATAATTGTTTCGCAAAAAAACCTTTGAAATTTAAAATGTTAATATTTTGAAACAGTAAAGCAGCATTATGGTAGTCCTAATCGGGTCTGGTAATAATGTTACCTTATTCAAGTCAGTCGCTTACTCTGACATTTTCGGAAATGTGAAAGCTAATCTCAAGTCAGAGAAGGTGTAAATAGCAGCTACACTGAAGCAGATGGGGTAGGTTAGGCTTTTAGGTTTCAGTGGTTTACACTTAGGCCATTTTTGGCCCATTGTGATACCACGCATTCATGCTACATCATTAACCCATTCACCTATTCACCTACTCACACAACTACAGTATACCACCTGCACATTGCAAGCTCCATGTCAACCTGTACATTGACATGGACGGTGGGTCGGCGCTGAATTCTGCACTCCATCAGAGGGTCTCAGTTGTGTTTATTAACATCACCGATTGTAGTTGATGATGAAAATTCGATTTTGCATGTGGCCTCTGATGGGATTCGAACCCAGTACCTCCCGGTCCAAGTGCCGAAGCTTTAACCACTGCACCACTTGTCCGGTAGCAGATGGGGTAACAACGATTGGAATAAGACAAATATTAGAAAGCAATTTCAATACCATCAGAGTCATCTATGGCGAGAACGTCGACTATTCGTAAAGAAGTCGACCACTTCGCATGTAGTTCACGTCAATGATCATCATAGTTTGAGCTTCTTTCTTTTGAAGGTGGTCAACAAAAGAAAAATTAGAAAACAAACGCATTTAAAATTGACATTAACGAGAATATTTTGGATGTATAGCTGCATCCTGTTTGCTAATCTGCCCAGATACGCTGTCTAAATTTCTGTATCCTAACTCGCTGGCATGTAGAAAACGAGGTACTAGTTCTCAATGTTTTATTGAAAATATTGTTTATAGAGATTTAATGGTGCAAAATGGTCGCAACTTTTTTACCTATGAAAATCAAGCCCCTAATAGAATTTCGAATCGTTTCATTTTTCTTAAAGGAAAATGTTACATTAGAAAAAAGATATTTTGAGAAAGCAGCAAATCATACGGTGATTGGTTTAGCAATGCTGTGAAATTGGGTGACGCATGAAGGGATTCTTTTTCAAAGTCGTGACGAAATTTTAAAACATTCATCATACACGCAAACACTGTACAGAATTAAAAAATAAATATCAAAATTGTACAGTATGTTCGAGATAAATCTTTGATCGCGAAAAATACGTCTATTTGATAAGAGATGGCGCGCAATGCAAATAATCCATAAAAATATATTTATTATTAGTATTCGTATTTTTAGATAAATTTCTCTAGTTAATTAGATAATTCAAATTTATTCCCAATTTTTAATTTACGAAATGCTTGTAAAAGTTATTATTAGTGTTTTAGTATAATTATTAATTCAATTTTCACGTATTTTAACAGTATGTAGATAAAGTAACACGTAACTGGTTCAGTGAGCGGAAATCGGCCTCCTGTTGAAATTATCTTAGGCTGGAGAAAATCACGAAATAAAATTCGCAAAGGATTACTATTTAGTCTATACTACATTATAGTAACGAACAACATTACACTCTTACGTACACAATGATGTGTATTTAGAATGGCGCGTGGTACAACTAACAGTTCCTTTTTTGTAGACGGGATCACCAAGCATATTGTTGTAACTGTAATCACATGCTAATAAAACGGTATTGAATTTAGTTGTTCCTGAGGACATTTTATATGTGGCCGCAGCGCAACCAATGTCTGTCGCCTGGTCTTGAACCATTGCTGTGAAATGTCCAATAGTGACACCGCCAGTACTACTCGGATAACTATCGAGCCATGCTTGGGTGGTTTTACTATTTTCGGCATACCAATTATCCTGAACGTTCTTGATATAATTTTGGATTATGGTTGCCGTAAGCGTTGCGGTCGTACCGATATAACCTAAATTTTGTCCAGCATGTGAGAATGAATCAGTATTTCGGCATTCATCATGTTTTATTGCACATTGGCGTACATTATATTCACTCAATTTAGCAAGTTCGGCATTCCATTTCTAAATATTAAATATAAATTATCAATTGGTTAGAAAATATTTATTCGAGTACTCACCAAAATCGGCATACGACTAGCACTTGCGAATTGAGTGGCACCACTGGCTACTCTATTTCTGTAGTCATTATGTGTATTAAGGACTAACGACTGTAGCGTTGCTGTAAAGGCGACCAAAGCTGGCGTGTCACACGTCGAATAAAATGTCTATAGGGAGTAAAATTAAAGATTTCAATCGTGAATTACCTACTTAAATTTGGTTTGACTTACGTTATTGTTATTGCATCCAATATGGGTTTTACCTGAATCGCAAAGATCTGGATCGCAATAATTGGTTGCATGGCTACCTACCACCAACACGACCAAAGATATTAAAACACTTGTATATCTCATATTGATATTTTTTTATTTTTGTTGAACTTCTGTTATCAAGCTACTGATGTGAACTGATAGTGAATACATTAAACTCGGATGTTTATATATTATCGTGAGAATGTTGACTTAGTTTGCTCAACCTGGTACAAATATTTTCCTCTAAATTGTGTGCGTGTTTCGTTGACGTTATTTGTTTTAAGAGTGATAAATTTTATTTGTCTGGAGGCCATTCTTGGAAAACATAATGGTCTCGAGGCCATTTATTGATAATGAAATTGTGTAACTGGAACCTAAAACTCGAAAAGTATTGTTTATTACTGAACGTTCTAGGAAGCGAGATGGAGTTTGTTTAACTTTTTACAGAGACGTTTGATAACAATTTAGTTTTGATAAAATTTTATCTGGGGTACTTCATAATATTTGCATATCACTAGCATTAACTATATGAGGTTGATTATAACTTTAAGTTTACGTTAGACGAAGGCCATCGCCTAACATGTGAGCAACATATTTATGTTTATACATAACAATCAATTGTTTTCTGTTTGTCTGTTCCGAATGAGCGTTTCTGTTGCTCAACCGATAAGTTGTATCTCCGGGTGTAGGGGTCACTAATTCTATAAAACCTCTTTCCTAAAATCATCGCTGTGATAAGTAATGGAATTAGTGAGATGCTCGAATCCGAGAGGTCCGTCTTCTAGGGGAATCTAGGGGACCCTCATTAAAAGTTTCCCCGTCATTCATTCAAACTCTTCTTCTAGAACTATATAAACAAGTGAACAGAGTGAGTCACGGCTGGAAAATAATCACTTACGATAGGCAATCAATAGAAAAATTTAGATCTGATTTAAAGTTAGCAGCGGTCAATTTTTAATTTCTCCCGTGCAACGCTAGTGTAATTCAGCTAGTTTTAACAAAATAAAAGGGCTTTCTTTATATCACAAAACTGGTTGGATTGCCAAGGTGGTGCACGAAACGATGTTTTGAACGAAATCTCTCGACATCGCTGTAGGTGAAATGATATATAACATAAATCCATGAGTCATTGATTTCAGTACCAGAATCACCATATCGTGTCATATAGACACTTTTTCAAGGTATTTAAATGCTTCCGCACAGGCATGCATAGGAATAGAATATTCTGTAATGATAATATTTAACCTCCTATTTGCGGGGATAGGGTTCAATACCTTTGTCACTTCTAACCCATTTTCAAATAATTATACTCCCTTCTTACAAACCATCAATATTAATTTATCTTACAACATTACTTTTCCTTTTACTTATACTTTTTACAATAATTTATAATATGGCTATCGCGGGACAGAAAAACACGTGGAAATTTTTTAACAGATCATACACGTGTATTATAGTTTAAACGCCTAAGATCGATGGCAAATGTGCAGACATAACATCACACATTTCCCAGTTTCGCAATATATCGCGCAAAACAAAATTAAATTTCTATATGCGTTGATAAGATCAGTAGTAACTAAATCTCGAGATCAGATGTGATCTGAACAATATCGATATGAAATCGAAACAATCTATGTAGGCTTAGTTGGCTCGGACCAACGAAGACAGGACCTGATGGGAAGTAAATGGAGGCAGGCGTATTTCAGAAAAATTGAATTTTTTGAAATAAAATGTGTGGGTGCATCTAGACTCAGGGGTCCGACACCTTCAAAAGTATTTGGAAATAAAGTTTCAATCCGATTCGATGAATATCGTGGAAGCACATAAGGAGAGTCTGACTGATCCACGAGGCAGCCCCATTGATTCGAACATGTCGCTAATTTTAAATAACCTCTTTCGTAAACTCCTTACCTAACGGTATTGAAAAAATTGAAGTTTTATAGAAAATTTGTACCCGGGCCCTTAGCTCCCAGGGTCCAACTTCTTTTAAAATATCGTAACGTGTAAATATTTCGTGACGATCGGTTGAGTTGAGTGACTGAATCCGATTGAATTAATGGTATGGAAACTTATAAATAGGATCCTTTTGATCCAGGAGGCGAACCTCTCGGATTCAAGCATATCACTAATACTATCTATATAACCCCTTGGAAAACTCAATTCCGTAAAAATATTAAAATAATAATTTAGTCTAAGGAGGTACCGGATTCAATTCCCGATAGGAGCAGGGTGCAAGAAATATTTTTTTCGTTATCTTATCACGATCGGTGATGAAAATAAACACAACTATGACCTCCAGTCTGAGTGCAGAACTCAAGGGCCGATCTATCTTCTATTTCAGTCCTGTAGGCTTGCATACGTTCTCGATGGCCTTTATATGGCCTTTATATCCTCTTAAAAGGTTGGGAGTGCATCGGCTCCAGAACATGTTGCAAAATTAATAATTAAACAACAGACATATATTCAAACCGGTTTTCTTAGACTTTTCACATGAAAAATTACCATTTTTTTCAGAGGTGGCTACCACTAAGACTTTTCATTTGAACTACTAAATTTTCATATTTTGCGTACGATCTTTTCCTAACGACGTTCCCTGTTTTAAAAGTTAATTTTTCGAATATTTGATAATGTGCAATTTAATTTGTTTCGGTTGAATTTTTTTTTATTTTGGATATTTGTATTTGAGACATTTCGCACCATAGATTCCATTGAAATCCAGATCCAACGAAGTGGAGAACTACTTTGTCAGGAGGCAATAATAAGATCAAGGATGATGAAAATGTTTACGATTTTATAATGAAGTTTGAAAAACATGCCAAAATAACAAAATACTTCAAGACGATCTTGTTAGTTTGACAAGGTATTTTGTCACTGGGAAAGCCGAAAAATGGTATTACGTGTATTCCTGGAAAACTAGACGCGCAACGTGGAACCAATTAAAATGCTGAAGTAGACCGAGATTGAAACAGTGAACTGTCGCCTTCCGAAACTTGTACCGGATGATGAAATTTTGGAACTGTTGATCGTCACCGTGAACCCAGCTCTTAAGAATGCCACTGCTAACATGGAATTTTATACTATCGAAAGTTTACGAAAAGTTTGCGATACCTTAGAGAGATTGTGGCAAACTTCGGGATTTGATCCAGCGGCACAAGATTTTGTGAAATTTAAAGGCACCTGAAAGGCGATATAAACGCAGTCCATACGTTGAAAAAGTGACAAAGTTTCATGTTACGTCGGGCTCTTTTGCAGGACACTCCCGAAGATCAACATGTTATGAGGACAAAGAGGAGCATACTGATAAATCAGATGAGGAGCTAGAAGAACAACTAAATGCCGAGGTTAGCGCTATAGATCGTACAGTTCGTTTCGTAGTCTGTTGGGACTGTAAGGATCTCGGACACAAGTTTATCAGCCGCCTGATAGACTGTACGCATACATTTGGTGAGGGATGCGGACTTGCGGGGTTTTATATTGCCGATTGTCTCTGCTGCCAGAAAAGGGAAATAAACCTGGGAAATGTGAATGCGAACACTACGAACTTTAGGGGATATCGTTCGGAAAAGACTCAACATCCCAGAAAGCCATTCTCTCAACCGCAAAAGTAGATTCAATAAACTTATTATACGATTTCAACGAATTTTGGATTAATGGAAAGAGCGCAAATTATATTGGGGGTACAAATTGAAAATGCGGGATTGATAACAGATGGCGTTACTAACGCTATACGCATCAGGCAGTACTGTGACTATGTTCATGTCAAAGCTACGTCTTATAGCTTTAATTTTCAGTATGTGTCAATTTGTCGCAGTGTCAAATTCATAGTTTTTTTGAGCTCTCAATATGTCGAGTTTCGTGCCAACAAAACAGCATTTGCGGGAAATTTTAATTTACTTCTTTAATTTGAAGAAAAGTGCTGCTGAAGCACATCGATTGGTCTCCGAGGCTTATCCGAGTCATGTTCCATCGGTTTCAACGTGCGAGAGATGGTTTGTGCGGTTTAGAAGTGGTGATTTTGACGTTGAGGACAAAGAGCGGCCGGGCCAAGTGAAAAAGTTTGAGAATGCTGAATTGGAGGCAATACTCAATGAAGACTCGTGTCAAACTCAACAAGAGCTCGCAGATTCATTGGGAGTGACACAACAAGCTATTTCCCATCGTATAAAAGCCCTCGGAATGATCCAAAAGCAAGGACATTGGGTGCCGTATGAGCTGAAGCCGAGAGACGTCGAGCGCCGTTTTTTTGCATGCGAACTGCTGCTCGAACGGCAAAAACGGAAGGGTTTTTTGCATCGCATTGTCACTGGTGATGAAAAGTGGATCCATTACGATAACCCGAAGCGCAAAAAATCATATGGTTACCCCGGCCATGCATCATCATCGACGGCCAAACCAAATATTCACGGCGCCAAGCTCATGCTCTGTATTTGGTGGGACCAGCTGGGTGTGGTGTATTATGAGCTATTGAAATCGAACGAAACCATCACAGGAGCACTATACCGAACTCAATTGATGCGTTTGAGCCGCGCACTCAAAGAAAAACGGCCACAAAACGAGCAAAGACACGACAAAGTAATTTTGCAACATGACATCGCTCGGCCACATGTTGCAGCGCCGGTCAAAACATACCTACAAACGCTGAAATGGGAAGTCTTACCCCACCCGCCGTATAGCCCAGATATTGCTCCTTCCGATTACCACCTTTTCCGATCGATGACACATGACCTAGCTGACCAGCGCTTCCATTCTTGCGAAGAAGCCCAAAAATGGGTCGATGACTGGATAGCAGCCAAGCCGGCCGAATTTTTTCGCGACGGTATCCGTAAATTGCCAGAAAGATGGGAAAAAGTTGTGGCTAGCGATGGACAATATTTTGAATAATTCATTTGTTACCATTTTTTCAGAATAAACGTTCAAAAATAGAAAAAAATCCCGCATTTTCAATTTGTACCCCCAATATAATTAGGTTTCTTATCCGATGAGCCTATATATAATTCCCCAACCCGGGTCCTAAAGTGTTCCTTAATTAAAAAAAAAATCAAATTCTTTTTGGAACTAAAAATGGCCATTAACACTCCTTACCAGAGATTTTGACTAAGGTTCCGATAATGCAACTAATAGATAATTAAATTTCTTGTCCGGTAAGCCTATACATGATCCCCCAATTCGGGTTCCAAAGTGTTCACGATTTTTCCGAAGAAAATCAAATTTTTCTTGGAAATAAACATGGCCATTAACACTCCTTACCATAGATCTAGACTCAGATTCCGATAGTGCGTCTAATAGCTATTTTTTTTTTGTATTACTTATCCAATGGATTTAATGTCCTTTTAAGGTCAATTAATACCCCCCTTTTCATTCACGCACACACTCACCCATTCACCCCTTCTGCACTCCAACAGAGGGTCTAAATTGTGTTTATTATCACCATCGATCGTAATCGATGAAGAAAAATCGCTTTACATCCTGCTTCAAATGGGGTTCGTACCCAGTACCTCCCGGTCCAAATGCCGACCGAAGCTTTAACCACTGCGCCACTTGTACGGTAAAATTAAATTCCTCATCCGATGAGCCTATTCATGATCCCTAACCTAGGTTCCATAGTGTTCCCGATTTTTTTTTTTGAAAAAAATCAAATTTGTTTTGGAACTAAAAATGGCCATTAACAATTCTTACCAGAGATCTTGACTCAGGTTCCGATAGTACGTCTAGTAGCTAATTAAACTCGTTATCCGATGAGCCTATACATGATCCCCCAACCCGGGTCCGAAAGTGTTCCCGAATTAAAAACAAAATCAAATTTGTCTTGGAAATAAAAATGGCCATTAACACTCCTTACCAGAAATCTGGACTCAGGTTCCGATAGTGTGACTAATATATAATTAAGTTTCTCATCCGATGAGCCTATACATGATCTCGCAACACGGGTCCCAATCCCAAAGTGTTTCCGATTTTTTTTTGAAAAAAAAAAAAACAAATTTGTCTTCGAACTAAAAATAGTCATTAACACTCCTTACCAGAGATCTTAGCTCAGGTTCCGATAGTGCATCTAATAGAAAATTAAATTGCTCATCCGACGATTTTATACATGATACTCCAACCCGGGTCTCAAAGTGTCCACAATTTTTTTTTCGAAAAAAGTCAAAATTATCTTGGAACTAAAAATGGCCATTAACACTCGTTACCAGAGATCTTGACTCAGGTTCCGTTAGTGCTTCTAGTAGCTTTAAATTTCTCATCCGATGAGCCTATACATGAACCACAAACCAGTAGGTAAATTCCGGTTCGACGGAATTATTTTTTGGAACGGAATTTTAGACTAAACGAGATTTTATATTCCGGTTCAGTGGAACGAGAAAATAAATTCCAATTTTGTGGAATGGAATGTCAAATTTTCTCGTGGTGGAATTTTTATGTGAGACGGAACAAAATATCAAACACGATTACAAAAACAATACAAATACCAAAGTACTAAAATATAAATAATAATAATGGAGAAAAATATTAAAAAATTGGGGAAAAAAGTGTCCATTAATAAAAAAGAGCTCTTGGTTACGTTCCTCGAGCAAAATTTGGATTTGGCAAGAAGAAGGTGGGTTTATATTACATTATTTTGAAATAATGTACACCTTAATGATAATGATATGTTTATAATTTCCCTCAGATTTGAGAGTGTAGATGGCAATCGGGACATGAGGAATAAGTGGGATGAGGTGGCAGAATTGCTAAATGCAGCCGATGGAGCGAACAAAGACGGCGAAAAATGGAAAGGAACATGGACCGATTTTAGGTATGTGAAGCAATGTTATAATAATTTCTCTAATCATAACAATTGCTGCTTTATATATAGACTTTATGTAAAAAATAGAGCTGCTGAAATAAAAAGTGTCGCCAATAAAAGTGGGATTAATGGTTTTAGCCGATAAAAAACTTTAAGCGACATAGAAGAACGTATCATAAATATTATAAGTTGGAATGCGGTAGTGGGAGAGCATAATGCAGCACCTGAATCTGGGTTGCCAAAAGTAATTTGCATTAATTTAACTTCACAGCAATATTGATCAACTGTTTACTTCTTTAAAATTTATCTAATATGAATTCGTGCCCTGTCCCTTCAACCTCAACGGCCACAGATGGGGCTATTGAAATAATAGTTGAACATGATACAACTATCAACATAAATGCATCAGCACTAACGCCCCAAGAATACCTAGAGTGTAAACCACAGATCCACCAACACTTCCGATACGACGAAGAAAACGATCTCTGGAAGACATAATGAAGGATTCTTTATTGTAAGAAAAAAGGAGAAATAACTTATTAGAAAAGCTAGGGAGAATAGATAGGGAGAAGATAGCTGTAGAACGATTAAAGGTCGCAGCTCTAAATGAAATAGCCGAAGCCATTAACCGGCAAAGTAATAATAATAATAATTTATATCTAAATGAAGAATATTTAGATTAATAAAAATTTATTACAAAATATTAATAATATACGGAGTACAAATTTTATTTTGTTTTAAAAATATTCTTCATCATCCAGCGGTTCACATATATTTTCATCAAAAACAATTTCGTCTTCATCTAAAGCTATTCTGTTTTTAACAAACATGTTGTGTAGAACACTGCATGCGTTTATAATGACCCCACATTCTGACGGTGAGTAACATAAAAATCGTTCCCGTGAAAGGCAACGAAATCGTCCCTTCAAGACACCAATGCATCGTTCAACACAATTTAGCGTTGATTTATGAACCACTTTGTAATGGTCTTCCTTTTCGTTCGCTGAACTCAGTATTAGTGTCATTAGCCATGGTTGCTGAGGGTAACCGCTGTCTCCTAAAATGAAAACCAGAGATTCATAATGCATAATTTAACATTTAATGTTTTTAAAAATTTACCTAGCAACCAAAAATTCCTTTCGCCTCTTTGGTATAATTGAAATAAATGTATTTGTAGTATAGATGATTTCCAAACAAAAGCATCATGGGCGGTTCCACCAAATTTTGGATTTAAAGATAGAATCAATAAATCGGCATCGCATATCTATAATAGAAACTTTTGTAATTATCCCATGTTTACTAATACACAAATTAATTTACTATTTGGATGTTTTAGAATGACCACCTTTTCGACACACGTACACATGTTCGATGTTTTTTTCTGGTTTTTTAATAAGTACATGGGTTCCATCGATCCATCCTATAACTCCTGGAAAGCCTTGTTGATAAAATCTAAAAAACATATTATACAAATTATTATTATTATACAAATAAACTGTATAATGTTTATTTGTATAAATCCATATAATATTAATACATACTTAGGCTGCGGTCCAATTCGTGACTTATTTTGTGGAATCTGACTTATTTGAAAGTCTACACGAAATCTCCTGTCGAATAGACTTATTGGAAGCCTTGTTAGAATTATTGTGATGAGTTGAAGGTCAAACAAGTCTACAATAAGCCTAGCCGATTGGGGGCTTATTGTAGACTTTCAAATAAGTCAGTCTCCACAAAATAAGTCACGAATTGGACCGCAGCCTTAGACTTTTTTTCGTTTAATTGAGCAGTGGTTTGGGGAAACGATATATATTTTTGCAACAGATTTTCGTTTATTGCATTGCTAACGTCTTTAATGCATCGACTAACAGATGTTTGGCTAACTGAGAGTAAAAAACCATCTCCTACAATCCTCTGATAAGACCCTAAAACGACAATTACGATTTTATAAAAATTGTAAAATCCGAATAAGTAAAAATTTTAATTCTCACCAGTGGCATAAAATCGAATCACAACAAATATTCTAAGAATAATTGGCAACCCATGTATCTTCTGACGTTGGCTCATGTGCGGAGATAATTCAGTAATCAAGTCGTGCGCCAAATGCGTAGGAAATCGAAATAATTCCTGAAATCTAGCATCAGCAATATTAAATGGGTTGCTGCAATCCCTTAACTCTCGACGGCGTCTCAATAATCCTAGCTTTTCTTGCTTCCTTTTTGCTGCTATAAAGCGAATTTTTAGTGAAATGTCCATTTTCTTTTTAATGGTCTAACAATAAACTTTTTATAGATGTACACACCACGTATTTTATAATTTTTTTTCTTTTTTATAATATATTATAATATATTATTATTTTATGTTATTAATAAAACACGAACAATATGACAGACAAATTCCAAAAAGACACAAATTTTGACAGTTTTCGTACTAAAAATTAGTACTAAAAAGTTTATCTCGGAAAGAGAACGAGAATGAACATTTGTGGAACGGAATTATTCAGCGAGAA
Source organism: Nephrotoma flavescens (assembly GCA_932526605.1). NCBI lineage: Eukaryota > Metazoa > Arthropoda > Insecta > Diptera > Tipulidae > Nephrotoma > Nephrotoma flavescens. Next base: position 222,647,792 of record OW052222.1, on the reverse strand, counting down.
ATCGAAATTTGAGAAAAATAAAAATTCCGTTCCAATCAAAATAATTCCGTCGAACCGGAATCTACCTACAGGGTCCCAAGGTGTTCCCGAATTTAACAAAAAAAAAATCAAATTTGTCTTGAAACTAAAAATGGCACTAAAAATAACACTCCTTACCAGAAATCTTGCGGTTAGGGTTTAACAACTTATTAAATTCCTCGAGCCAGAATGCTATACGTAATATTAGATTTTAACGCGAGGTATAAATTGGAAACCTTTTTTCCTATTTTTTAATGATTCATTAGGAATAAACTCTTAATAATTTTTCCTAGTCCTATTCTTAAGACAACAATAGTTAAGATCATCGTATGAAAAATTTCAGCTAGAATAAACGTTATAAAGTATCCTTTATTTACTAAAGTTCGTAGTTTACACTACTCGACAGTGGATAAATATTATTTGATAAATCAAAATATGATTTTACATAAATTGTTCAATAAAGGGTTGAAATAATAGACAAAAAATTAAGTTTAGTTTATTTTGCTAAATTTCACTGAATCGCTATAATTTTCTTTATTTCCAGATTTTATTATATTACATTCAATTGGATAAAATTTTAGTACAAACTGACGTAATTTTTTTTAGTACTAATTTTTGTTTAGGAACAGTCATCTTTTCTAACTAGATTTTAATTTAAGTGTTACACTAATACAATGATAAAAGTGTGAATTTGTGAAGAGCTTCACACACGTTGCGGTACAACTGACCCAGGTCACCTAGTTACAAAATGTAAAAACTATTTTTTCTCAAATTTTGAACTTTTCCCCCACCATTTTTGGAAAACTGATCTGAACCGATATTATTGAGAAAACGTTAAAGCTGTTATGGAAACTGCCAAATCCGTTGCAACGATCTTCGCCAAAATACACTTGGATCTCCCCAGTTAATGAAAAAGTCTTAAGTATGAAATTTTATTCCAATCAATCAATTCGTATAGGCTGTACAGGGACCTAATTTTTACTGAAAACTGTTTTTGACAAAAAACTTAATTTCCGCTTATATTTTGAAAAACTGAGCTGGACCGGTATCACTGCAAAATTAATTTAGAATCGGTTCGTTCATAATCATTTTTCTAGTAAATGCTTTCTAAATTAATGACAACAAAAGGTTCCAAATCAGTAAACTTTACTCGAGTTACGCTCAGTGCTCTAGGAATTTTGTATATATATTTGGTAATGCAGAACTCTGCCGATTTAAATTACACTACAATCTAAAACGAAACTCTAGGAAAATAGACTATTCTTAAAATCGAATTTACACAATGTTATATACTATAATTTAGTGTTAAACCATCAATTTACATACAAAATTTGTATAAGGAATCTAACCGGAGTGGTTCTTAGAAACAAAATTGGTTACAAAGCGCTTAATTTTCCCGTACCTACTCCGCCCCCCAATAAATACATACTCGCACATATAAGCATGAAATACAACTTTGTATCTTCCACAAGGATTTCAGTTAATAGAATTTTATGCTATTTTATGAATTCTTTATTTTCCATAAAACTATTACTACTTCCGATACGCCGGGAAATATCATATAATTTACTAACATTTTTTATTTATTTAGTTCTCGTATACAGCAAGAATCGAAATCCGCACAGACACACAGAAAATAACGAAAAGCGATGAGGAAGGAAAATATTTCCGGTTTGTTGAATTATTCAAAAAAATTTCAATGTTGCGTTTAGTTAGAAGCAACATAATTTGTAAACTATTTTATGGTTTATATTTGTTTATGCACAAACTACTTTGTATAGCAGCAGAAAATCGTTTAAAAGATTTGGTAGCATAATCGATACTCTCGATATTCATGGCCAGCAATATGTGCTATCGAATTAAAATCTGTTCTTGATGATTATGTAAATTTGGTCGAAATGAAAAACTATTTCTGAATCCGTATTCTACGTATACAATAGTGTACGATGCAGGAGGAAGATGTGGGTGTGTAAGAAAATTAAATCTTAATCCTAATAACATGTATGTCGAGTACTCATAAAATTTTATAAACCCAATTTTTTTTAAAAAAAAGCATATTTAATATGCTAATTTTTTCGGTTTTTTATGTTGGTTTGGTAACCACTTCTTGGTTTGTTTAACATAATTACATGTACATGTGTGTGTATGTGTGTTTATATATTCTTAACACATTGAATTTATGGTTGAAGCTTTTTATTTCGGTTGTGCTCTAATAACATTGGAGACGAACGAAGAAAAAAATAATGAAATTGTTTGAGTGTGTTGAGATTAAATTTTTTTTATGTGTTGGTGTTTGTTGTCCGTCCATTAGTGTGTCGAATTTTTGGTGTCGTTTTTTGGTCGATGTGATCTGAATAATAAAATTAAAGTGTTAGGCCAGCACAATGGGTAAGAACCCTTCGAAAATTTAATGTTTAGTTCATTTCGTATGTTTTTAAAAAGGGGTTTTCAAAATATGTTGTGATTTTTCCATTAAGGTGAGGTAATTTTAGGTTTGAGTGTTAATGTTGTTTAGCTATCTAATAGTTTGTTCTGGGCGGAATAGGAATTTCCTCCTGAAATTCGTCTTGTTTTGCCCATTCAGTTTGATATTTGCTAGGTTTGGTTCGTATTCTTGCTGTTTTTAAGCATTTTTGTTAAAAAAGAGCTCTATTGATTTGGTCATTTCTGTGTTTAAGGTGTTCGGAGATATGTAGGGTTGTGTAAACCCCCGTCCTTAAACTTGATAGAATTTTTTTTATTTTCTATTTTATTTTGGTTTCATAGAGCATGTGAATAAAAATATATCTCGTGTGGGTGTGGGTTTGTGTGGGTGATGTGGTTATGGGGGTGGTAGGAATGGTTGTAGGGGAGGTGAAGAGAGGCTGGGATGAGCTGTTTTGGGTTTGGTATGGGAATTTGGTGGATGAGGGTTTGAGTGGGTGGGGTGTGTATGTGGGAGTGAGTATGGAGGTGTTAAAGGATGATGTTAAAGGGTAATAATGTTTATGTGTGGTGCTTTGTGGCTGATTGGGGTCAGTTGGGCTGGGTGTAGATGGGATCAGGTGGGTGTGGGTGGATGTGGGTGGGTGTGATATTTGAAATACGCAAATCTCACTGCGTAGAACATTACTTTCTTACAAATGGAATAATGGTTTTTAAAGTCAAGTAATATTTTATAGGCAACAAAAATGCTTATAGTGTTCGGCTCTGAACCTTTCTCGTCTTTTAATTTCTTTGTTTGACCACGACAGGTGACATATCCCTACAAATTTGGACAGAACAGAACAAAGGTCTCTTCAAATGCCTTGATTGTATGTAGTTTGCAAACAGGTCATCTTGTTTGTAGAAAACAAGACTTTCCGTTTCACCAAAGTTTGTCATTGACACGTCATTAGAAAGAACTAGACAGTAGAAGTTAGCCTTGAAGTTTTATAAATACGATTTGTTTCCATAGCAAATTTGTCGTAAAAATGATGGATTAGCAGACATCGTGCGCAAGCTTCAGTAAGGCAGCTATAAGTTACCAAATCGAATGCGATTTTGTAACAAAACCTTTGAGAAATCACAGAACGATATTTGTAAATTCTACAGCGTGTAAATATAAAAAAATTAAAAATATTTTTGAACTTTTAACAAATTATTTGTTTCCTAAACGTTCCCATCTCACTACCACTCTATATAATCATTCACTGGATAGTTATTGTCTCTAAGTAAATTGTGTAACGTAGCACACGATTGTATAACTTGGACGCTGTTTTGGCGCTTGCAATGCGAATGGGCCGATTATCGCTTTAAGCGTCGGGACGTAGATTTGAATATTCCAATACATCTTTCTATGTTATTTCGTATTTTTCTGACACATTATTTTATTTCCGTTGATAATCAGTTGATGACTGCGTACCAGTATGGAACCATGGTTTTAAAACATTAAATAATTTATAATTTTATTACCAAATCATCATATAGTGTTGTCTTCCAAATTCAAATGGTCCACAGTTGCACAGCGAGAAATTCTTAAAATTTATTACAAAAAAAAAAATCAATCTATTCGGGCGACGTTTCGCGTATTACGTGAAATTTATGGTTAACATAATCAACCTACGGAGCTTATTATTCGTAACGTAATTAAAAAAATGGGAGCTATGGACCAAAGTGAGGATGAAAACCGGGAACGATTGTTAGAACGAATTAGACGTTGTTCTCGAGAGCTTGGATTCTCTTATGGAAGAGAACTCAAGAACTTAAACAAAATGTAAATTGTCATTTTGTGCGTAGACATTTGGCAGATTGGGCTTTAGAGGAACTTGAGACAAATCAATTATTTCATGGAAAAATCTTCGTAAATATGCACAATATGAGTGAAAACCTGTGTGGTTTATAGTCTCGAGGTGTATAAATAGACCATATTTTTATGAAAATGAAAATGGCCTTACCGTCAATGGAGAACGCTCAAGACACATGATTACTGATTTTTTGTGGAATGGACTAGATGATTTCGACTTGAACGTTATGTGGATTTAACAAGATGGTGTTTTTTTAATGACCATGTAACAGATATATTTCAAGACCAGAGAATCATCCTTACTATATAGGTTTGGTTTGTAAAAGGATTTAATCTGTTAATACCGAATATTGCTCAACAACTTTAAAATAACACGTACCTTTGTCTTCATCTTATCATTCGCATAAAACAAGATAAAATTAGATGAAAATATTGTCGCATGGAAGTAAAAAAAATGAATAAAGCTAAAACTACACGCTCAATATAGTTGGATTGTTGGATTGACAAATGCTTTATGGACAGGCGGGCAATCTAGATGTTTGTAATCGTGTAGTGTCGAGTAAAAAAAAGAGAACCGAAAAAATTAAGATCGGTTTCTGAAACGAAAAAGAGCGTTAATGAACCCCTGGGGTGAATGCATTTTCGGTAGCAAGTGAAGTGATTTCGTGAAGTGCCTTAAGAAAAGAGGAATCTACAAAAAACGGCCATTACCAACGAATATCCTCATTGCACACCGTAAAAGAACTGACTATTTAAATTTAAAGTGCAAAATAAATCCACGAGCCGGTAGTGCGGCTGTGGATTTCTTTCTGCGAACTATACAGTGTAAATATGTACAGCAATGAGGAATAGTAACGGGCATAATATTATAGAAAATCCACATGATTATAATGGGTGCGATAAGTGTCGCTTCTAGTCGGCTTCTCATTGTTACATCCAGCCCAAGAGTTTGTGCAAATCAAACTATAACTAGTCGGACTCATCCGCCCAGGCTGGCACCCATATTGAGAAAAAACTGTTGACTTTAAATTTTAATAAGAAGGAAAAATGATAAAATACATTGTAAAATTTGTATGAGTTGTCCATAAAATTTCCTGCGTTTATTCTTGAGAAATCTCCGTCTAATCCACTAATAAAATATCAACTAGCTCGGTTTCGATTCGTCTCCATGAGAACGTTAATTGCATCAGTTCAATATTATTCGTTGGTAGCGAAAAATTTCAATGAGAAAAATTATTTAGGATATGTTCCAGTTTCCTTTAGTAGCTCATATCAGTGTAGGGGTAGACAGGTTCTGCAAAAATTCTTTCGTCAACCAACATTTTTCTTCAACCATACCATCAACACAGGTCGTTTTTATAGGTGCCTAAGATTTTTCCGTTTAACCGGACCAATAGTCGGGTAAACCGTTTACTATGGTAAAAATCGGACTTAGAACAATTTTTCGATCAGTTTGCCATAGTTTTTGAAAAATAATTTAATTTACCGAAAAATTTACTTAAAATAGACTTTTACCTTACAGTTGGTACGCAGCCTTAATTTGTGATTTGAAACCCTACGTGAATTGGTTATTGTCGATTGATTAATGATTATTGATTTACCCTCGCTCTCCGATGTATTTGAATGTGGAGAGTATTTGGGTGGGTATTGCTTCATGACACCATCAGATTAAAAAAAAAACGCCTAACAAATTTTAGAGAACTGCTTCACGTTTTCGGAAAACAAGAGTTGTGGCACGCAAAAAAAAACAAAAGTTTCGTTTCGTTAATTGTGGAACAACTCCAAACATTTTTCCATCATCACAACGGATTGGTTGCGCATTATTTAAGACAGCATGCCATTTGATAACCACAAAATTGTCGAGCCGATGAGACGCCTGCAAGACGACACGCAAGGCATTTTAATGCGCCAACAATTGATGAAGTCGCTATTGTCGTCGTTGGTTTAAAATTTAAAAAACCGAGATATTGTTTTACATCGGCGGAACGACCAACTGCAGCGTGTGTTCGAAACACATAGATATATGATGCATTACAATATCTTATCTTATTTTGGCACGGTGAAGATGGATATCATTTTTCAGTGAAGATGATAAATTCAGTTACTGGTAAATAACCAATCTACCTTTACTACCTTAATCACAACTTCACTATATCTAAGTAAGACAAAAATTTATTTACAGGCGCCGAAACTATCAAAAAAGTTAGTTCAATGAATTATTATTCATACAGACTGCTGGTTCGCAAAAATGAGGCCAATCACGTCTATTTCACCTATATGCGGTGAATACATTCATCTTCGGGATGCCATCAATGTTGACGAAGATGCATAGAATAACGGCAGAATGACTATTCTTCTAGCAACATACGTCGGAAGTCGACATATGCATGAATATGCTCAAGATGACATGTCGTATGTACGTCATTATGGCACACCAGATATGTTTATCACGTTCACGTGCAATACACAGTGGATAGAAATTCAACAAGAATTATTTCCGAACACCCAGGAAATAATTCTTGTTGAATTTCAATCTAAAAAAAAAAAATTAAAATCACTCATGAATTTTATTGTTAAGCATCGCGTGTTGCCACATGCACATATCCTCATTTGATTGGTTGAAAAGATGAACCAAATCAAATCAATGATGTGATATCAACGGAGATTTCCGATAATGAAGAATATCCACTGTTATATGAGGTTGTTACAAAAAATATGATTGATGGTTCCTGTGGAATATTAAATCATAATTCTCGGTATTGGCGGAAAATGTTCAAAACGCTATCCAAGTCAATTAGTAGCAGAAACCATCACTGGAAATGATGGTTATCCACTTTATCCCCGCCGATCCATTCATTACAATGGAAGGTCAACAATAGTCAAAGTGAATCAAGTGGACATTGAAATTTTTAATCGTTGGGTTGTTCCGTTTTCGCCACTGCTCTTCAAGACATCTAAAGCACACATAATATCGAATTTGGCCATTCCGTAAAATCTATTAAATATATTTGCAAGTACGTGAACAAAGGTAGAGACATGGCTGTGTTCAGAGTTGCTGCCAAAAATTGCAACGATGAATTCACTCAATTTAAAATGTACCACTATGTTAGCAGTAACGAAGCGATGTGGCGTATACATGAAAGACACCCCACTGTTGTTAACTTGGTCGTACATTTGGAAAATACTCAAAGAGTGTATTTCTTCTTTGAAATATGCTAGAATGATAACATTGCCTGAACGCTGTTTAACTCCGAAATGCCAAGATATTATACCTAGAATCAATCGTCAAAGTAATTTCAACGATTGAAATAAGGCTAGTTTCAGGTTACCCACAGGTATTTTCTATCGATGCCCTAGGACGCCCTAGGGTACACAGTCTATCTCAGCCAAGACGAGTATTTTTATTTGCGTTTACTGTTAGTCAATGTTCGTGGCCCAACATCATTACAACATCTGCGAACTGTTAATGGTGTATTATGCGGCACGTTTGGGATTGATAGAGAATGCCACTCAATGGCACCACACTCTCAAAGATACTGTGATTTCGTCAAATGCTAAACAAATACGAACATTGTTTTCTATAATTTTGTTTAAATGCTTGCCATCATATGGCCGAAGATATATTTTATCCGATGCGTCTCAGAACATCGAATGCAGATTTGCAAATGAACCAAGAAATTCATGCTTGATGCTTACCAACAAAGGATTAATACAATTAGGAATGACAACGCTCAATCGGCCAATGTACAACGTATTTAACCAAGAGTTGAGACGCGAAACCCAATGCGATTCCGAGGCATTGAGAGAAACCGATCAAAGAGACGTTCCCCTTTTAAATATGCAACAGAAATATACCTACGGTACCATGAAAATAGTGAACGATGGAATTCTGCGATGGCCAAAGTGTTGCAGCAAAGCAAATTGTTCGTTTGGGATGAATGCACTATGGCATACAAAAAATCTTTGGAGGCAGTGGACCGCATGAGATTTACAAAACAATTGAAACCGGTTTGGTATAGTGCGATGATTCTATTGGCATGTGATTTTCGCTGAACATTGCCAGTGATTCCACGATAAACGCCAGCCGACGAACTTAATTTTTGTTTCAAGTAGTCCATTTTATGGGAATATGTCAAACCATACTCAAATTAAATATGAACATGCGAGTCGAATTGCAGAACGACCGATCTGGAGAAGTTTTTTCCAATCAACGACATTGGTAATGACAAAATTTCTGTTGACACATCGTCTGGATATATACAATCCCTAACAATTTTTGTCACTTTACTGAATCAAAGACCGAACTCATCGAGATGGCGTTTCCGAACATTGCTCAAAATTATAAAAATCATGTTTGGTTGAGCGGACATAACCAAGATAATGTCAACTATCCAACGGAATTTTTAAATTTGCGGAATTACCCGGATTACCACCATCCAATCTGCAATTAAAAGTCGGATCGCTAATCATTAAAGCCACAATTTTGAAAGAGAAGTATACGAAGGCAAATTTATTGATTTATTCCAGTTCGAATCGAATATTCATAGCTAAGACACGACAACCTCTGTCTGACCGACAGTAATATTAATAAATTCCATTACCTAAAATCTTCGGTAACGAACAAAGTTAAAATTATTTAGATCATTCAATCACTACTGGAGTAATTACTACTGGTTGCCGACGTTTTCTACGAGTGGTCGATGTTATCTACGAGTAGTAGACGTTGTCTACGCAATCACGTAATAATTAGTAGATGAAAATTCTTGCAACCCAAAACTATCCGGGTACAGTAGTCAAGGCGAAGTATTCTTAAGCACTATTCTAAGTTCTATACAGTAAACAAAATAAATGTCCATTGCATTCTCTAATTCATCTGACATAAAGTTTTTATTGACCAAAATTTTATTATATGCATTGTCTACCTTAACGTAAAAACATGTAATCATCGCATTGAAATCAAAATATCGTTTTCTGTATACCAGCACTAGGTTCTGTAACTGTGTACGTACGTACATATAAAGAGCTAAATAATTTTTGGCTGTATAACCAAGACCTAGATAACAACAAATGTGATATTGAAACAAACAAAAAATGACGTTGAAAAATGATTTTCCACTGTAGCAATGTACATCTGGATAAAAGGTAGTTACATCATTTTCACTTACGTATACACATTACTAAGTATATCTCTCTAGGTAGGTATCTGAACGTATTTGTATGGAACATACTCGTATATTCAAAAAAACAAGATTTTAGTCGTTGTTTTCGATTAGTTTTTTTTAGTATGGATGAAACACCACCGTAATATAAATTGGAGGGAAACCAAGAGGAAAAACAAATGAAAATACGTTTGAATGTAATTTCATTTTTTTTGATGTTTTCTGTTCTGTACGTAGCACGTCTTTTGTATGTTTAGCATTATTACTATGATTATTACGACGATTATTATTATTACTGTTATGAGTTTTATTTTGCTGGCCCCCCAAACCGTGTTGCATTTTCCGGTTACACCATCATACTTTTGTTTTGTCTTATAGTCATTTCAGACGATGTGAATCGTACAGTTTGTGTACGGCCGCTGTAATCCAAAGTGGAAAACTGTGTATGTTTAACAGAGTTTTTCACTACAGCTTAGAATTGAAAATCTAGACGATGGGAAAATTTGTTTAACTTAATTTAAAATCAAATAATGATTGTAAGGCTACAATACGACGGATTAAATTATATTTGAAAAATTCTTCTTATTGAATTTTTATCGTCGGATTGAAAACCGGGATTATTCTTTGGAATTTAAAGTTGATAACGTTGTATTAAATTTCCAGGTAATGCAATCAATTATTAGAGTTTAGCAGTTTGAATCGAATATTTAAAAATTAATTTTAATTACCAACAAATTGTTACAGGATGGCTTCTGCCATCCTACAGATTTCACTAAACATCGTAGAGGCCTCACACGGTGATTTTTTGTCGGTTAAATTCTCAGGGAGAAGTGCGAAGGGTCGTGTGGTTTGAGGCTTACGATGTTCCTGGCTGACACCGTGAACACAGAAATAAAAATAAAAAAAACCGCAAATGATAAATAGTAATAAACCAAATGTTCCGCCGAAATTCGTCGGCCGGAACTTGAGGAACGCACAAACCAATTATAACCGAATGAGGTGCCTTGGTGCGCGCATCAGCTCGAACTCAAACGGCGCAAGCGCCGGTTCCGAAATCTGATGCGGGCACCACCGGACCTCAAACATCACGCCAACACGGAACGGAACCTCCGCTCCCATCATACCAAACCGATACAACTTTAGCAGTTCATTTTTGGTTTGATTAATTTACCACCTGGCAGCAACCAAAAAACCCGTAAGAAAAATAATAAATTCAAAGAAACAAGAAAAAAAATAACCGCAAATAATTTTTGGGGCGAAACCAATGTGCACGCCGAGGTCCGTATACGACCACCGTTGTCTGGGACAAGATGACAATATAAATTTTGAACACAAACAATTTTAAAATTTAAAATTTGAAAATTATCAGTTTAAATGAAACTAAATTTACAAAAAAAACAAATTTAAATTGAAAATCAGAAAAATAAAATAAAAAAAAATCTTGTTCCTTCGACCTTAACAAGGTCACCCTGTAGGGTGGTGTCGGCGGCGTCCTTGTGGCCGAATGGGTGGCGGTGCCTCTCACCGATAACCAAAAAAAATCAAAACAACCAGCCGGTTGGCCATCCGTTAGTTGCGGTGATGACGTTTTGTACAAAATTTGTCAATTCACTCGGCTGCTTTATACACCAAATTCAAAATTGCAATATAAATCTCCCTATTCTCCAAAAAAAACCTCGATAGCGTAGCGTAGCGTAGTGTAATGTAATGATAATATATATAATTTAATTCAGTCTCAGCAATAATTTGATCTGATTCGAATTTTGTTTTTGTAATTTTATATTTTAATTATCTTCTATAATTTTGACGTCGACATCAATTAATCAGCATTCAATTCATCCAATTCACTCAATTCATTCAATTCATTCAATTCATTCAATTCATTCAATTCATTCAATTCATTCAATTCATTCAATTCATTCAATTCATTCAATTCATTCAATTCATTCAATTCATTCAATTCATTCAATTCATTCAATTCATTCAATTCATTCAATTCATTCAATTCATTCAATTCATTCAATTCATTCAATTCATTCAATTCATTAAATTCATTCAATTCATTCAATTCATTCAATTCATTCAATTCATTCAATTCATTCAATTCATTCAATTCATTCAATTCATTCAATTCATTCAATTCATTCAATTCATTCAATACATTCAATTCATTCAATTCATTCAATTCATTCAATTCATTCAATTCATTCAATTCATTAAATTCATTCAATTCATTCAATTCATTCAATTCATTCAATTCATTCAATTCATTCAATTCATTCAATTCATTCAATTCATTCAATTCATTCAATTCATTCAATTCATTCAATTCATTCAATTCATTCAATTCATTCAATTCATTCAATTCATTCAATTCATTCAATTCATTCAATTCATTCAATTCATTCAATTCATTCAATTCATTCAATTCATTCAATTCATTCAATTCATTCAATTCATTCAATTCATTCAATTCATTCAATTCATTCAATTCATTCAATTCATTCAATTCATTCAATTCATTCAATTCATTCAATTCATTCAATTCATTCAATTCATTCAATTCATTCAATTCATTCAATTCATTCAATTCATTCAATTCATTCAATTCATTCAATTCATTCAATTCATTCAATTCATTCAATTCATTCAATTCATTCAATTCATTCAATTCATTCAATTCATTCAATTCATTCAATTCATTCAATTCATTCAATTCATTCAATTCATTCAATTCATTCAATTCATTCAATTCATTCAATTCATTCAATTCATTCAATTCATTCAATTCATTCAATTCATTCAATTCATTCAATTCATTAAATTCATTCAATTCATTCAATTCATTCAATTTTTTTATTTATTTATTTTTTTTTTTTTTTTTTTATTTTTTTTTCTCAACCAAAATCATACATCAACAATTAACAATAAAAATGTAACAAAACAGACAGGCTAAGAAATTAGGTTAATCTATGTCAAAGACAGTAGCGATTAACCTATTACAGTCATCAAAAACAAATTAATTGTAATGTGGGGATATAAAATAATTCAATCATATCATTATAACTATTAAGTAAAAAATTTACAAAAATTAAAAAAGTTACAAATTTAATTTAATATAAAAGCATTAAAAATTGAAAACATTCATATGCAATAAAAACTTATTTAGCAAACATAAATTCAACATCTCTATTGTTCAGCAACCAAACCTTCACATGACTAATAAACTTATTGGTAGATATCATCAATCGTAAGTACAATGGCAAACGATTAAAAAATGTAGGCGAATTCATTCAATTCATTCAATTCATTCAATTCATTCAATTCATTCAATTCATTCAATTCATTCAATTCATTCAATTCATTCAATTCATTCAATTCATTCAATTCATTCAATTCATTCAATTCATTCAATTCATTCAATTCATTCAATTCATTCAATTCATTCAATTCATTCAATTCATTCAATTCATTCAATTCATTCAATTCATTCAATTCATTCAATTCATTCAATTCATTCAATTCATTCAATTCATTCAATTCATTCAATTCATTCAATTCATTCAATTCATTCAATTCATTCAATTCATTCAATTCATTCAATTCATTCAATTCATTCAATTCATTCAATTCATTCAATTCATTCAATTCATTCAATTCATTCAATCCATTCAATTCATTCAATTCATTTAATTCATTCAATTCATTCAATTCATTCAATTCATTCAATTCATTCAATTCATTCAATTCATTCAATTCATTCAATTCATTCAATTCATTCAATTCATTCAATTCATTCAATTCATTCAATTCATTCAATTCATTCAATTCATTCAATTCATTCAATTCATTCAATTCATTCAATTCATTCAATTCATTCAATTCATTCAATTCATTCAATTCATTCAATTCATTCAATTCATTCAATTCATTCAATTCATTCAATTCATTCAATTCATTCAATTCATTATGTTTATTTATATTAATTTATTTACATACAGGGTGTTTGGCAGGTGGACCGACAATTTTTTTTGCAGATTGGGGAGGGGGCCATTAAGAAGCGTTCATCCCATGGAACTGATTTCCTAAGTGTCTATACTACCCCAGAAATGAATTCGAGCTGCATATACGTATATCAAATGATGGCATATGAGGTGCTCTTTGAAATAAATTTAGTCTCACCAAAAAACTACGAGATTTTCCCATTTGTTAATGCGTTGGAAAATCGATTCGCTTAGAATATTTGGGTGATTTTTGGGTTTCAGTGTATTAAATGGCCTTAATTATTGGGTTTATGTTCAATTTTTTTGCTTAGCTCAAACGATTTAAATGAAAATTGTTTGAAGGGGGTTTTCTAGTACCAGCAACCGATTATAGCCTAGACAGACTGCGGATTAGTTAAACTGGATTAGTAAAATTCGGTCAAGTACTCTAGGAAATAAAATTTAATTCAGATCGACATACTACGAAAAATTCAAAAGTCTACTAGGAAATTCAAGTTTTTTCAAAGGGTGCTTGATTGAATTTTGCTAAATCAGTTTATCTAATCCGCAGTGTGTCTAGGCTATTTACGATAGATCCTGATTTCGGGAAAAATCATGTAATTGGTTTATGGTGAGCCCTGGGTTTCTTTATAATTTAAAATCGTGTAAGGGGTTTTCTGGTGAAATCTCAAGTTTATTTATAATCCGTGAGGCTTAAATTTTTAGCACTAGGATTATTAAATCCTTAGCCAAGGACCAATTTTATTTCAAAGAGTACCTTCTTTGCCATCATTTGATAATAGTCACTGCTCGGTAGTGTCTCTGTGGTCTGGCCAATAATTAGTACACTAAAACCCAACATATTCAATTCATATTCAATTAATATTCAATTCATATTCAATTCATATTCAATTCATATTCAATTCATATTCAATTCATATTCAATTCATATTCAATTCATATTCAATTCATATTCAATTCATATTCAATTCATATTCAATTCATATTCAATTCATATTCAATTCATATTCAATTCATATTCAATTCATATTCAATTCATATTCAATTCATATTCAATTCATATTCAATTCATATTCAATTCATATTCAATTCATATTCAATTCATATTCAATTCATATTCAATTCATATTCAATTCATATTCAATTCATATTCAATTCATATTCAATTCATATTCAATTCATATTCAATTCATATTCAATTCATATTCAATTCATATTCAATTCATATTCAATTCATATTCAATTCATATTCAATTCATATTCAATTCATATTCTCTTCATATTCAAATTGGACCACATACATTTTAATTGAATAAAGTAGCAAAGTTGTAAGTAATAGAAGATGGAACCATCTCATTATCACATAATTAATCTATTTTGGACCTTGATTTGTTTTATCGGTATTTAAATTTAAAAGATTAAAAATAATTACGCGCTTCTGCCAAATAATAAAATTGCGCCATTACTAAACCACGAAAAATAATATTGATTTATTGACGTTAAGCAAACATACATAAATTAGAGTTAGTAATTAACAAAATAACTAAAGTAAGGAAGACAAATGCTTATTTTAATGAATCGGCTAAAGTCAAATTAAGATAAGGTCATCTGAGAACTTGCAACCAAATCAAAATACACGATCACGTTCATTACTTAATTGCCGATCGACGGAGAGCAGGTTTTAATTAATGAAATAAACATTTGAAACAGATTAAAAAAGTATTTATGTTAAGTCGGATAATGAAGTTCAAGAACACAATGCTAATTAAGAGATATAAAATAAATAAGAAGAACGTAAATTACTGGCCAAACGAAGTGAAAACTTTTTAAACCTTCCACCTAATAGAACTGCCATAGACGATTAGATTCTTAGCTAGTTGCTTGCGTTTTGGTACAAAATTTATTTTAAACATGTAATATAATCATGTAATGCTATACAATCTCAAGAGAACAAAAGGAATATCACCAAAACTAAACCAAAGTTGGGAAGGCTCATGTAAAATCAAACAAATTAACGGTGTTTTATCCCGGATTCAACTAGGCTCCAGAAGTAAGATGATATTAGTCCACATTGATAGATTATGCCGGTTACATGATTTAAGTGGATGAGTCTGTGCGGGGTGAACAGATTTACGATTGGGGCACTACTTAAGTAATCCTGAACCAACAAAACCAAAAATAATTGTTTGGTATTTTTTAATTGCACGCATTTAGGCGAAATAATCACTAATTGGATTGTAGTCATTAAAATATTAAATACAACAAGGATGTCCATTAGAATTTGTATCGAGTTGACAAGAGCGAAAATTGGGATGAGATGGTCAAATTACCCCTACAACAGTTTATGCTGGAGAAATTATGCAACGCTGTGTGATTGCACCTAAACAATTCCACTAGGCGTTGAGCTTGAGAATTCATTAATTCTAACAGGATGAGTCAAGGCAAGATACTACAGTTTATTGCAATTTGATATTGCCATTTACGTTTCACTTGTTCGTAGTTCGAAAATTTTTAAATCACGGTTTCGGTTTCAATTAATTTTTTTTAAATTTAGTGAGCAAAGCTTTTTTTTCGTTTTTGTTTAGGGATTCTTGTTTTTTTTTTGGGGGAGTTGAAGAAAGTTTTGGATATAGCTGAACGTGCAAAATATATAAGAAGTTAATAAATATTTGTTTAATGAAAAACATTTGCAACCATAATTTAAATAAACTATATAAAATTGAATATATCGGATAAAATAGTGAATTAATACAGTACATGAATAAAGTACGTAAAATACATATATGTATATAAGTTTTGTATGTGTGTAATAAATAAAGAGACAAAAATACAAGACCTATACGAAAGTAATAAAATCCGAATTTTTTTCACGGATCCAAATCGTATTAAAATAATTCTTAGCGCTCCGTTAACGATAAATCAGCATTTTGGAATTAAAATCATTTCGCCATATACCAACTCGTAAGATGTCAAAGTCATCTTAAATTAAAACCAAAAAAAAATTAAATTCAAATCCAAATTTTTTTCGATTTTCATTTTCATTTGATTTCATTCTGAACATGTTGTTGTTGCTGCTGCGACGGTGCGGTAATATAATTTTCACAAGAAAATATTTGGAATAAATTTATTTCAATCACGTGTGAAAAAATATAAATACAAAATTATGGTAATTTTTCGCGTATTTTTTGTGGTTTAGTTTATAAAAAAAGATGTTGCAACCGAATATAAATACGACATGAGTACATATTCGTTATAGTAACGTTTAAATTCAATATTGTGGTGGTGGCGGGTATGTGGTTGGTATATAGCTACATTCATATCAAACAAAATTCCAATGATGATGATGATGATGTTTAATATTTATTTTGGTGAAAATTAGATAATTTATAAACATTATTGAATTTATTTATTTATTATTTGTATTTTTGTTGGTATAAATAAAATATATAAATTTAAATTATACATTCTATTTAGGGCCAGACTTAATTTAAATAATTGATTAAAATGTGTTTTTTTTTCTATTTTTGGTGCAGCAAGCTAAATGGGATCTCATTATCGCGTACATTGGAAGGCGCCAAAAATATCAACCAAAATCTAAAATTTAATTAAAACGGATGTACATTCACATAAGTATATTTACAAAACATAAAACTTTGTTTGTCCATGGATATTATTTTGGAATCATCCCAATATTTGAAAATTAAATTAAATTTGCAGAGTTTAACAAAAAAATAAAGTTGTTCGATGAAAATATATTTGTCTTTTGTATATGGTAAGTTTAATTTCCTAAATTGGGAGCTATGAACCTTGGGCTGGATTGCACAACAGACAACTGTACAGTATTGTTCTTTTGTAAAAACTAAGTACCTACATCCAAATGGAATATTTACATTTCTATATAACGTATATTCAATCTGTGCAAATAAAAAGTTTATTTCGACAAGAATAATTCACTTTGTCGTGAATTGTGATACTTGGAACATTTTTTTTGTTAACTATTAAGCGAAACTTTATATATTTGTGTTGTATTTTGCACATAAAATATAGACTAATAATTTGGGATGAATCATTTGACGTCCCGAAATTTCGTGCAATGTGAATTTACCACAGTGTTAAGAAATAACAAATAATTAATGTTCTACACGTATAAACAATTTATATAGGAAATGAAAAGAATGGCGTCGACAATGTAGAGAATGTAGACAATGTCGAAAATTATTTTTTCTTTTAGCAATCGTTTAAATGTAGTCCTTGCCGGATATTGGTCAAAAATCATAGTCAATTTTGTCTAGGCAAATCCGACCAACTTCAGTAGGCCAAACATAATCATTAGTTGGTCAAATTTGACTGCATTTAATTTAATTGTTTAAACGAACTATTGTAATTCATAATTGGCCGGCATACGTAAGACCATTCCTGATGGTAAATTATAAGCGAAAACCGTCCTCTAATAGTAAGTCAACATTGTCCAACAGATGAGAACCAATTCCGACGGTTATTTGTCAATACAAAAATGCACCAATAGTACATCGTTATTGACCAACGAATTCGACTCGAATCAGGCCGTCATTTATCAGTTTAGTATCGTAAATAAGATAGCTCGGATCATACAGTCAAGTGGAGCACAGTTAAATTTTTAAATTCAGTCATACGCAGCATTTGATAAAATGGTATCGCCGCCAGCTAATGAAAAGTTTATAAAGTTCAATTCCTCCTTCGGCAATCTCTCGATAGCAGAAAAAAACATAACCTTGCGAATAAAGAAAGCCAAAGTAACAATCACGAACGAGTTCTACGAATTGCACTGAATTAATTTTGAATTTATGGTTTATTAAAGGAGTTTAGTTACCTTTGGTAATATTAGTTGCGCCTTTCCAGGTGGATTCGTAGATTACATATGGATTTCAATCACCTTTTCCACAATATTTCTGATGTTTCTGGTGACTTTCTTGCCCTCAACTTCTATTTTTTAGAAAAAGGACCTAGAATTTTAAGCATAAGGAAAAATAAGATTTTAAAATTTATTTACAATAAACTATAAAAAATATATACCGTTTGTTCAAAAATGATTTGTTAAACAATTGTTTACAGCAGCAACGGTTTTAAGATTTAATTTTGGTACAGTAAATGGGGGATCGTCTTCAATTGATTTATTTTGTTAATCCTGTAATTTGAACATCCGGCCGATCATACGTTTCCTTATCAATGATTATATCTGTAAATAAGTAGTTTTGTATGATAGGGGAGGGGAGGTCGAATTCTGTTCGCGGCGCTATCCCAAAATCATTATGAGTAGTTTTTGGACTCGCCATTGGTGCCGAAATAAAATTAAACGTCTCGATTAGTCTGAATTTTAAAATTATTCTGAATTTCAAAATGTTAAAATTATTCTGAATGCTATTGTGCGGTGCATCTGATTGCGAATTGGAAGAAATTTCGTAAATCATTTTCTTTTTTGCATCATTGTTGTAGCTAAAAATTAATTTTGTATGTTATCTTACGAAAAATCATATTGACATATCATATTAACAAATATACATATTGGAACAATCCCACTTATTGCAGCCCTTAAACGAGATTAAACGAACAATTGATCAACATTTCACTTATTACGTCTTCTAATGGTCGAATTGCTGATTTTCAGATATTCCGTGGTCTTGATTTCAAAAATATTTTTTTTTCTCACACACAAAGACACTTTCCCAAATTTCTACCACAAACTAATTAAAAGCGTAAATTTTTCACACAGAATAAAAAAACACCAATGGAATGAACACAAAAGGCAATAATAAAACAAAAGAACACCTTGTTAAAGTTAGCCGAAAGTTGCCAGCCGAAAGATAAACTCTATACTCTCGCTCCTATCGATTTTTAAATTCCTATAAACTGAAATAATTTCCCCTTCACCCGAATGATATAATCCGATCCTAAATTCTCCTAAATTCGAGTTCATGAATGATTTTTGCTGTATTCAAGACACTATCTGCATTATCTTTCGGCTGGAAACTTTAACAGTATCAAAAGAACATCATCGACCCTTAATTTTTTGCACACAAGCATCCAATTTCGACTGTTTTTTGTTAAAAAAATTTTTGATTTAAAGTTTACGGGGTATTTCCGCCTCTTCCTTGTGTTTTTGTTTATTTTGACCCTAAAAGAGACGAAAATGCTGCAATGAACGGAAAATGTTTTACGGGCTATAGGTATTCATCGTGAGAGGATTAATTGAAAGAAATGCAGTAACTTGCCGCGTGCTTGTGACAGTTACATTGGTCTACAAATTTTGTAAAAATTCCGTTTTAAATTTCAAAATTAACAAGTTATTATTTGTCCACTGGGGACCATTATTTTAATTGAATTATAAGTACTTCCGGTGCGTCGATTAGGCCCAGCAGAAGATTACCAAAAAATGTGCCTTTTCTAACATTTGTTATTTTGTTGGTCCAGAGGAAAAGTAGTAATTTTTAAAACATTTATGAATGTATTTTTGGGATGTATTCCTAGTTTGGTGTTGTGGGATAGGGCAAATGTCTTCCACAGTTTTTGTAAGATGTTGAGTGTTGTTCTGTCTTTCTAGATTAATTTATTTAAATCTTCATCTGACCCATCTCTTTGCGCTAGAGTACAACCAAGGTATACAAATTCATTGAAGAGGTCAGGTTTCTTCTTGGTTGATATAAATTTATATGGATAAATCATCTTGGTTCTCCTGATTTTTATTTTGAAATCAGTTACTTTTACTAGATATGACATCTTCTGTGCTTCATGTCTCATCTCGGCATGTTTTTGTGGGAACAGATGATCATAGTAGTGGATATGTATTGAATGTGATTACTCGCATATCTTGTATGAATTTGATTAACTTCTTTGGCATGCTCATTTCACAAAGTGCCTTCAATATTGCGTTACTGTGTATTGTATCGACTACCCGTTCGAAATTCAAGTAGGTGCAGTAGTGAAGTTGATTGTCTTTGAAGTTCTATCTATCTTCTGTATCTTACTTGTGCTCAATTGTGCTTCGTCCTTTTACCGTTATTCTTATGCCAAGCAAGTCGACCATTCAGCATGTAATAAATAATTTTGAAAATTTGCATACACAGGACTGAGCAATTATTAAGAAAACGTACGTTTACGTAACAGAAAATATTAGTGCAGTGAGGTGTTGCTGAATGTCCAGGTACCTCTTATCGACGCCGTGCACATGAATTGGGAATGTCTTTATCTTCATCATGTTTGTTTTATCCGTATAAAATTCAATTCGGCGAGATTGGATTGCTTGAGTTTTACAGCTCGGTATGGACGACTGCCATTTTTGGCAAAAAACCATTATGAGCGATGAAGCACATGTTAAATCAACAAGACAAATCGACATACAAACAATTGGAGGATCTTAGGTCTAAGCAAATGTTTCTTTAAAATATTGCATGACCCACTCGTTCTTGACCAAACTTCAGGCCAATTGATTTAAAACTAGCAGAACTTAAATCGAAAATTGGACTAAAACCAACCGAAATTAGAACGCAAAATCAACAAACAAATAATTTTAGGTTCATTAAGTCCTAATCAAATTACACATTAAACAATTTTGAGCTCCACTTGTTCTTGGCCACGAAACCTCAGGTCGTTTAGTTAACAGCTAGTAGAAGCCAAATTGAAAATCGGATCAAAACCGAAATTAGAACGCAAAACAAGATCATTTGAATTTCAAATACTTTTAGGCTCATTATGAGCCTAAAAGTATGAGCCTAATTTAAAAATGTTGGGCTTCACTAGGCCCTATTTAAACATGTTGGGCTCCACTAGGTTTTCACCAAATTTGAGGTCATTTAATTTGAAACTAACAGAATCCAAATCGAAAATCGGACCAAGGCGATTCAATTTTCGATTTAGGTTCTGCGGGGAATTTTTTTTTGGTAAATTATTCTTTCCTATAAAAACAAGTTAAAACACGTTGGTACTTTAAGCTGCCGTTGTGACGCTGGAAGCATTTATATTTAGTTGATTTCAAAAAATCATGTGCATATAAAACATGGGTGGTTGAATAGTCTAGGAAAAGCAATTCATTACGAGCACTTTAGTTCAGAAATTAACCGCTTTTGCGCTGGTGACAAATTAATCCTTTGGTATAAAATATATAATAATACCATAATATAACATGATGTTTTTAAAAACAAATTGTGAAGAACCAACGTGTCAAATATTGATTGATTTATTGATGTAAAGAGTTGATGCTCTCGAGTCAATAAAAGGACATCTAAAAACCTTTACCATGCTGCTGTCTCCTGCCCTGTATGTAAGGAAGAATGTCACCCGAAGAATGGTATCCTAAGTTTAAAAACATGACGACTGAGGGCGGTAATCAAAAACGACAAACGTTGTTTCAACTGTTTCAGCGATTCTCGCTCTGTATATCAATGTAAATCGAAGAAAAGTTGTCATTATTTCCGATGGAGACACAATTCGCACATTGCCACCGTACCCGGTGACCATTATCAGCCCACTACCGAACTGTTACGAGTCCTTTCGGGGTCATAACGTTGCGCTCACCTGCGTTCATTTTTTTGTATTTATTTCTAGAAAATTTCATAATTGCATTTAACTGACGGCATTGCCATCTATCCTCGGACATTGTGACTAAGTTTTTTTTTGTGTGTCTAAATATTGGTCTTTATACTTTGGTTCATGTTTTGCACACTCCTACAGTATGGCGTAAACGTCGCATAATTTTGAGAGCTAGACCAATGTGCACCTTGTGCGTTGTGTATCGTTTTGACGAATGCATTGATGGGTGGTGTGAAAAGATAGGCGTGTGGCGCGCACGACAAACGAAAAATATTCTTCTGCTTGTTTTGGTGTGAGAATTTTTTTTAATCGAGTTTTGATTTTGTTAGCGTGCAGTTTTGGTTTACAAAATTTGAAGACGAGTTTTTATTTCAAATATAAAGTTTTAAATAATAAAAAAATATAAAACTCACCATTGTTGGATGATAAAACTTAAAGTTTAAAGATTTTTTTTTTATTTTTAATAAAACCTGTACTACAATTTATGATTAGGTGCAAAATAATTTAGTATTGAATATAAACGAAATCAAAAATAAAATTGTAGATTTTGTATGTGTTTACAAGACACACATATATAATAAATAAATTTAACGCAATTTATGAAGATAAAAATGTAGAAATGTGAATTGTTCATTTTGGGTGGTGGAATTTGAAAGACAGAAAGAAAAATCTGGTTGGTGGGCGATACGAAACTGTATAATATTTCCATTCCGGTGGTCAAGTACCATAAAAATACGTAGTCTGAAGGCATCTAAGAGACATACGATTTTATTTGTTGGCGTGACAATCATTAACGGCAAGGTACCGTAATTATTAACGTCTACTGCCTTATCGGCCGTACCACATATCAACATGTGGCTTTCAACATGTGGCTTAATTATTGATGCCGCAATTGTATTAACGAGTGCCGGACCAGCGATTATGCAACGTACGGACCACGGTTACCCGCCAATGCAAAATTTTGCTGCAGACGGGCCCCCACAAGGAATCACACATTTACGGCGGCGAATCGAGGTCAAATTTATTAAAGGATGGAGGACGCCCAGCATTTTTTTATTTTCGGTTAAAGGCGGGAAGACGTCCAACGTTTTTATTTACGGTTAACGGCGAGAAGATGTCCAACATTTACAGGGAGCGCAATCGAATGGCGAAAGGTACAACTTTTTATTTTTTATTTTTCCTTTTATTTAGATTTCCATTTAATCTTCAAGTTTAAAATTTTTCACGATTTATTCAAGGACATCGACCATTTTTGTCGTCCGCTCTCAAAATTAATCTCATTCGGCCTCGGATCTCTCATGAAAAATATTAAAAATTGCAAGGCGATTCCTTTTGCCATGCGGTTCTATTTCTCCCCTCATCGGTCTGGATTTGTTTTTGTTCCAGTATGGTCCTGGTTATTTTGCCTATTTTTGTTTTGTGTTTTGTAATAAATGAAGAACATATACTAATTTAGTTTTACGGATCTGTATGTTGGGAGGGGGATTCTCATTTCGCGTCGGTTCCATAGTTGCAGCCTGGGCTTGTCACTCCCGTCATCATTGGCAGGATATCCAAAGGGTCGGATTGGCGAGTCCAGCATATGTTTCGTCGATTCGGAGACGACCGTAAAATCTACACGGTCTCCCCGTGGCACTCCGGGAGTCTCAATCTGTCGGAGTGTGAATTGTGGAAGATCCTCTAGAGGTCTTTTCGGATGAAGAGAGGCTTTGTCTGTTGGGGGAGCGTCCCTAACCTATTATGCTTCTTCGTTGTGGCTGGGCATCAACCTATAGGGATCGATGGATCATTCGAGGGGTGGGGCAAGGGGATGGTTTATTCAGCAGACATTGTACTTGTCATTCGGAGGTGCCGGTCGTTCCTGACTGGGCACACTCGGGTATTATTATATTTATCTTACGTTTCTCAAATTTCTTTTTTTTTTAGTTTGATTGTTTTTTTTTGTTCTGTTCACGGTGTAGACCAGGTGCACGCAAGTATTAACTTCTCCACGATCCACAACTCTGAGATCTAGTCGGCAAAATCACCGTGAGAGAGAAATCTGCGTGTTTAGATGAAATTTATGGGTTGGCTTCGTCACACCGTAACAGAACAATAGCGCAAACGCAACCTGCATATCTCCTGTAATGTTCATTTAATCGCAGAATTCCGCATGTCTTGTTTCCAGTCAATCCAAGTTGATACATCTAGCTACCAGCTATACTTCCACCCGGTATGGTAAGGTGAAAGATGTAAGTGGACAATCTCAACTATGTCGAGTTTTACTCTATTCCAGGTCCCAAAACTCATTCATAACGGCAGGTTTAGCCTAGAGGCCTTATATTCTTGAAATCGGTGGAAATTTTCGTAATCGGAATACAACTTGCTATACATTTCTTTATATTACTAAAATTTTTCGCAGGCTACTTTAATCATTTTGTAAATTTTTTATCTTTTTCAAATTAAGAAACATATTTTTCCCCCTACTAAGCGAAAAATTCCGACCGGGAATTATTCGCTTAGTAGGTAAATAAATAATTGAAAACTTGCATTTAAATTTGAAAAAAAATATTATTAAACATTTTTAGTAATAAAAAGAATTTCATAGCAAATTGTGTTCCGATTACGGAAATTTCTAAGGGTTTCAAGAATAGGGCCCCAGAAGTATAGTTTGAGAACCAAAAATGGAAAAATTACTATTCAAGGTGTAGCCGATCAAAATTTCGTAACCAGAAGGAAAATTGTTGATGTTACCAAGTGCGTATATCTGCCTATAGAGTACCATTCATCACCAAGGTATAACCCCAAGACAAAAGAGTGAAGTACTGCAGTCTCAATGTGGTGCATCAATAACAATAGCCAAAGACCGCCTAATATCAGAATCAAAAATAGATACACTCTATGGATTCGACTAATTTTTTGATATTATAAAGGTAGATCAGATTAAGGATTCTGCAAGCATCGATAAGGCTCGTAATTCACACCTCGGTTCAGTGCAATATCGTTATAATTAGCAATAACCAGTTAAGCCAACAGATGAAAAGATTCCGGGAGTTCCCAGAAGTTTTTAAGCCTGCCTCCTTATTACCCGAATATTAAATCTGTGATTATCTCTTCAAACAACCACATAGTATATAGCATTTATGAATGAGTACATGGGATTAGCACATAAGAAGCGCACTAATCAGATCCATCTAACTGTCTGTATTTACTACATCATGGGGTTTGGATGTATCGAATACCCACAACCATCAAATTACGCGTAGTATTTCAACTTTCGCACATAATGGATCAAGCTGGCTTCAATCTTCGAAAATGGTGTTCCAACTCACCTGAATTACCTATTAAAATGAACGCTGACAAGTTAGTGCCTTCGCTACCTACCAAGAAACATTACGGGAAATCGCCGCGAAATCTATATATTGGGTTTAGTGGCAGCCACACGAATGCCACGTTAGCTATCAAACGTGCCATTTTATCGAAGGCAAGCCGAAACTTTGATCCACTTGGTCTCCTGTCGCGTTACATAGTTAAAATTAAGTGTATTTCAAAACACTGTGCCTGCAGGAATTAAAATGGGATGACAAATTGCCAACCAAGGTTTTGAATGGATTTCAAGCGACCAACTACATGGCTTTTGTGACTCCAGCGAGATGGCATTTGTCACGATTATGTAACCAATTTGATTTGGCTACGTAGCTGATAGAACGTGCGAAATGTTCGAGATCCTTCATAGAGGAAGATAGCGGGATATTATAGAAGAATCACTATACAGCCAGAACGAACAGACAAGGCACAAACTATTGCTGTCATCAGTTGCGAAGACTTAAAACCACCTATGGAAGAGTTATCCGGCGTGTATTCCAGATATGACAAGATCATTCGCGTTCTAGCATGCCGCAAAATTTCACACAACTTTCCGAGTCATTATGACAGGCAAGCCGCAGAAACCGAAGTTTTTCGATTTTTGCTCAAACGTCACGTTTAAATTGTGAACTGAAAATTTACTGATGAAATTACCCACTGATCTTCCGATATTACATTATCAATCTCATCCAGCCAAAATGAGTTTTGCAAGTTTTTTCAAAGTGCTAGTCCCAGCTCTTCCTCGAAAGTTTTTAGGCACCATCCACTATCAAAGAATAGACAATGTAAGACGTTAAGAGAAATTGGTAGAGTCGCATTCTTGGAATATCGTTTGTTTAGTCAAATCGGATGTGTTATCTATGAAGTCAAACGCAACATTCTAGCTCATGCGACCGTTGAAAATATTTTGTTGTACTCCTCATTCAAACAAATATTGAAATGGTTTTGATTATTCAAGTGAAAGAAACAATAATTCTGAGATAAACGAACAACATTTCCCACTCCCAACAAAAGATTTCCCATTTTTCCACACGGGTAAATTTTTTATGTTCTTTACATTGTTTGATTTCCATGGGCCCTTCAACAATGTATTATGGTATTTGTGATTTTATATTTTATGTACTCGAGACAAATTTTAATGTTGAGGTCACAGCGACAAAATAATGTAAGACCAACAATAAATAACCCAAATCTGTAATAACGAAAATTTCAGGAATTTTTTATTTTATTTTGCCAACAAGCAAGCAGCACTAAAATTGAGAGGTAATCAGCAGTAAATTTTTTTATTGTTTTTCAATTCAATCGTCTTTATATAAGAAAATTTTTGAGGTATTTGCCTTCCCAATATACTCTACACAAAGTATTACAGATATTCATTCTATGTGAACAAAATTATATTTTTAAAATTAAATTTTTCTTGCTCTTCGTGAAAATTTTATCTTGGAAACGTTTAGATTTTTGAAAGTATTGTTCGATGGCACAAAAACGAAAAACAGTAAAAAGGAAAAATTCCATGTCTTTGTAAAAGTTCGTTGATTTATCTTTCGAAATCTTACTATATAAATACGATACACAATATATTTTTGTGTGTAACATTTCTTGAAGAAAGATCTTCAAATTATAAACAAAATGTTGAAATATGGAATACTGAAAAGTAGAATGAAAATAAAAATTGATTTGAATCAAATCTGAATAAATATTTGATGAATTCTGTGTGCACATGAGATATTTTGTATGGGTTTGTGTGTTTATCAGAAATGACACATTTTAACAAACTTTAACCTTTTACTGAATATAAAAAGTAAAAATAAAGTAAAATAATCATGAAACATAAGAGTTTTTTTTAGATTTAGATTCCATTCGATATATTCCCAACATCCAAAAACAGTACATAGTTTTAAAAGTTCTATTCAAAAACACACATACAGAAAAAGTGAAAAACCACCTCCTACCAACAGTTCAAATGCTTTATATGGAAGGTTATGTTTCCTCTTCCATACTTTCCATGAGCCATTACAAGTGGTGTCAGTCCAGTAACACATAACCCTCATTGTAAGCTTTTCAGATAAATGCACAGGTTATCCTTAGAGCCGATGTCCGATAAACTTAGCCATTTTACGATCGTTTTTTTGCTCTCAACATTGACAATCTGGCATCGATTATAACTGCAAAACATTTTAAAACAGATTGGAATATGATCTTGGTTAGTTGAAATGATTTCGTTGCAGATCCATACTATAATTCCTCTGTAGGTTTAGCGCTGGGCCTAATACTAATATCTGACACGAAAATAATCTGCTACTAACTTCTTTAGATATGCTGCAACCCTCAATCCCTGATTGCGTTAGGGATAAAGCTACGATCAAATTTTTTCATCTTTTGCCATCAATATCGTTTCCTACTTTATTTACTGCAAGTTTGATTGAGTCGATCGTTGAACAAGCTTTTTGGAAATCGTATTGATGTTCAGTTCAGCTTCTATACCTCTGCCCTCTCCGATATATTGGAAATAATCTTTCCTTCCGAGTTAAGCAGAGGGTTTCATCGCTTATGCGGGACTTACCATGAACAATACATGCAATCCATTTTAAAGGTTATGTTTGCTAACTTATCATTCCACCAAATGTCTGCTGGGTGTAAATTTTTACTCCTTCTGGGCAAAGCTTCATCGCATGATTCAATATCTTCAATCGTAGGTGTGGTGGTTTTTCCAAAGAGTTTTATCGACATCACAGCATCTGTTAATATTATAGAGAGTACCTTTATCAAAAATTTACACTTTTAACCCAATATTCCTGGCCGAGCGGCTGAATACAAATCAACAGTACGATTTTGATTTTAATGTTCCAGAAAAGACCGAAATTCTAGTGGGTTTTGAGGTTTTTTTCCAAGCCTTATTAGATGGAAATTGTAATAAGGAACCATTCCAACTATGCATAAAAAAATCCAAATTTTAATGGCTTATTGGAGCAACAGTGTCAAATTGTCAATCAACCTAGCACAATTCCAATGGCACACTGCTTCATTATATTCTCATTCAACACATTCAACACACTTCAGCGTATAAGCTACCAACGAACAGTTTCGAGAGACCGAAGAGGTTAATACATTAAGGTAGTTCTCAATGGCTGATGTCGATTTGATTTGTTTATCTAGACTGATCTTTATATGAACGATCTAATGTCTGGCAGTGACAGCATCGAACTGTAGCGCTAAAATTACAACACGAATTTCCAATGCTTATAAACGGTGATCAAGTAAAACGGTTTAATATCAAAGGGGCGAATGTCGAAGGGCCGAAAGTCGAAGGGCCGAATGAGTCGAAGGGCCGTATGGGTCGAAGGGCCAAATTTTTATTTTTATTTTTGTTTTTAGAAATATATTTTTTTCATTTTTTTATTTAATTTAATTAATTTTTTATTTTTTGTACATATCCCTTTTTCAACCAAAAAAATAGTTGACACTATTTAAGTCCAAACCACACAAATGTGCGGGTAAAAAATCATAGTATGTAATGGCGTTTTTGATAAAAAATTTGGCTAAAGTGAAGATGACGTATACATCGCGGAAATCGGAATTATTTAAAAAAAAATCTGTGTGGGATTGTGCATCTATCGTTTTTAGGAAGTGCAAGCCAAAAATTTCGAGAAAATTATAACATTTTCCGGGAAAATTTTGACCTTTTCATTTTTTTTGACAAATTGCGTATTATTTTATTCAAAATAATTTTGATACTAGCATTTTATTTTAACAGTTTTTCTACGGTACAAGTAATTTTTCCGGGAAAATTTTGCAATTTTTCTAGAAAAATTTTATTATTTTTTTACCTAGTTTAAAATTATAAATAAAATTTGCCACTAATTGGATAAATTCTGGAAAAGCGGGCATTTGGGGTGGCAGCCTCCATCCTCTAAGGTATACAACGAATTAAAATTACATTAAAAATAATTTTATATTTCCAAAAGTTGATTTTTTTAACATTTGTGGCACTATCAGGAGAAGCGATAAGAGCGATAAAATCTTTTTGATCTGGGTCTGCAAGGTTGACGAAGCAATTATTATTACTAAAAATAAATAAAACTGAAAAAATATTGAAAAAATAAAAAAAGGGAAAAATTTTCCGGAAAATCAAAAAGTTTTATTAAAATAACGCAAAAATGTAATTTGTTACCCGTTTCATGACAGTGTAATTCGTATTTTTATCAATAAAATTAAGATTTGCGATAAATAAAAACGGCTGATTTTTAATTTATGGATGAAAAAAATCAAAGAAATATTTTTGGAAAAACTGAAAATTTTCCAGGAAAATGTAGTGATTTTGCCGAAATTTTTGGTTTGCACCTCCTAAAAATGATAGGTATACAAAGAATTTTTTTTTTTAAATTTTCATCTAACCCGATTTCGGTGATGTTTACGTCATCTACACTTACGCCAAAAACTTCGCTTGTTTTGAAGTACAACCAACACAATTGTACAGTCAACGATCGATACATTTTGGTGACTACACAATTGTATCGCTGACTGGATACGTGATGAAAAATAGTAAAGTATATAAATTCATAAGAAATTCATTTATGTTTAATAAAAAAAAATTACAAAATAGTATTCAATAAAACAACAAATTTAAAAAATTATATTTCTAAAAACAAAAAAAAACAAAATTCGGCCCTTCGACACATTCGGCCCTTCGACACATTCGGCCCTTCGACACATTCGGCGCTTCGACACATTCGGCCCTTCGGCATTTGGCTCTTCGACCCATTCGGCCCTTTGACATATTCGGCCCTTCGACCCATTCGGCCCTTCGACACATTCGACCCTTCGACATTCGGCCCTTTGTACCCATTTCAGTAAAACTACATGGCTCTCCGTTGCCTCCAAAGACGCTTAAGCGGGCACAAACTACGACCGAAATATTTCAAGTTATGGTATTTTTAAACCAACCAGCAATTGGAATTGAATGGTGCAACGTTCCTCGTTCAAATATTGAAACTAATTTTGAAATCACTTAAGTTGTCTGGAGAACCAACTATACATTTTATATACGGATTCATCAATTATGTTAAAGTTGATCTCAAAACTACCCAATTTGTTAAATATTTTCCAAGAAAAGTTCCTCCAGAAGAGTCCAGAAAGTCCAGAAAATTCGGGTCCAGAATTTTTAAATATAGACATCCACTTATACTGCCAACCTGTCTCACAACTGTAAAGTTGAAATGGAGCCGACTGTTTCAATGTTATCTTCAGTCCCAACATGCCACGATGCCAAGGAATTTATTGATAAGTATTAAAATGTACTTCTAGCATATATCATGAGATATGAGATAAACCTTCAGTCGCGAAAGATAAACCGGGAATCATATAAAAAAGAAATCTAGAGATGCCAACCGAATTTTTCAGAATATTTTTGATTGTATGGGGTCCTACCTCATCAATGGCAACATCGATATGATCTTTCAAGTCTAGGGTAGTCTCTGGATGGTTAGCATAACACTTTTCGTAAACGGCTCCGCGCAAAAAAAGTCCAACAGAGATAAATCGCGGGCGTGGTGGCCAATTCACATCTCCGTTACGGCTGATTATTCGATTACCAATGAGAGTGTACAAAAGGCCGATTGTTGTTTGGTGTGTGGCAAGTTTCGTCGTCCTGTTGAAACGAAATGTCATGTTTGACTTCCTCTTGAATTCTGGATAACAAAAACTCGTTTATCATGGCTCGCTGGGTACGCTCCCCATTAAACTGGTGTGAAGTTTTTAGCATTTATCAAAAGTGTAGCTACACAAATTAACAAATAAAAAAAGTGTAGTTACAAAATAAAATAAAAAGTGCAGCTATACACACAAAAAATACGGCAGGGTTGATTTTACAATTTTTCTTAATAAAAATCAATTTTACAAATAAATAAAAACGATTACACAAATAAACAACACGCGTGGATTTTTTTTTATCGAATTTACAAGACAATTAAAATATGAAAAGTGTACGTACAGTCTTGAAGATGTTTAATGGCCGTTAACAAATAATTTTAGAGATGTCTACGCAAATCTGGTTATACCGGCATTTTGGGGATACTTTTGTGAATTTTTAATGATATGCGGTACATCGATGCGGCCTTCGGGGAATTTTTTATCGAATTTACATGACAATAAAAATATGAAAAGTGTACGCACAGTGTTGAAGATGTTTGATGGCCATTAACACATAATTCTGGAGATGTCTACGCAAATCTGGTGATACCGGCATTTCAGGGATACTTTTGTGAATTTTTATTTTCTTGTAAATTCTATAAAAAATTCCCCGAAGGCCGCATCGATGTACCGCATATGTAAATTCACAAAAGTATCCCCAAAATGCCGGTATAAC
Source organism: Nephrotoma flavescens (assembly GCA_932526605.1). Lineage (NCBI taxonomy): Eukaryota > Metazoa > Arthropoda > Insecta > Diptera > Tipulidae > Nephrotoma > Nephrotoma flavescens. The sequence goes on along the minus strand of OW052222.1, from coordinate 222,616,076 downwards.
CAGATTTGCGTAGACATCTCCAGAATTATGTGTTAATGGCCATCAAACATCTTCAACACTGTGTGTACACTTTTCATATTTTTATGTCTTGTAAATTCGATAAAAAAAATTCTGCGCGTGTGGTTTATTTATGTAATCGTTTTTATTTATTTGTAAAAATTGATTTTTATTAAGATAAATTGTAAAATCAACCCTGTCGTAATTTCTGTGTGTATAGCTACACTTTTTATTTTATTGTGTAACTACACTTTTGTTATTTGTTAAGTTGTGTAGCTACACTTTTGATAAATGTTAAAAACTTCACATCGGTCCCCATTAACGAGAAAGACGGCTTCTTGCTCATTTAGAAACAAAATGCACCAATGATGCCGCCGGTCCAAAATCCACACTAACAGCCGAGAGGCTGATGATGAAAATGAGCTTCGTAGGAAAATATGGTTTTTCACTGAAGGAAGCGTTGCACAGCCCAATTAGCGAACCGAGTCATTTTGCTTCAGGTTCACCTCCTGCAGCTCCTGCAATTTTCTTACGCAACACCAAGGTGTTTTGCAAAATTCTCATTATAGAACTCCTTGAAATGTTCAATTCTTGAGCACGATGGCGAGTTGTTATTGATGGATGGTCAGATATATTCTGAGCCGCAATGTTCTCGGCTGTATGTGCTGCAAATGCCACGTGCTCGCTTGGCTAATTAATCGGCCCACTTGTTATTTCTAATATTAATTTCCTTTTAGTTGATTGATCTTCTAATGTGTTGGTTTCACTCATACAATATTCAACTGGTAATACAAATAAATTATGAATAGGTCGTTTTAGCTCTCTAGATTTAGTTTTTAAAGTGACAACTCTATAACTAGAGATCAAAAGACAAAAATAAGTTGTTTGACTCAATAGTGATTCCTACGGCTAAATAATTATTCAGAGAATGGGCTTCGTTTATTTTTAACCTTTTCTCTGCGCTAGTTGACATCAAAATTGTTAATCTGAGAGCAGTCGAATGGAGAATTTTATTATTGTACAAAATACATTCAAAAACGGTTACATGTTCTCTTACAGACGGCGACTACGTGCTCTTCTACAGAATCTGTTTCTCGGTTTGGGTCGATGAGCTAATGATTCCAGAGCGTCATTTCTGATTTGTAAAAATTTGAAAAACTTCAAATTTTGGATGTTCCATTTCCGCTGATTTTCCTCCCACATGCATTGTCTATACTATCATTTAATTTAGTAACCAGTCACTAACCCTTTAGCCATACTCTTTAATCGTCTCGATCTTTGTGGGTGGACAAAACGTTTTAATGGGTGGGGGAAATGCAGGGTGTGTAAACATAGTCATTTATACAGAGATACTAAATTCATTTTGGACGAACACAGGTTTTTTTGTTTTTTTTTTAGAGTGGACTAAACTTTCAAAACGGAGGGGGGGGGGGTAATGCAGGGTGTGTAAACCAAGCGATTTATACAGAGATACTAAATTCATTTTTGAAGAACTGTTACAAATTAACACATATTTCTGCCTTTTTTGGGTGGACATTTTTTTTAATGGATTTAGAAACTCCAGGTTGTGTAAACCACGTGATTTATACAGAGATACATAATTAATTTTTGAAAAAACTGTTACAAATTTAATACAGCTTTTTATGTTTTTGGGGTGGACAGAAATTTTTAATGGTGGGGAAAATGCAGGGTGCGTTAACCAAGTGATTCATACAGATATACATAATTCATTAATGAAGAAGCTGTTATAAGTTTAACACAGCTTTCTGTAATTTCTTTTGGTGGACAAAATTTTTAATGGATGGGGATAATGCACGATGTGTAATCCAAGTGATTTATATAGTGATACTAAATTCATTTTTGAAGAAGCTGTTCCAAATTAACATACATTTTTGTGTTTTTTGGGTGGACAAAACTTTTTAACGGTGGGAAAATGCAGGATGTGTAAACCATGTGATTTAGACAGAGATACTAAATTCATTTTTGAAGAACTTTTACAAATTCAACTCAGTTTTTTTTTTTTTTTGGGATGGAAAAATGTTCGGGGTGTGTAAACCAATTGATTTATACAGAGATACTAAATTCATTTTTAAAGAAGCTGTTAGAAATTTAACACAGATTTTGTGTTTTTTTTTGGGTGGACAATGTTTTTTAATGGGTGGGGAGAATGCAGGGTATGTAAATGATTTATACAGAGATGTTAAATTCATTTTTGAAGAACTGTTACAAATTTAACACAGCTTTTTATGTTTTTTGGGGGTGGACAAAACTTTTTAATGGTGGGAAAATGCCGGGTGTATCAACAAAGTCATTTATACAAAGATACATAAATCATTTAAGAAGAAGCAATTTAACACAGCTTTTTCGTTTTTTTTTTTGGGTGGACAAAACTTTTTAATGGGTGGAGAAAATGCACGATGTATAAACCAAGTGATTTATACAGAGATACTAAATTCATGTTTGAAGAAGCTGTTACAAATTTAACACAGATTTTTGTGTTTTTTTCTTTGGTGAACAATACTTTTTAATGGGTGGGGAAAATGCAGGTTGTGTACAAAAAGCGATTTATACAGAGTTACTTAATTCATTTTCAACATTTTTTCATTTGTAACAGCTTCACAAATTTAACACAGATTTCTGCGTTTTTTCGAGGTGGACACATTGTTTTAATGGGTGGGGAAAATGAAGGGTGTGTAATCCAAGTGATTTATACCAAGATACATAATTGATTTTTGAAGTAGCTGTTACAAATTTAATCCAGACTTTTATGTTTTTTTGGGGTGGACAAAATTTTTTAATGGTGGGGGAAATGCAGGATAAATCAAGTGATTTATACAGAGATACTAAATTCATTTTTGAAAAACTGTTACAAATTTAACACATATTTTTGTGTTTTTTTGGTGGACAAAACTTTTTAAAGGGTGGGGAAAATGCAGAGTGTGTAAACCAAGTAATTTATACAGAGATATTAAATTCATTTTTGAAGAAGCGTTTATAAGTTTAATACAGATTTTGTGTTTTTTTTGGGGTGGACAAAACTTTTTAATGGTGGCAAAATGCAGGATGAGTAAACCAAGTGATTTATACAGAAATATTAAATTCATTTTTGAAGAAGCTGTTAGGAATTTAATACAGATTTTTTTGTTTTTTTTGGCTGGACAAAACTTTTTAATGAGTGGGGGAAATGCAGGTTGTGTGAACAAAGTCATTTATACAGCGATACATAAATCATTTATGAAGAAGCAAATTTAACACAGATTTTTCGTTTTTTTTGGGTGGACAAAACTTTTTAATGGGTGGGGAAAATGCAGTGTGTAAGCCAAGTAATTTATACAGAGATACTAAATTCATTTTTAAAGAAGCTGTTACAAATTTAACACAGATTTTTGTTTTTTTGGGTGGACAAATTTTTTTAATTGGGGGAAAATGCAGGATGTATAAACCAAGTGGTTTATACAGAGATATTAAATTCATTTTTGAAGAAGCGTTTACAAGTTTAATACAGATTTTGTGTTTTTTTTGGGGTGGACAAAAGTTCGTGTGAATGATTTATACAGAGATACTAAATTAATTTTTGACGAAACTGTTACAAATTTAACACAGATTTTAGTGTTTTTTTGGGGTGGACAAAACTTTTTAAAGGGTGCTAAGCTTTTAAATTCGAGAGTTCTAACTTCACATACATGTTGTGTGCTCATTCTACTTCAAATTTGAAGGCGGATTGAATAATCGTTGATACGTGAATATGTCAATATGATTTCACTATATACCGATGTTCATCTTTCTAATGTATTACCGAAGAGTTATCGAACTATTTGCTGTATTGAAAATATTCCTGCGTAACCGCAACTTTTTACCAAAAAATATCCAGAAAATGTAACCTACCATCCAGGTAAGTTACAAATCTCAGCCCATATATATATTCACTTATAAATTATTCATATAATTTGATATAAAAATTAAACTGGCAATAACAATCAAAAATGTTGAAAAGTAGCAAAAATTAAATTTAAATTTTCCCAGAACTTATATTTTTGTTCTGATATTTTTATGGTTTTGTTTTTTACCACCCGCCCACCACAAAACCGTAGCAGAAAAAGGATGGAGAGTTGAACACAGTAAAATGTTCAATCGAAATTTGCAAGAATACAAAAACAAAATAATTCGATGATTTTTCCCTGCTTTGTTGAGGAGCGCACACAAAAAACAACAATCCCTTTCAAGCAAAACAAAAAGAAAAGTAAAAGAAAACTTTTTGTTTCGGTTTTCTGTTTTTTTTTGTCTTGCCAACTCTCGGAGTCGAGCAAAAATAACGATTTTCTACTTAATTTTTAAACTTTCGTTTGTTTCCTTTTTTTGTGTATTTTTAACAACAGTTTGTTGTGCAGTTATTATTTTACTTTTTATTTTCCGTTAACTTAATTTTTTTATGTTTATTGTTTCTATTTTCAATTTACTGTACGCCCCTATGTACCCTCAAATAAAATACGATGCAAACCGAATTTATATTGTGTAGCCTTACAGGGTCAAAGTTGAATAAATGGTGGTGTATAACTTAAGGAGTGAAATATAGTATGACGTCACAGTGCCGCAATTTAAATTCTAAAGACGATCGAATATAAATTTGATTTCGATAAACTCTTCTTACCTATAATCAATTCATGACTCTGCTTGCAGCAACATTAACGTTTATTGCTTTATGGGTTTATATATTTCGTTTTATGTGTATACAAGTTGGATATTTTTGTTATCGACTGTTATTAGTCTTTGAATACCAATAATATGCAAATCGACTTTGAATTTTTGTGTTTTTTTTTGCTGCTTGATCCGCAGCGTGTGTACGTTATTCCAAGTGAGTAGAGGGCTAAGAGGATGGAAAACAAATCCTTTAGTTCTTAGCATTTTGGTTTTGTGCGGACAAATAAACACATTTTGAATATGAAATTCGTATTTATAATAAATTTCCAAAGTTTTTTTTTTCAAATGAATATTTAAATTGTTATCTAGCTCATTAAACTTAAAATTAATGGTACTTTTGGGATGAATCAAAAATTTATTCTATGGTTTTCCGATTTTGTGTTTGTGTGTTGAATGAATTTTTATTTTGTGCGGTTGCGAGTTTTAATTGTTATATGTGGTGGTATATTTTATAAGTACATATATATTGTACATGAAGTGAAATTATTTTAATGATTTAGTTTTATGTCAAAATTAGGTGCCGAGAGGTCAACTAAAGTTTAAATTCCAAAAATATATTTTTTCCAGTTCTTTAAATCGATTTTTCTCTACAATTATAGCCCTATCTCAGTAAATCTCGTAAAAACTAGATCGTTGCAGGCATTTTCTATTAGATAGGCAGGAATTATCTTTCGGATTCTTTTATTTATTCCGACATTTTAAAAATCTGAACACAAGTTATTGTTAGTACAATTTTGAAAAAAAAAATCGAAAAGTTCAGAAATCTATTTTAATAATTTTCGTGAAAGAACGTAATTCGTGTTATTGACCCTAGATTGTTAAAAAAATGTTTCAATGTACGGGAATGGATTAATGAAATCATTACGTTGTTGCAATATTAAGAGCATCGATTAACTAAAGTACCGGTGGAGACGGTACGCAGCATTTGAAAATTTCTAAAAATTTACTGTTTAAATTGGTATGGTTGAAAAAGGAATGGAATGAAAGTTCTTAGTGATGGTTACGCCTATAAAAAATTTAGGTCAATTTTAATGTGGGGGTCCGGGAAAGTTACGTAACCCTCACTGTATCAACAACCATCAGGAACATTGTATTTAGTAACTTAATATTACATTTCTTTTTAAATTGTTAAATAGCTTAATCAACATGTTTAATGAGAATATTATTGTTTTGACTATAAGATTTTTTATGAGAAAATTATTGTTTTGATATCGTTCTTCCAACGATATCACAATATCATATTATTGCCTTTTTGCTTTGTATCAAAATATTGTATCAACCAAACTTTAAATTAATATATCTGTAACAGTAAAACAACAAACACCACTTGCTATAAAATTGTATTTGAGTTTATTTAAAAAAGGTTTCAATTAATAAATAAAATACTTAGAGCATATAGCTCTAAGTTTAAAAAAATAAAATCTTTTAAAGTTCAAGTACATAACTGGCGCAGTTGGCAGCGGATATTTTTAAATATCTGGCCTACGACGATACTGCATAGTGAATGTAACCGTGTTTCTAGTGAATACATATTTTTGTAATGACTAAAGTATATAGTCAAGTAGTGCTAAATACCGTTACGTTCGCGGATTAAAATTGAGTGTATATCAGTTCTAATCGGATTGAAACTATCAAACGAACATTGAATAGTTATCAATATAGTTAAGTGAAATAGAATAAAATAAATTAAAATTGAAAAAAAGTGAAAATTAATAATTTAAATTAATAAGAATTTTTCATAAAATTAATGTAATTAATGGTACATACATAACCAAAAAGAAACCAAATAATAAAAATAAAAAAATTATAAAAATAATAAGACGTACTGGCGTATATACCAGAACAGTGAACAATAAAATAAATAAATAAGAAAAAGAGGCTAAGGAAGAAACCGACAATCATCAATCGAATTATAATACGTGAGATGAAGGCATATCAGATCATCGTTATAATTAATTTATGGTAAGTGACTGTTATTGATATATTCTTTTGATTGTCCAAAAATTCCTCTAAACCTTTCCATCTTGAAATTGATATTAAATAAATAGCATATTGAAAAAAAAAATATTACTCGAAATAAATACTATAAAACCCTTTTTAACAATAATTATATGTTAGATTTGACACAATAACAGAAATTTTTGAGAAATTTAACATTAATAATAAAGATAAAATGGCAGAAGATAATTTAGATATTTTGAAAGTCCCTGATGCGATTAAAGAAATACCAAGATTTTCAGGCAACAAACATGAGTTGCGTAATTTTATAGATCATGTGGACGAAGTAGTTAACATTTGTGATCCACTTTACCCTAATATTAACCAGAAAAAGTTATTAACACGAAATATTCGTAGTAAAATTACTGGCGATGCTAGTAATGTGCTCGAAATGTATAGTGCAAGTAGCACATGGGCGTTAATGCGTTCATGTCTAATAGATCATTATGCAGACAAAGAAAGTGAAGCAACATTAATTAAAGAATTAAATTCCTTATCGCAAAGATCAGACGATATAGACCATTATTTTGCAAATGTTTCAAGCATTGTGAACCGCTTAAATTCTTGGTTAGCAAATAATACTCCCGTAGGACAAATTCCACAAGTGACACTGGCAAAAAAGGAATGGTATTTACAATTAGCTTTAACTTCTTTCCTTACTGGACTTAGAGAACCATTAGCAACAATAATTAGAACGAAAGATCCCAAAACTTTACAACAAGCTAGAAGTCTCTGTCTAATAGAACAAAATTTCCATATTCACAAAAAGATTCAACTATCTGATAATTCATATAAAAAACCCATGCCTCTTCCAACATCAAAATTTAATTATAGTGGAACTGTACCAAAACCGTTACACAATATTCCTTCAAAAAATTATATTAACCCTAAATACAATTATAACCATCCATTATTGCGTAGAACACCACCTCATTATTATAACCATCGCCCTTTTACAAATCAAAATCCTAATAATTATTTCGCTAATACAAGAGGATTACCTCCAAAACCCCCAGCTAGACCAGAATCTATGGATATATCTAGTAATCCCGATCCATTTAAACAACCAACAGTTTTTCGAAATCCCAATTACCAGAAACCCCAAAACCATCCAAATCAAATAACTAGACATAATTTTATACACACTGGACCTCCAAAATTCCAACATAAAGAATTGTTTAACATTGACGGAAAACCAATTTATCAAGAACAGGAATATTTTAATCATTACCCTGACAGCAATGATATTGGAAACAATACACACCCTGAACATTATTATGAATACGAGCATGAACAAGAATGTTTGGATGCACAACTTCATGAAAAATCAATTCAAGAAGAACCTTATATTCAAGAAATAGAAATTGAGGATGAGGATTTTCACATACCTGCCTCAGAGAATCAGTCGGATACATGAACTTAAATAACCACCAAACAGGTTATAAACTTCCTTACATTGACATTAACCTAAACGGAAAATTCTTTAAATTTTTGATCGATACGGGATCAAACAAATCTTTCATAGAACCTGGAATATTAGACATTAAATATCACAGAACTATAGAACCAACAATCATAACAACACTCTTCAACAAACATATTATTGACAAAGCCATTATAATTCAAGGACTCCAAGAACTCAGAACCACCCAAGATTTGCAATTTTTAGTTTTCAAATTTCATACCTATTTCAATGGTCTTATTGGGTTCGAAATGATGCAACAACTCAACATTTCTTTAAACCTTGGAAAATCCATATTGTCGACACCCGACACAGTTATTCCACTAAAATTTAAACTAAATTTCATGTCAAAGACATACCAAATAGCCCCAAGAAGCAAAATAATCGCCAACATTCCCGTCACTGTATCAGACGGAGAAATATATGTTAAACCTGTAGTCCTTAACGGAAATTGTATTATTCCCGAAGGAATATACAAAGCTGTAAAAAATTATGCTCTAATGGAAGTAGTAAATTATTCACCACACAATAAAACAATTTGTATAGAACACCCTATCGAATGTGAACTAATGTCAGTAACTCACCATGAATTAAATAATTTCAATATTAAAACCTTTGATGACGGTGCAAAAAATGTGAATATCACAAAATTAATCCGTACTTCACATTTAAATCATGAAGAGCGTAAATGCATAGAAAAACTCTGCACAAAATTCGAAGATATTTTCAAAAAAGAACATGAAAAACTCTCCTTCACGAATAATATCAAACATGATATAAATTTGGTAAATGATAAACCTATATTTACTAGAAGCTATAGATATCCTTTTATTCATAAAGTTGAAGTTGAAAAACAAATAAATGACATGCTTAATCAAGGAATAATCAGACCTTCATATTCTCCTTGGTCTTCTCCTATCTGGATCGTCCCCAAAAAGAAAGACGCTTCAGGTCTTACTAAATGGCGTTTAGTAATCGATTACAGAAAACTAAACGAACAAACTATCGCCGATAAATACCCCCTTCCCAATATTACCGATATATTGGACAGATTAGGGAGATGCATATATTTTTCGACGTTAGACTTAGCTTCTGGATTTCACCAAATTGAGGTAAATCCTAGAGATATCTCAAAAACTGCATTTTCAGTAGAACATGGCCACTACGAATATATTCGTATGCCATTTGGTCTAAAAAACGCACCAAGCACGTTCCAGAGAGTGATGGACAACGTCTTAGGTGAGCTTCAAGGAAAGATTTGTCTATGCTACATGGACGATATCATAATCTTTTCCACTTCCCTACAAGAACATATTGAAAACTTAACCAAAGTTTTCACGAAATTAAAAAACGCGAATTTGAAAGTGCAATTAGATAAAAGCGAATTCCTCCACAAGGAAATTGCGTTCTTAGGACACGTAGTTACAGCTAACGGTGTCAAGCCAAATCCAGATAAAATTAAAGCGGTCAAAGACTTTCCGATTCCAAAAACCGAGAAGCAAATTAAAAGTTTCCTCGGGTTACTGGGATATTATAGGAAATTCATTAATAATTTCGCTCAAATTACCAAACCAATGACCGAATGTCTACGCAAAGGTCAAAAAATCATCCTTAATGAGAAATATATCAAATGTTTTGAACAATGCAAAGAACTTCTGTGCAATGAACCCATATTGCAATATCCCAATTTTGATGAACCTTTCATCCTTACTACCGACGCTAGTAATACAGCTATAGGCGCTGTATTATCTCAAGGTATTATAGGTAAAGATCTGCCTATAAGTTATGCGTCTAGAACCCTCAATAAAAGTGAACAAAATTATTCCACAGTGGAAAAAGAACTACTCGCTATTGTTTGGGCTACCAAATATTTCCGTCCCTACTTATTCGGAAACCAATTCACTATCGTCACCGATCATAAACCACTCACGTGGCTATTCTCATTAAAAGAACCAAATTCAAAATTGGTTCGATGGCGACTAAAATTAGAGGAGTTCGATTATAAAATAGTTTACAAAAAAGGTGTGCAAAATTCAAATGCGGACGCATTATCTAGAGTAGAATTAAATAATATTAGCACTTCTTCTGAAGAAGAGACAGCTAGTATGTTGTCTACTTCAGAAAACCTCATCCCTATTACCAAAAACTGCATAAATACCTTTGATAAACAAATAATAATTTATTTGTCTGATACGCTCAAACAAAATACTTCTACGGAAGAAACATTATTCGACAACCGCAAACGGATTACCCTAAACCTTGCAAGAAAACTGGGTATAAAAACAGCTATTAAGGAAAACTTGCGAAAATTATTCGGTAGATCTCGGAATCTAACCTGTGTATACGCAAACGAAGAATGTTTTACATACGTAAAAGAAACATACCTTCAAATGATATCACATAAAGGAAGAAGTACTAACCCTAAAGTAAATTTAGTTAGATCAATGTCTTTTCTAACCGACGTACAAGACAACGACGAACAAAAACAACTTATCAAAAAGACACATTTGGAAAACGATCATCGTGGAATTTTAGAGAACTATGATCAAATTAAAAGTAAATATTATTTCCCATATCTGAAAGAAAAAATTAGAGACTATATAAATTCATGTGACATATGTCAACAAATTAAATACGACCGACAACCTCCAAAACTACAGTTCGAATTAACGGAAACCCCCAAGAAACCATTAGAAATTATTCATACAGATATCTTTACAATCCAAAACACATTATTCCTAACTATAATTGATAAATTTAGTAGATATGCTGCTGCATATCATCTTGAAGACAAAACTGACCAAACTATTCACGACAAACTTGTACATTTCTTCAGTATACATGGCCTACCTACAAAAATTATAACCGACAATGAAGTGTGTTTCACTAGTAGGAAGATCAAACAAATGACAGACAAATATAACATAATGTTACACCACACTACCCCATATAATTCAACAGGAAATTCTCCAGTCGAAAGACTCCACTCTAGCATAATAGAATTATGTAACGTAATAAAGACTCAAGATGAGACTAGAAATATTTCAAGTATTATGAATCAAGCTATACTGTCATACAACAATTCAATTCATTCATCCACAAAATACAAACCCTTTGAACTTCTTAATGGACATACAAACAATAAATTAGACTTTATAAATGAAAACTACCATGACTACTTAGAAAGACGAACAGACTCTTTTGAACAACTATGTAATGACATATATCAATCTCAAACTGAAAAGAAAACCCGACTTATCACGAAATTAAACAAATTTAGGAAACCTGTTGTAACGTTACCAATTAACAAAATTTTATTTACAAAAAAGAAAAGACGAGGTAAAACTATGAAAAATTATCGAAAACTTAAAGTACTTAAAGATAATAAAATAACAGTAGACACAGTAGAAGGAAAAATACATAAGAGTAAAATCAAAAACCTTTTTCAGCTTACTAAGCGTGACAACCCAAGAAATTAAAATGACATCATACAAACTAAACAAAGGAATTATTCCAGTACCGATTGGCAAAGCCAGAATTATAAGCAGTTATTATAAACTCATCCACATTATATCCCTAGACTCCTACCAACAATCTATTAATCAGATAGACGCTCAATTGACGAAATTAATAGACAACATAGAGAAAGATCCCTTTACGAGACCTCTGTTTTTTGACAGAAAAACTATAACCTCACACAACCTAGACCTTTTACAAGAAACATATAAATCATTATTATCCAAACGGATTAAAAGAGGATTAATTAACGGACTAGGATCATTAATTAAGGATATAACTGGAAACTTAGACAACCAAGACTTAGTTGATGTACAAAAAACGATAAACGATATTTTCAATAACGAGGACAGATTAAACTCCCAAATCACGGAACAGATACACATAAATAAACTAATGATAGACCGACTCTCAGAAGTGGAGCGTTTTGTAACTGTTAATACTAATAGGTTAGCATTTGAAATTAATAAAACTAGTGAATTAACGAATGTTTTAGTACAAACCGTAATGTATGATCAACATTTCTTCAAAATCAACTATGTCATAAGTTATATACATGACCACTTAAAGGAAATAATAGACATCATCGCATCTTCCAAGATTAGAGTCATTTCCAAACATTTATTAACTCATCAAGAGATTCAATATATCCACCATCTTCTGGATAAAGATAACGTAGAATTTCAAAATGATTACTCTATCTATAATTTATTAAATATAAAAGGATTTTATAACAATACCCAATTAATATTCATAATTGAAATCCCTAAATTTCTGAAAGAAACATTTATCCGATATCAATTCAAAATCATTCCTAACTCTAACCAAATAATCCTAAACAACCAATACAACCAAATCATCCTTACTAAAACTCAATATCAGTACGTTACAAAACCATGTCAACAATTATACGATACAATATATTGCCACAAAGAATCAATCAAAAATACCAAGCATACATGTATACCAGCAATTATAACACAACAGGAAGCAAAATGCCAGATGCAAGAAATATCACCATACGAAGATATAGACTATATATCATCGGGAAAACTTTATGTTCAACCACAAAATAATCCAATTCCTTATTCATCAAATTGTAAGCAAATCACACGGGAAATAGTCGAACCAACCCTTTTAGAATTCGATAATTGTACCATAACAATACAGGGAGAACAATATTCGGTGGAAGAACGTAAATTTGAAGAACAACGAGAAGTGCTCATACCATATAATGACATAACTATTGAGCAACTAAAGCCTGAATTAAACCTGGAAATCCTAAACAATAAATCAATAAATAATCTGCAAGAAATTAATCTAATACATCAAAGACATCAATTCAATAGTTCAACAGGACACATAGCCCTAACTTTAATAATCATATTAATAATATGCTTTTGTTTATTTAAAATATATGTAAACATAGTCACTTCAGCACTCCAGAAGAAGGCTGTCGTTCATCTTAGAGGGGAGGAGTTACGTAACCCTCACTGTATCAACAACCATCAGGAACATTGTATTTAGTAACTTAATATTACATTTCTTTTTAAATTGTTAAATAGCTTAATCAACATGTTTAATGAGAATATTATTGTTTTGACTATAAGATTTTTTATGAGAAAATTATTGTTTTGATATCGTTCTTCCAACGATATCACAATATCATATTATTGCCTTTTTGCTTTGTATCAAAATATTGTATCAACCAAACTTTAAATTAATATATCTGTAACAGTAAAACAAGAAACACCACTTGCTATAAAATTGTATTTGAGTTTATTTAAAAAAGGTTTCAATTAATAAATAAAATACTTAGAGCATATAGCTCTAAGTTTAAAAAAATAAAATCTTTTAAAGTTCAAGTACATAACTGGAACGCTCGTTTACATATATCGCACACACACAATTTCAAATATTGATCGTTTAAAGTGTCATGGCTGGAAAAGGATTCAAATAAATGGTCTTAGAGATAATTACACCTGTGGCCCTATTCTGGTAATTCCCGGGGAATGGAAATTTTAAATTTTGTAGCAGTTTTATTCCCTTTTCCCCAAAAGTGTATTCTGGCGTTTGGGAAAAAAAATTTTTTTGAAAAAGTTATTCCCCATTATAGCAGTTTTGACGTTTATTATTCCATACCTATTTTAGGAGAGAATTAACTGGGAATAGAATTTAACGGAAATTTATTATATTTTGTACTTATAGCAATATTATGACTGTAAATTTATACTGAAAACTGGTAATATTTATTGGAAATATTAATATCCAATGTTTTACTTTAATAAACAAAATTATTTTTAAGAGTAATTCGATTAAAACATCAACAAAAACGAATTAAATGTTGTAAACTATTTTTAGGCTTTTGTTTTCTTGTTTTATTGCGATCGCTTGAAGACCGCAAATAATTAAATTATTTTCCCGTAAATTGTTTCCCCAATCGCCAGAATTAACTTTTGAAAAACGGGGAATTGGGAAAAATATCTGGGGAATAACTGCTACAAAAATAAATTATTCCCTATTCCCGGCGAATTACCAGAATAGGGCCACTGGAAGAAATTTCAGGTCACTTCTCTTCTGGGGTGTCTGGGAAAACTCATTTGAATATATTGGACACATAAAATTTAAAAACTTCTAACAATTGGCAGTTTAAAGTGTCATCACTGGAAAAAGATTCAAATGAAATGTCTTAGTGATGGCTATGCTTCGAAAAAATTATGCATTAAAGCAAGCTTTCCCCATGATAGTGACCTGAAATTGTTTCCAAAGTAACAATTACAAAGACCTTTAATACGCCTTCAGCCATGACACTATAAGCGTTCAATTTTTAGAAATTGTCCAATTTTGTATAAATAATAAATTCAAAAGAGTTTTTTCAGGCTTTCCACAAGACAAGTGATCTGAAATTTTTTTCAAAGGAAACCATCACCAAAAATCGATATTGCAGATAGTGTCTTTGAAAGAAAAGTATGCTGAGATTTTCAAATAATGGCCACGAAGGCGAAAAAGGACGTAGTGTAGCATTGCAAGCACTACCCCAACATGATAAACCATATTGCAGTATTGAGTCTGCTAATGCAAAGTAAATCGTCCTAAGTAAATATTGCGGACAAAATAGCCGTAAAACATACATTTTTCTGGAGACCAATGATAGTCTAGTTTTCAGCCGTTGTGTGTGCGCTTTCCAATTTAAATCTTGATCAATAATAATACCTAGATATCGAAATTCATCAACTGATTCATAGTTTTTCCAATATTTGGTATTGAAGTAGATTTTTATTCCAAATTTACTACACTCAATGAAACCGAGATCAAATCCCCTCTTCGACAAGCCTTAAAAATTAAATTTTTCAGAAATCAATCTTGTGTTAATAATTATTTTTATCTACCCAGTTGTATACACGCTGAATACCACATGTAAAAGATCAACAAATTCAGTGTAAGAAAAATAAATCAGTTTACTTCAGCTGTATATAAAATCGTTGGTCAATAAGTCTCGAGGTTGACACAAAGATGGCGCATATAATGAAAAATCGTATGATTTTTAAAAAATACCAACTTTCAAACGATATGTATCAGAATTTTATGAGATTCAGGTCATTAGTTTACAAACTACAGTTGTTTTAGAAACGCTACTTTGGAGTAAAATAAAGTAAAGTAATCAAGAAAAATGTTGACCTCGAGATTACTGCAGATTTACCATTCGCTATACCGCCTAAGTCAAGAAGTGGTTTGTAAAAATCTTTGTGTGTGGGAGCGTGTGTGCGTGCAGACTAAATGTCTGTGTAGCCCAAACGGTTTGACTGATCAGGGTGAATCATCATTCATAACGGTCTACGTATGGAAGAGTCGGCTTCCATAGAAGCTTTTATTATTTTTTTTTTTTGGGAATAAAGGGTATTTCATTTTGAGGTATTGAAATTTGAGTTGATAACACTTTGTTGCAGGGATAGTCGATTTGACAGCTGACAGTTAATTTTTGATAAGTTTAATTTGCCATTTCATAATGAATATACTCATGCCAGTGCGACGCTTGCAAATTGTTCAAATGTACCTTGAAAATAATAGTTTAATTCGCGAAATTCATCGCGCGCTACATTAATTTTATGGTTGACATAATCGTCTAACAGAGAGCGCAGTTAATTCGATTAACTATGGATCGCTTTCGCACCACGTTTACTTTAAATGATGAGCCAATGTTGATATCGATGCAAACTTTACATAAAAAAATCTTCTTCAGTGGCGAAACTCATTTTTGGGTCAACAATTCGTTAGCAGAGTAAGACATTTGGAGTGAAGATAATTCACGAGCAATTGTTCAGAAACCATTACATCCACAAAAAGTTACCATTTGGTATGTTTTATGGGCTGAAGGGATCATCGGACCATATGTGTTCTAAATTGATGCTGGTCAAAACATTACAGTCAACGGAGACTTATAGAGACACTATTTCAAATTGTTTATGCCTCAATTAGATGGTGTTGACATCAGAGAAATGTGGTTCCAACAAGACGGGGCCGCGATACAAATAATTTACTGAAAAAAACATTTGATGATCGATTAATATCGAGAAATAGACCTGTCAAATACGACCAGAACTGCTGCGAGGAGAGATCGAATACAAGACCTCTAGATGGCGTAGTAAGCGCCAGCCGCGGACGCAACACGTCCGAAATCACATCCAAACATTAGTAGCATACAATTATTTTTCAAATAAAGTCACATTCGTGGCCATTAAAATTATTTTCCAGTGTTTCAATTAAATTCAAAGTTCTATACATGAATGAACGGAACGTGGATGAAAGACCCTTTATTATGAAAAGTAGATCATTTACAGGCAAACGATTATGGACTATAAAAAATTCTTATATTACATAATTTCTATTAATTTTGCAACAATACCGTTCTAGATCAATTTTCCAACAATTTAGCAGAAATAACGATTTGTGTCAAATCCATTTTTCAACAAATATTCGAGCTTTGCACAGCGCAGATGAACTAATTGATGATATAGATGGAACTTCATACCTAAGCATTTTCCACAAATTGGGAGATATTTAATGAATTTTGGCCGAATTGGAAGCCCAGGTCGAAGGTAACAGACTCCATAGAAGCTTTGTCGTTTTTCCACCGGAAGTGACAGCTTTGAAAAGTACACCATTTATCAGAAAAACGGGTTCGAACAAAGAAATTCTAAATATATTTTGCTACAATACCGCCCCAGAACACTTTTCCAAAATTTAAGCGGAAATTAACGATTTTTGTCCAAAAATGCTTTTTAATCAAAAATTTAGACCCTTTACTGCGAATACGGATTGACTGATCAGGATAAAACTTCATACTTAAACTTTTATTCATCAATTTGGTGATCCCAGCGGTTTCTGGCCGAGATCAACCTACCGGAAGGGGCATCTTCCATAGGAATTTTCTCGTTTTTTGCAAATATTTTGAAAAATACATAGCAATTACGAGAAAACGGCTTAAAAACAAAAAAAAAAATTAATTAATTTTCAAATAAAATTTGTTTAGATTATTTTTAAAATTTTACCGGAATTGTTGAGTTTACAGAATAAAACTTTTATACACCAAAATTCGGCATAAACTCCAGACGGATTGACTATTCGGTATGAAACTTCACACTTAAACTTTCTCTATTATTTGGGAGATCCTTGCAAAGTTTAGTAGAAATCTGTAAACATGAGGCAGCAGCTTCCTTCCATAAAATTTGTTTCAATTTTTGCAATGATGTTGAAAAGTTTAGCAGTGGTTTTCTTAAATTTTAGCAGGAATGACGATTTTTGATTATTCGAAACAGTTTTACAAAAATCACAGCAAAAGTTGAATTTTTCAGTTTAGAAATCAAGTGGGGTCTATCCGAGATTAATTTTTTAGACGAGCATTTTTTAAGCTAACTCTAATTTCATCTGTCAATTGACATAAATTTATCATTATATTCCCAGTGACCGAAATGAGTTCATTAATTGCGTTTTTATTTCGTTGAATGAGACAATTCTGGGTTGGTAGATTCTAGCAGTTTTTCTAAAAACTCATGTTTGTGACGAAGCCATTTTTACCTTAGCGGTTATCAAGCAAAATTGCCGTATTTGGGGAACAGAAAATCCATCCATCGTGCACTTAAAAGAAAGTCCTGTGTTGGTCACAACATATTGTCATAACTCCAGCCCATACCATGCAGTGCATTCACTGTACCTGTGCGTTTCTTGCACAACTCTTAGCCTTTCGTTACACGTCCATATTCTTGTTCTCCTAGTATCTGAGTGAAATATGAACCTTGATATCGGTGAACAAAACTTTGCACCATTGCCTTCCTGTCCAATTTCTACGATTTTCATACCAATTATTTCTAAGCTCTTGATTTCCACGTTATATCAGTGGACATTCCAACGGGCAACGAGCGTGGAGATTGTTTTTGTGTAGTCTATTCCTGATCGTTTGGTCACTAACATAAATGTTTTCAGTTGTCACAAGCGTGACTGTAATTATCAGGCAGTTAATAGTTGTCTTTCGGCGGACTTGCAGGTGAAAATACCGGTCCTGCACTGAAGCTGTTAATTCGAACCGGATGCTGCGATTTTTGCAATAATACACTAACCATAATTATGTTTTTTTAAATCTTTATTTTTTCACTATTTTGTCTCAAAAAAAATAAAATCAAAATTGGCACTGTGCAGTGGATTTTTGTAGGCTTGATTTCCAGAGAAAATATTGAAAAATAATACAATAACCGTTTTTACATTTTTCCCTGAATTTTTTTTGGTGTTGTTTGTACAATCGATGTATCTTCTAGAGACAAAAAACAAAAATCAAACCAAATTCAAGGCAATGGCAACCTACTAAAAACCATATGTTCCATTTACAGTTTTGATGTGCGTATTTCCACTTCGAACCATATCTTGCCTAAAAATGTCAAAAAAACCTCCTAACCTGAAACGAATTACTATTATTATCTCCCAAGCATATAATGTTATGTTAGCAGCTAAAATTTAATGCAGATAACCAAAAACTTTATTTTAAAGGTACATATATAATATTGGGATATAAATTGTAGTTATCGTCTATTCCACAATATTTTGCGTCCGAAGCAGATATAAAATGTATTTCTTTTCCAATTCGCCAGCAATCCTCAAATAGAATATGGTTTACATTGACAAATGTGCCGACAGATACAATGGTCCTTGCCAATTGAAATTCACAAAGAATAAATCAAATTAGGCACCAAATCATTTGATAATTTCTTGAAAATCATTGAAATCTGTCTAACCTTGTCAGGTAAATTTATAAAAAAACGTTTTTAAATGATTCATATTTCTCTTAGATTTTTTTTGGTTTTGGTTGGTACGCACATATTTAGTTACACTTGGGAAAAATGTATCCTTCCCAGAACCCAAAAGTAAAATATTTATTTTATAACCATAAAACATTTTGATTGAATATGAATAGCAACGCAAAAATCTCATGAAATATGTAAGACGTTTTTTTTTCGTCTTGGCAATATTTTACTCTTTTGTATCCATAGAGTTGGGCCCATCTCTCGCCGTTCGCAAATCAAAAACATAATGATGTAATTGTAGTATAAAAAACGATATGGACCAAACAAAAAAAAATTCAGATGAATATTGCTACAAAACTTCAATTTTTTATTCGCCGCATCTTCACAAAATGATTGTTTACGAAAAGAAAAACTTCAAGAAGTAAATTAATCATTTGATCAAACGAGATGATGAAACTCGACCAGTATATATACCACTCGTAAACACACACAAAAAAATCGTTCATCTCCCAACTATACGAAATTATGATAAACTAGGTCACTTGGCCACTCGTCATATATAATCTAAACACAACACACACACACACCAAACAAAAAACTGTTATACATTTATTATTCCCAATTATCGTGGTGTCTACGGAGACACATTGCGGTATGTTTGGTTCATGATACATATATGTATTTATGTTTAGAAGTATGTACACACAATATGACAAAAGAGCATAATGATTAATTAACTCGATAATATTTAATGCTTCTGGATATATTTATATACATGACCAAGACCAACACTCAAAAATATTATGTTGCAGATGTCCGGTCGGTCATCTCGTACGTCTCGTGTACATGCTTATGTTGTGTACGTTTATGAAATGAGAATCATCAAGATAATTATGACAACACAGAAATATAATAAACTAAATACGAGTATGTACTCTGTGTATTAATCTAGACTAGAATAGAGATGAAAAACTGCTGGAAGATTTTTTTTCCATTATGTTTATGATACATTCGACTCGGTTGATATTTATGATAGATTTTTTAATCGTAAGATTTTATTTTTAATGTACGAATATCTTGTTTATAGTTGACCAAAGGAATAAGGTCTATTTTCGATATCATAGCTATATCAAAAGTGGCGGTTAAATTATAAGGTAAACCGACCACGATGGTGGATGGGTATTGGACCAGAATTTATTGGTTAACCTTAATGTGAGTGACGTGGGTACCGGGGTACCCTTTGCACTTTGAGAGGTTTATGAGAAGTTCTAGTTTAATTGGTAGATTGCGATCATATTTAAAATTGAGAAATGTTTCAACTTGGACGAACGCGTGGAAAAATAAGTTTCCATACAAAATGCATGTAGGTTCTAATCACTCAAATTAAGATATTTTTTTCTTTACTCACATGAGGGTTAAATCAACACCACTTTTATGATTTGCCTAATTGTAAATTTCATCCCAAAACGATTATTATCATTATACACTTAGTAAAATCCGCCAAGAAGCTTACTAAAATATGTTCTCAAGAATGTTCTGGAAAATTAAATACGAAATAATCAGTCAATTATGAATTTTTAGGGTTAAAAAACGAAAAAATTGACTTCAAACATGATTAAAATATGGAATAATTTTATGGGTGGCCCGTGTTGTATACTCACTAAACAAATGAAAAAAAAAATTTAGGATCAGGGCCGCTATTCTTGAAATCGATGGATATTTCCGTCTGCGGATTATAATTTGCATTAAAATTCTTTTAATAATTTTCGCATTTTAATAATTTTTTCAAATTTGTATGCAAGTTTTCTATTATTTATTTTCCTACTAAGCGAATAATAGTTCCGGATCGATTTAACCAGTCGGATTTTTTCCCTTAGTAGGGGTTAACAAATTATGGTTCTTAATTTAATGAAAGATAAGAAATTTAAAAAAATGATTTTTTGCCGGCGAGAAATTTTAGTAATATAAAGAATTGAATGGCTATAATTGTATCCCGATTACGAAAATTTCCACCGATTTCAAGAATAGGGCCCAGAACTTATGTTTTAAGCGATTAGTATGAAAATGAATTTTGGTAAAAAGTAATGCAGGAAACGGATGTATAGAATTCTGAAAGCAGTAAAAAAACAATACACACGTTATATGGTGTAAAATACATGTATTATGCTTTGCGATCAGAATTCTGACTCATGTCTCTATTTCAAATTTATCTACCTCGCAGTAGACTGCGCTATCTAACAATCGCCAACTATGTTCATGCGATTTTTACCATTGAGTTATCAACTAAAGTGGAGGAAAATATTATAGAGCAATAAAACAAAAAAGCAATAAAAAAAATTCTGCGTGTCAAAAAGGACGCTCATGTAGTTCACTTGAAATTCTGAACGCACCGCTGCTTGCAAAAAATCTGTTCATGTGTTTCCAGTATAAACGCCTGATGAAATGTGAAGAATATTACATTTTGTTTCAAAACCTACTAGATTTTAATTTTTTTTTTTGTTTTCTTATATTCACCCGCTCGCCGAGTGTTGTCGAAAATACTACCATATATTAAATAACTTAACCGTGCGATTCTGACGTATAGTCACAGAGCTCTTAACTACAATATTTTACATAACTAAGAGATTTCTCTTACTTAAGACTTTTTTGCGATTCTGCACGTACTGATCAGTTAAGAGGTTCTCTTAAAAACCTCTTAGCTTAATACCTACCAAATAGGTCGTCTTAAACATCATAAATGATACAATTTTTATTATGTTGCATGAAAACTAATAAAAATGACGATTATGTAAATAAATAATTAATTAAACTATATTTTACAATACACAAAAATGTATTATTTTTATAAAAAAAAAAAAAAATATTCCGACATTAGCATTTCGGGCGGATGTAAATATTTTGTTGTTGTGTATTTTATGCATTACCCATATAATCAATTTTTTGTATAATTTTTTAATTTGTCTAATTTATTACAAAGATATGAATATTAAAACATTATTTTTCACAAAAATATGTCGTATTTTATCGTTTATTTAACAATAAAACAACAATTTCAACGGCTCGCATTAATAAAAATCACAATTGACAGGTCTCCAAAAATATTTGTAGAGTTTTTAATAGAAATGTTAAGAGTATTGCTAACAGAACACCAACTAAGAGATTCTCTTACAAAAATCTATTAACGAAAAACCTCTTTACTGTTAGCCTCTTAATAGTCTTAACGTCAGAATCGCACGGTTAAATATAGGACGTTCGTGTTCTTTTTTTCTCGCATTTACCGTAATTAGATTTTTTGCCACGGTGTCGCTTTTGCCATTTTTCCGAACTTTTTTCGAAAAATTGCCGTTGTTTGTTTAGACAACTAAGCTAAACAGTTGAAACAGTTAAATTTAGTTTTACTTTTTCACCAGCTGTGTTGATTTTCGAGTTTTTTAACGAGTTTACTAAAACAGCTAACTTCACTCTTGTCTTATAGAAAAAAAAATTTTTGAACACGATTTTACAAGGCAATCCCTAGTGGAAAAAATCGAATATTTATACCAAAAAAATATACTAAGGAATACCAAAATCAATTAATTTTTGTATAAATGATTAGTTTAAATAGAAAATATACTTTAAATTGGTTAAAATTTAATATATTTATAGACCAAAATTCTGCTTAAATTATACATCTCAAAAATTATACCAATTTAAATATGAATTTTGTATATAACAATATTTAAATTTAGTCAAAATTAAACAAAAATATACATAAAATATTTTATCCTAAAATTAACTCTTAAATTCAAATTTTAACCTAAATTAAGTATATTAGGGATAAATACTTAATACGGCAGTTTTATAGTTTAATTGTGGTTAAATATTTTATACAAATTTAAATATTAATTTTGTATATAGAAGTATTTTAATTTAGTTATAATTAAACATAAATATACATAAAATATTTTAACCTAAAATTAACTCTTAAATTCAAATTTTAAACTAAATTAAGTATGTTTGGGATAAAACTTAATACAGCGGTTTTAAAGTTTAATTATGGTTAAATATTTTATAAACATTTAAATTTTAATTTTGTATATATAAATATTTAAATTTAGTCAGAATTAAACATAAATTTAAAAAATTATTTTAAGCGAATTATTGGAATCGAAAATTGTATTACACATTTTAGAAAAATAATTTTTTTTAATCATCACATTTCATTCCGCACGAGCGATGAAATTTCCGCAAAAGGAAAAATTTCACATAACCTGGCAACACTGATGCGCATCAATACTATCGTGCTGAAAAAATATATTTAGTTGTAGTCGTATTTCGCGGTATTTTGTATGTTACTGTGCTGGTGTAGTTTGCAGCAAATGAAATAAACCAAATTAAGTATATTTTAAGTTTAATTGTGTATTTAAATATATTGATTTATATTGTTAGGAATTAAACTATACATAGTTATTGCTTTGGTGGTGCAGTGGTTAAGGTGTACACCGCTAAGTGTTATCATCCGGAAAGTCGTTGGTTCGAGTCCAGTCGGAATCCAAAATTATAAGCGATTATTATTCTAATAAGGAAAATTCTAGACTTATAATAAAAACGGCGTGAAATAAATAATTAATGCAGGTCATTCCCTCTGACGTGGCATGTCCGCGAATACAAACAACTACATGGAAATGATTTAAAATTACCATATGCATACATCCGACAGTCACAATAAATGGAATATTTTCATTATATTCTATCTCAAGTATAATTTTTGTTTAAATTTAAAAATTATACTAAAATTATATTGCCATAACCCACTAAAATTATACTTAAATAATTCTTAATTTGGTTGTTTTTTTATCATAATTAATACCTTAAATGCACCTATTTTGGTATAATTTTTAAAACACAAAATATATAAAAATTATACTTTTAGTAAGATAATGTTCGAAAGTATAATTTGTGTTTAATTTTAAAAATTATACTAAAATTATATTGCCATAACCCTCTAAGGAAAATAGCGAATTCGGTTGAGGCGAAATAAAAGCGGTTCGTAAACGTACCCTATTTTAGTACACACAATTGTCAAATTTTTATTCGCGTGCGTATTTCATTTTTATATAGAAATCGTATACAGTGTATTGTGGAAGCCATTTTTCAATTTTTATTTTAAAATTCATATATAATTTTTATTGATTTTTTTAATTTATTTTTTGTTTTATTGACTACTGTAAGTATACTTTTAATATAATTAATTCAAAACGTTCGAAGTGTAGAGTTAATTTAATTAAAAATGGACAATAAAGCGTATTACGCCATAAGAAAAGATATCGAGAATATCTGTGTAAATAGTGCTCGACAAACAAATAGTGGCTCTTATATTAGCTGTTTGACAAATAATGATACAGCGGCAGATATGGTTGGGCATAACGAAGTAGCCGAAGAATATTTGGAAGAGATGTCTTATGTTGAAGAGAACTCAGGTGAAAATGAATGTGTTTCGGATAATTCTAATTGTAAAGATTCAAACACAATGAATAGCCATGATACAGAAAATATTGCAAATGATATTGCAAAATGGAGCATTGAATTTAAAATTTCAGATGCAGCCGGCAATGCATTGCTAAAAATTTTAAAGAAATATAACCTCAATGTTCCAATAAATATGAGGACTTTAAAAAGGACAGGAAAATCATCAACATCTTCTGAAATGCTGCCGATGGGCGAAGGATTTTATTTTCACAATGGTTTTCGGAAATATGTAGAAAATTTTTTTGGAAAGGAACCAATTTGATAAAACTGTAGTGCACATCGATATAGGGATTGACGGAATTCCATTAACAAAAAGTTCGACTAATCAACTATGGCCAATCCTGGGCAATATCGTACCTTTTAAAGAGGTTTTTTTAATCGGAGTATTCCAGGGATACAAAAAACCATATTGTGCCAATGCATTTTTAAAACAATTTGTTACCGAGTTTGAAGATTTGGAGAAAAATTATATAATGTTCCACAACAAAAAAATAGATGTACAGATCCGATCAATCATATGCGATGCACCAGCAAGGTCATATATTCTAGGTAAGTTAACAATTTTGAACATAAAACAAAATTAAAATAAATATTTCTAATTGAATTATGTATTTTAGGTGTCAAATCCCATTCTGGCTACTTCAGTTGTACGAAATGCCAAATAAAAGGAACATATTTTCAACATAAAGTATGTTTTCCAGGCATGGAGAATTCTCTTCGAACTGATGAAAGTTTTAGGGAGAAAACTCAACTGGACCATCATAATCGATTGGATAATATAATCGAATCTCTGAGTATCGGTTGCGTTAGTCAATTCCCAATTGATTATATGCATTGCGTGCTCCTAGGAGTAATGCGACAAATGTTGATATGGATAATTAGACAAAGAAAAAAAAATTTTCTTTAAAAAGCGATGAAATAAATGTAATAAATGATCGTTTAAAAGCAATTCGCAAATGTATGCCATCCGAATTTGTACGAAAACAAAGGACTTTAGCCGAAATTGATCACTGGAAAGCAACTGAATTACGAATGTTTCTGTGTTACACAGGCATAGCTGTATTCAAAGGTGTTTTGAAGGAGAAATATTACGCACATTTTTTGCTGTTAGTGTGTGCCATACGCATTTTATGTCATCCAACAGACTGCTATACGAATAACGCGTGTGCTTCGGATTTACTAAAAGAATTTGTCAGAGAATTTGAGGAGTTATACGGAAAAGAGAATATGTCCTACAATGTACATAACTTATTACATTTATCACACGACGCAAAAGCTTTCGGAAATCTCGATATGTATAGTGCGTTCAAGTTCGAAAACTTTATGCAAACCTTGAAGAAAATGGTGAGAAAAGGTGCACACCCCATTCAACAAATTATCAACAGGATAAAGGAAAAGGAGAATTTCTTAGAAATTCAGCCTGTACCAAAATTTAAACAAATATTTACATTGTCAAATTCGTATCCGAATAATTATTGCATACTAGACGAAAATATTCTTAAAATAGAAGAAATCAACAAAGATCTAGGTTATATAAAGGCATATACGCTGTTAAATCTCGAAAACTATTTTGAATATCCTTTGGAATCTTCCAATTTGTCCATTTACTCCAGAAACACACAGGCAGAAGAATGTACCACTGAACTAACAACGTATAAAATAGTTGATATCACAAACAAAATTGTTAAACTAATAACCGACTCAAAATTTATATATATGCCACTACAACATTGATAAATTTCAAATATTCTTCTTACAGTTAACTAAAATGAATGAATATAATAAAATGGAAATGTGTGGTAATTATAAATAAATATGCTAAATAATTTATAAATATATTTAATAATTTATAATGTTTTTAATTAACTGCTCTTATCTTTATTTTTAATTTAGATGCCCAATACTCTCAACGTTTTACTGACGAGGAATCAGATTTTTTCGATGACGAAGAAAATAATAATTATATAAACTTTCTTTAAATAGACAGTACAATGAAACCAGCAACCAGTACCCAAAAACCCACTCACAAAAAGTTTACCTATTCAAATAAAAATAATATTGTTCCACTGACATCACAAAATAATAAAATTCCAACAAAGTATGAAAGCGGAACTCAAACAGATGTCACGCCATGTCCAGAAAATAAAATTTGTCAGCAAAATAATATTTTATTGAAAGCGGTATTAAAAGAGGTGAAATTTTTAAGACACGAGCATCAAAAATCACAAGCTGCTAATACCAGATTATTAGAATCCTCAAAAACATTAATTCTTGACATACCACGCTCAACAGTTGACGGATTTCAAGAACTCGAGGAACAACTAAAATCATTGGAATATCAAAAATCTTTAGTAAGATAGAAATCACGTATACTTTTAATATATCTAATGTATTTAACATTTTAATTTCTTTATTTTCAATTCACAGACTGACACCTTTAAATTGTTAAGCGACTCTTCGCTCGATAAATATGTTCGCGGATGCTTAAAATTGGTTATCAGTAATGAAGCGGCTTGTAAATTCTCATGGTTTGGGCATAATTCGAATATACCTGTAAAATCATATACTGTTATGAAAATTATCAAAGGTTCGTAGTTACAATTGTATTGAATTTTAACTTTTTGAATGAATCACAATTTTAAACGTATTTGTTATTTTCAGAAAGCGCCATGGAAAAATTTACCACCACAGCTAGAGTTTCTGATATCAGAAACATCATCAAGCGCTGGTTTCAATACGCTAAAGACCGCAAGAGAAAGAGTTTGACTATTAGTGCACGTGCTGCAGAATAAAATAACAAGAATTTATTAATTTCAATAATTTTTAATTAGTTTCTAAGTTGTATGTTAATATTGAAATATCGAAAATGAATTTTTACGTTAATATGAAATGACAAATGAATTATTTTTAAAGATAATGTGATACCTGAATTAAATTTATTTTATAGTTTATGTATAATATAACCAGCTGAATTTTCAATTTATAAGGCATGGATTTTTTGTGATAAACGGACATTAAATATACTTTAAGAATCTTAAATAATATATGTAATTATTGTGGAATTCAATTCATGCCCTTTTTTGTTAGGAAATCGCAAATAATCTATTTTTATACAAATTTTTATTATTAGTTACAAAAATATACATTATATTTTAAAATTAATTAATCCTGATTCTTTTTTGGGTAAAAAGACATTTTTCCACTACAAAACTGTTCCACCTTAATGTTATAACAACATTCCGCGTTGTCGTTATAGAAACATTTCGTTTTGACGTTATAAAATAAGTTCGCCTTAAGTGTTACGAATGCGGTGTGGTTAAGCGGTACGCTTTTCATTTTAAAATTCATAGTCCAAAATGTACGCATTCGATTCGTTTTCCTACGGCAAAAGCGCTACGTTTGCGAAGTCTTGCATATGACATTTATTAATTTTTTGTTACGTTTGCGTTACGCCTTCCTTAGAGGGAACCTACTAAAATTATACTTAAAAGATCCTTATTCTGGTTCTTGTGTTATTTTAATTAATACATAAAATACACTGATATTGGTATTAATTTTATAACGCAATATACAAAAATTATACTTTTAACTAGATAATTTGCGAAAGTATAATTTCTGTTTAATTTCAAAAATTATACTAAAATTATATTGCCATAACCTACCAAAATTATACAAAAATTATCATTAAATTTCTATGAAATCGTAAGTTTATTTTTAGTATAAAAAATTTCAATTTTTCCACTAGGGATGTCCTACATTGATACTATTTAATATTTGGTACTACTATAAAGGATTATTATTACACACCAAGCGTCGACGGCGAGCGGCGAATTTAAATATGCCTTAATTTATGTATGTATTATATAGAATCGATAGTATAAACAATTATATACCAATTATTTATAAAAAACATTACAAATTTTGGATTTTTAATATAAAAATTGTAATTTTAAGAAATTATATCGAATGAAGTTGCATCCGCCGTCGCGAAATTATGTCCCACACCAAGCGGCCCAAAAAATTCGTCCATCGCCGCCGAACATAACCTAAAAATAATGTTACTTCAATTGTGCTCCATACATTTCGAATTTGTGATTCACGTATGCTCTCATATTATTTACCAATATCAAAGATTTATAAATAATCGAAAATTCTGAAAATTATTGAAAACAACGGATATGCGCGTCGAGTTGTATGGAACATTTGGAATTTGACGCGCCGCGCTTGGTGTGTCTAGTCCTTAAGACCGGTACGCTGCTGAAGTGAAATGAAATTTTCACTGGTCTCCAAAAATAAGTTGATAAATATGACGTGAAAAATTAGTTTGACGAGTTTCGTAAATATTTTAGTGCGTATAACTTCATGCTGAAATGTCAGAGACATATTTTATTTTGTTGTGATTTTTTTGACATGCAGGTGTATTGTGTTTTAGTTTTGTTTTTTGTGCTATAAAATAGTTTTTTGTGTTTTCAATACCTAAATTTATTCATTAATTTTCGTTAAATTAAATTAAATTTAAATTTATTTAAATTAAAAAAGAAATTAAAGCGGATATGAATTTAAAACGCCGACGGCAAATTGACGATCTTATTATAGATCCGTCCCTTTTGCTTTTAAAGAAAAAACTTGCGAAAAAGAATAAAAAGAGGAATCCTTCAGTTAGGGTAACACTACGAGAACGAAGAAAAAGAGGACGCTTTTCGACAGATGTAAGTTTATTAATTATAAAACTGTATACAATATTCCTAAAAGTTAACGTACATTTTAGTTCGAGGATATGATTGCTGATACCAAGTTCTTTAAAGAAAACTTTCATATGATAATTCAACAATTTGATAGTCTATATGAAATATTAAAAGATGAATTAGCTCCGAAAAGAGCAACTTGACCCGACGGTATTCCCGCAAAAGAAAAGTTTGCTATTGCCCTGGAGTAAGTAATATTTAGGTAAGTTATTAAATTAAAATGCTTATTTATGAAGCTATACTACACAGATATTTTGCAAGTGGAACCATTCAACGGCATGTGGCAGCTACCTACCGTATCAGTAAACATCACATCGGCACTATCTTAGACAATGTTTGTACAGCAATATGTAGAACATTGAAAAACAAAATCGGGAATATGGATATGGATTGGTTTTTAAAAAACAGCAATGATTTTAATTACAAATGGAATCTACCGAATTGTGTTGGTGCCATCGACGGGAAGCATATAGCCCTTAAATGCCCACAAAATGCCGGAAGCCGATTTTTTAATTACAAGGTACTAATTTACATTAAATATTTTTCAATAATTTTATATTAAATTATGTATTTCAGTGCTTTCACAGTATAGTCCTAATGGCTATAGTGGACGCAAATTATAAATTCAATTATGTGGATATTGGAGCACATGGCAGCGAAGGCGATGTAAATGTCTTCGCGACAACTCCCATTGGGAAAAAAATTATTGGTGACTCGTTTAGCTTTCCTGAAGATGCACATGTTGCGGGAGTAAAATTTCCCTTTTGCTTCGTGGGAGATGATGCGTTTCCTCTAACAAAATGTATAATCAAACCGTATGCTCCAAAGCAAAAGTCTAAATTGACTGACGAGGAAAGAATTTTCAACTATCGACTTAACAGAGCCAGACGCGTAGTTGAAAACGCTTTTTTAATTTTAACATCGAAATGGCTCTGTCTAATTCGAACGATGAATTGTCAACCTGATCGAGCCCAAAAAATAGTCAGCGCTTGTTGCTAATTGCATAATTGGATGCTCAACAATAATAAATCGTCGATTGCCCGGCTTCTTATGTTGATTCTTTTGATCAAGAAGGTCGTTTAATTGATGGCGAATGGCGA
The DNA here is from genome assembly GCA_932526605.1 of Nephrotoma flavescens. Classification (NCBI taxonomy): domain Eukaryota; kingdom Metazoa; phylum Arthropoda; class Insecta; order Diptera; family Tipulidae; genus Nephrotoma; species Nephrotoma flavescens. Next base: position 222,585,760 of record OW052222.1, on the reverse strand, counting down.
AAAATTGTTGATTCAACACCAAGAAGAATTTTCTCTGCATCTGGTCGGCATACAAATATTGGCAAACAAACAAGTAAACATTTGAAAGACTACGTTAGTTCTGAGATATATATTTAATGAAAAAATGAAAAAATAAAAATTAATTAAAAATATAAATAATGAACTTATTTTTCTTTTGAGGATCTTACTGCCTCGTAAGCCAATTGTATATATTTTAAATTTAATTCGCTTTGTTGGTCACGAGTTAAATTTTCAGTTACTTCGTCTAAAAACAGGTAGGTGGAATAATTTTTAAGCTCCTTTTGATAGTGTGCTGGAGAAAGTTCGACCTCTTTATTCCGGATTTCTATTAATTTGGATATGTTGGAACTCAGCTGCTCCAATTCTCTGTTCGGTCCCGGTACATTTTTCTTACGTGAAGTGGTCTGTAATAAACAAAAATATAATTATAATATTAGATACTTAATAATTTTACCGTATAACTTACATATGAATAGTTAGAGGCTACAGATGACGATGTTTCATCTATTAAGCCCGTCGCACTGTCGGAACTAGAGAATGTACTGTAAAGTATAAGGAAATATTAGGTGGTATTTAGTTTTTACCTATTCTTAAATTCCACCGCAGATATTTACCGCCTTCTTGGTTGTTCCAGGAATGCCATGTGTTCTGACAACTCCCAATCGACCTCATGTTCCACCAACGAAGTGTCGTTTGTATTGTCCTCCTCCGACAACCTTTCACTTCCGGATTTCAACCGTTTAGAAGTTTTGGTATGATACCTGCGACTATCCTTCAAGCTCTTCCACGCTGTTTTACATTCCTCAACTGCAAAAAAGTAAACAATTTATAAATTAATTATTTATTTTGTTTTAGGTTCACAATTTTTTTTCGGATATTTCGAGTTGCGACGAGTCGTACCTGATTTGTGCATGTCATGTCCAACCGCCTTCCAAGCCGCTGCCACGGCATTTGTATTTTGATGGTCTTTATCACCTAGATTGCATAAAGATGGACGCATTTCCACACAAGCAGCTAATTTAATTTTCTCATCCGTGTTAAATTTACGCGTTTTTGCCGAGTTTGCAGTTAGCGATTCGCCCTTATTTGATGATCGTGAGAGCGCAACCTCGTCTTCATCCTCCAACAATTATTCCAATTCTATAAACGCCATATTTTAACTATTGGAATAAAAAATAAATAAAATCATATTTTAATATAGGTAATTTAATTAAAAACGTAAAAAAATCTTTATTTTTGTTTAATTACCCAGTTTGTTTAATTAAATTAAATATTTTAACACTTATTTTTTTTATTCAAAAACAAAACACAAAAACTCAAATTCAATTGTCAAAATTTTTCTTCACATTTTATCGTCCGAGTCGATAAAAATGAAGTGGAAAATGTGTAGAGATAAAATAGAGACATCTATATTCAATACGAAAACTTCAATTTCACAAGCTAAACTGCGTACCGCAAAGTGAAATTCTGCGGTGAAATTTTCATTTTCGTTTTCGCTTGTGTCATTTTTATATGAGAAAATTCATTTCACTTCAGCAGCGTACCGGCCTATAGGAGTAAATGTACTACTTTCATCACCGATATACTAATATGCTCCGCAAATCAAATCTATACTCCCTTGAAAAATTAAGGTTTTTTTTTTTTATTTGCGTGAGCGAGAAAAACAACATATTATGTATTTCTCTTTTCTATTTAAAATACTCTTCCGTTATGCGAAATCATATAGTAAAAGAAAACTTGAAATTCAATATAAAAACTTTCGGATTTCCTTTTTTAATTTTTTCAATTTTTTTACCTGTTTGTCTTTTTCTATTACACGCTTTTGTATTCTATTCGTCATCGGAATCTCAAGAAATGACAAAGAGGTTAAATCAACAATCATATCGACCAACAGAAACTAAAAAAACGGAGGTTTTCAGCAGAAGAAATGGATTGCAATTCAAATTCTGGTGAATCAATTGTACAGCGATGTAATATAACCAATGTGTGCGGGCAGTGATGCTGGTGATGGCGAAGAAAAAAAACGTGCGTCTACTAAAAACAGATGTTTCGTCCGATGTGGATACAAATGTATGGTAGGCTAGAAAAAATGATTGACTCAAATGGAATCGAGAAACCAAAATGTAGGGTTTGCCAAAAAATTTAACTAATAACATTGTACACATTTGACACACAGGCATGACAAATCCGACTTTCATACCAACACCAGAGAATATTTAAAAAAATCAACCAGCAATATTTGATTCAGAACAATTAAAAAAATTAAAAAAAGAAAAACAAACTAAAACAACGGAACTTCGTATTATTATGTTTATTATTCAACATAATTTAGCTTTTAGTTTAATAACACCTTTAAATTTGCTGGTGAAATCCGTGAATGTTCTCACATTGATTATAGGCGAAACGACAGATGTAAGTGTCAATAAATATTTAGTTTTGACCGTGCGATATTCCGATTTCCTCTTGGGAAGAGTTCGGGATAGATTTTTTGGGCTTCTGAAACTAAATAGTTCTGACGCAAAAACAATTTATTCAGAAATTTTGAAACATTTCGAAAGCGTTAAAGTGACAATCAACAATTTAATCGGGTTTGCATCTGATAATGCCAGTTTTATGATGGACAAAAAAATGGTGTAAAAACATTGCTGAAAAGCCAAGAACCAAATTTATATGTCATGGGATGCAATTGCAATTCGCTAAGCTCGCAAATTTGGCTCGCAATATTTATTTATTTTTTGCTCATAGTTCGAAACGCTAATCTGAGTTCAAAAATTCTCAAGAATACTTTGATATTGAAACTCACAAATTATTAAAAATTTCATCAACAAGATGGTTATCATTGGAAGCTGTAACATCGCGAATTGTAGAACAATATGGGTTGCACTTAAGCATTTTTTCATATCATATCAGCTGGAAACGAATGCCGCCGACATGGAACAAAACATCTATAGCAAAATGACTATAATTTTATTTGATTTGAAATTCGACGATGACGTGTTAGTGTCCGTACAGTGCTTGAATCCCAAACGTAAGGCAGAAAGTTTGGCACCACTTACTCGGTTGTTTCCGAATTCACTTGATGATGATTCTATAGAAGATTTAGATCTGGCACTTCTTAATTAATCAAGAAACTGTTGATATTGGACCAACCTTCGAATTTTTTTTTCGATGTATAATTAATATGAAAAATGGTGCTAACGAGAAAATGTATCCAAATCTTCGCAATTTCGTAGGATCTATTTTGAGTTTTCCGACAACCCTAATCCATCTCACTCAAGCATCCAAAATAAAATGAAAATAATTTTACGGGTATACTACGAAATCTCGATTTTCCAAATCTCGGTTTTCAAAAACTTGGTTTTCAAAATCTCGGTTTTCAAAATTTCGGTTTTGAAAATCTCGGTTTCCAAACTCTCGGTTTTCAAAATCTCGGTTTCAAAATGTCGGTTTTCAAAATCTCGGTTTTCAAAATCTAGGTTTTCAAAATCTCGGTTTCCAAAATCTCGGTTTTCAAATTCTCTTCTTTCAAAATCTCGGTTTACAAAATCTCGGTTTTCAAAATCTCGGTTTTCAAAGTCTCGGTTTCAAAATCTCGGTTTTCAAAATCGCAGTTTTAAAAATCTCGGTTTTCAAAATCGCGGTTTTAAAAATCTCGGTTTTCAAAATCCTGGTTTTCAAAATCCTTGTTTTCAAAAACTCGGATTTCTTTTCTTTTAGTTCTAATTGCACAAAATAATTAACCCTAATGTGAGTGGAGACAAAATATCTTAATTTGAGTGATTATTGCCTGCAGGCATTTTGTATGGAAACTTATTTTTTCCACGTTCGTCCAAGTTGTAACATTTCTCAATTTTTAAGTACGATCGTAATCTACTGATTGAACTAGAAGTACTCATAAAATTTCAATATTTATTGGAAGTATTACATACCAAAATAGACGTCTAAAAGTGCAAAGGGAACCCACGTCACTCACATTAGGGTTAATAACGTTTTTTAAATGTAAGATTTGCAATATTAGTAGAGGCTAACGAATTTAAACTTCGGGGGACGTAGGAGCCGGGATCAGCAAACCAGTCGCACTGCGTGCCGCACGTAGGAACGGTTTATTAAGAATCTATTAATGACATCTACTAAAAAGAAAAATAATTGCACCATTTTGTTATGCGAGATTTTGTAATTGCAAGATTTTGTACTTGCAACTTTTGTAATTGCAACATTTTGTCAAAAAATCATTTAAAACTCTTATTTTCCAAACCAAATTTTAAAAATTCAAACCGGGATTTCCTAAAAATCGGAATGTTTTTTTATACAAAACCGGGATTTTTAAAACCGGTATTTTGAAAAGCGAGATTTTGTAAACCGAGATATAGAAAAAACCGAGATTTCGTTACACACCCAATTTTACAAATACATAAGCTGCGTTGCTTTCGTAAATCCCGCTTAACCTAACTTTTGAATCTGAAAGCAACAACTTTTGGGTTTAATTTTTTTTTCGGTTTGATTCTTCGGTTTGGTTCATTTTACTAATATTTATTTTGGGGTTTTTAGTTTATGAAATAGAACAAATTAAATTCGGTATTTTGCTGTCAAATATCAAATGCCAACTAACTTTTTAACAACAAGATGTCTCTTCGAAAAAATAGAAAAAATCCGCCTTGCGGTAAACACCATAACCATAAAATGATTAAACATAATTTTTTGTTGACTTACATTAAAGCCAATTCGGCTTTATACTGCGCAAGCAACACACCTAAAGACTCGTGCCGTATTTGAGTTTTGAGTGTAAAAGAAAGTACTGCTTAGGTTTTGTTGAAAAACGTGTAACACGGAAACTACATGACGAGCACTCCAAAAAGAAAACAATAAGCACCGATGTGTGTCAACTTCTTCACGAATTCACACTTTTATTGTTGTATTAGTTCAACACTGTTAACTTAAAATCTAATTAAACATGCTTGTTACTAAGTGGGTGTAAATCAATTATGTAGTTTGAGACGTCTTGGTATGGAGACAGGTTGAACATGTCCACCCACGGTAGCCCGCGTAAAGCAAAGCGAAAAAACCTACGATGAACGGCTTCAATCCTGTTTATGTGAACCATGACAAGTGACCACACCTGGCTAGTATACTGGAGCAGAGGACGAACGAATGTTGAATGGAGAGCCTTCGTAACATAAGGATCGCCAAATTCTTTCGACCAACGCTTTATGAAACCGAGCGCAGATTTGGCTTGATTGATAATACGATCAATGTGATGTCTAAAAATCAATTCATTGTTATAAATGACAACCAGATCACGAACAGAGCTGGCTCTGGTAACGGCATCGAATATAATACTCGAGAGAAACGGACTGGAGAAAGTGGAGAAGTTATTGAGCTCGGATGGTAATAGGCTCTTATCGGTGGTGTTAGAAATCCGTTTGTAAATCTTCATGTCATCAGTGTATATAGATATCGATGAATTTTTAATTAAACATTCAAAGTCATTGATTGACAGAATGAAAAAATTGGCCCCAGATGGCTGCCTTGGGGCACTCCAGATTTTGCTGAGAAATGAGCTGATACTGATGACCTGAACAATACATGATATATATTGCTAAAATCAGTGAAGGTAACATCAACCTCATTTCCTGCCTCCACCGTGTTTAATGTTTGTTATGTGAATTCAATAAGGTTTGTGGTCGTGGACCGTGGCTTTTAGAAATCCATACTGATTGTTAGAAAACAACGGTTTACAATGAAAGTGCAGTGAATCATACACAATACTCTCCAACAGCTTAGGAATACAAAATAATTTCGCAATTGGTCTGTAATTACAGATGTCTGACTTGCAGCCGTTCTTATGAATCGGATTTATAGAAGAACTTTTCCAAATAGATTTCCAAAAAACTTTATAATTCTTTACTGAAATAAATTCTAAAAATTAAACTTGTTTTACTTACTTTAACGCAACTTCTGAGAACTTGTGGTGATATCGCTCTACTGGATTTCAGACCCGAATATTTCCTCCTTGTCGTTAAAAATGTTACCGTGGCAAATGAAACCCACTCAGCGCTTTCTGCTTCCCTCATGTCTTACCTAGCCAATAGTGGACTCACTAAATTAAGTAGTTCGTGAAAATTGTCATAGTCTATCTTTAAATAATTACGGAACTAAGCATTATTTAATTAATTAACTAAGCATTAATTGCTCTCTTCAGCACTGATTGCTTCTCTCATGACTGTGTCTTAATAATTCCATGAAACTATCGCTATCCATTCGCAGTTCATTGTGAAAATCGTCACTTTTCATCTTTTTTAATAAGATAGTCATTTTTTTATAAAATAGGTTTTCGTAGATACGATATTCGTCACCTGTATAGAGCAGTCGAATTTTGTCATTTGATATTTGTAAAATTCAATTTCGCTTTTTTTTGTTCTACGGATTATACGATTTTCGAATTTTACAAAAGGAAAAAAAATTCATAACATTAGTATTTGCAGCGGATCGAATTTTATTAAATCGGAAAAATTTCATAATAGTCCGCTTGAGTTGAGAGAATTAACACAACCACATTGATCCCAACCTCCATATTAAAATCACTACTTCAGGGTTACCTGGTTCCATGAGTCTCACTTGTTTCAACTCAAAACTATCATACATATTTTCTGTTAATACAAAATACCTCTCCCCATGTCTTTAACTTTGGTATTACTCCAAAGTTAATTTGTGTTCTAATTTTTATTAATGAGTTTCTAATTAAAATGTGATGGTATATCAGTCGGCTGGTCCTCAAATTTATTTGTAACCTCATTAAATTTTTTTATATACATATATAATTTTATCTACTTACCTAAAAGTCATTTGAAATAATAACTGTCAAAGTGGTATACACAAAGTTCACATACAAAGATTCACATTGACAAAGTTGCGAGTATAGTGTTGGTTCCCCTTTGGTGAAAGTTTGGTTAAATTTTAAGGTATTCCTGAAATTTATTATTACGATTTGGTTCTTAATATTGGGAGCTCGTTAGCTATTTTACACCACCTGAAGTTTGCGGGAGGTGACTTTTTGCTATTAATAAATTTTGTGGCAATATCTTTACTGACTGTGCGTATTTGGGCGAGTTGTTTTCTGGCCCCTTGCAATCACCCGGTGACTTCAACTCGATGAAATTCAAATATTAATATTATGCTTCCTGCCGTAAGTGAGTTTAACGTCACATCATCTCGTAATAAATTTTTACGCTACTTTGTAGTCGTCCTTTTTCTGACAGAAATAAAAATGGGCCAAAACTAGTCATGTGTAGAATTTTTCATTATATAAAAAAAAATTTATTTAATTTTATTTTGCAGACAAAAGTTACAAATAACTAACGGCATCCAATTTATAAAATTGATCGACACAATGGAGAAAAATCCCGATATAGCGAGTGGCTTTCCAAATTTTGGCCACAGCAAATTCTTAGTAAACAATTTTTAGAAGGAAGTGAGCATTGTGTTAAATGCTCTGAAACCGCTATTAGAAAATGCGTAGATTGGAGAAAGATTTGTTTTAAATCACATATTTCATGTTTTGGTTTTGCTATTAAGCTTTGGAATGCTTACAAGCGAAATATAAAGCATAAAATTGCAAAAATTAAAGAGTAAGTCCGTTTAACCGGTGATGGACTCAACAATCAGTATTTGCTTAATGCATTTGAACTACAGGTTGATGATCAACTTATTATTAACAAATCCGGCGCTCCAAGCGAATTTTACCATCTGCGCATTGCAGCCTATAGTACTGGCATAGAAGATGGGTCGGCCCATGAGTTCTGCACTCCGACAGGGGGTCGAACAGTTGTGTTCATTTTCATCACAGATCGCGACCTGATGATGGAAACTCTCTATTACAGCCTGCCCATATCGGGGTTCGAACCTGGTACCTCCCGATATAAACGCCAAAACTATAATCACTGTGCCGTTTGGTCGGTATGTAAATTCGATTATTTCGTTTAATTGTGCGCGGAGTAAAACGAAATGTTTTCTCGAACAGAAAAATATCTTCTGTTGAAAATATTGGCGATTAATCAAAAGTGTTAACTATTTTACCGACCGTGTCTTTATTATAATTTGCAATAAATAAAATTGTGAGGGCACGTTTCGATATATCACGAGCCGATCCAGGTATTAAATTTTGTCAATTCGGTTCGGACCGATTAAAGTACTCGCTTAAAGAGATAAAGTTATAAAAAATGGTGCTTTAGTTAAACCGGGTTAAAATTGAACCAAAAACCAAAAAAGAAACATAAAATGAAATCAAGATTAATCGTTTCTGTTGCCTCTGGTTGTGTACATTTATTGTATTTCTTATTTATTCCAGTTCATGTCTGACTGAAATACCTTTCCATATTTCTAAATAAAACATTCATTCACCCCTAACCAACGTGCATTGCAACGAATGATTTTCTTAAAACTATAACATAAGAACATATTTTCATTCAATCTTAAATATTATAACAATACATCAACTATTATCGGATAACATAAATTTCATCTCAAATAACTGTATACGTAGAGTACATACAATGTAAGTAATTTCAGCATAAAAAATTGTAAAAATGATAAATGATACAACAGATGGTGCAGACTTCCAGAGTAGTGTACGATTAAAATAAAATTAAATATTGCTTTCTTGTTACACATTTTCTTCCTCTCTACGAATTATGTTTTATTATTAACCCTACATTTTTAACTGTTTTCGAGTTTTACGATTCTTAAAAATTAATTATTACAAACAAATCATAAAATCTGACATAATATTATTGTACCAATTAACAGATTTTTACGATGTACTTTTCGTCCAATTCGTTTATGGGAATTTAAATTGATGTAACGTGTGGCTGTGGCATTTTTGAGTAACTTATGTTTTATGGTAAATGGCCGGTAAGAAGAAAAGGTTACTATTTATATTCTTAGTCGTATACATATTCCAATTTTAATATTGGGTGAACGAGCGTTTTGTGAGGAAGAAATTAATTTAAATTTTATGAAATACATACGAGTATATCGAATTAATTAATGGATGTCAAATCTAGCCCGTTGAAAGTTTCGATGACGCATGCGAATCGTCAAGTGGGAAAATCATGAAAGCTTAAACTACTCTCTAGGTGTTAACAGAGACTAACAGTTAATTTAAAAAAAGTTATTAAATCAAACATAAAACAATTCTAAATAATTTGTAAAACAATATGGGGCCAGCAGAACTGCTTTCCAAAATTTAAGCGGAAATTATAATTTTTGACCAAAAACTGATCTTCAACAAAAAATTGGTCCTTGTAAAGTTTAGACGGATTGATTGATCCGGATAAAGAAAGCTTTTATCATAAATTTGGCAGCATCCATAAGAGCTTCTTCTTGTTTTGCAAATATTTTGAAAAGTAAAGCATTTACAAGAAAAACAACTATGAACTAAACGATTCTAAATTAATTTAGGAATGATATCGGACCAGATCAGGTGTTCAAAATTTAATCGGAAATGACACTTTTTCAGAATAAACTGTTTTCTTTGTATGGTAACCATGAACATTTTGGACCTCGTCGAAGCCATAAACTGTAATTTTTAAAATTTCTGTTTGTACGTGGTTCCATGCTTACTAAATATTGTAGGTTTCCTACATCCCAGACAGATCGACTGATCGGGGTAAAACTTCACAGTTTATACGTTTTTTTTTATAAATTTGGAGATCAAACTGGTTTTTGGCCGAAATCGGTAAAGCGAAAGTGGCAGCTCCCATGGAACTTTTTTAATTTTCTTAAGATTGTGAAAATTTCAGATTTGTCTAAAATTTAAGCGGAAGTGACGATTTTTGACAAAGTGTCCTTCAACAAAAATTCGGCCTCTGTACTTATAGTTCAGACGGATTGATTGATCGAGATGAAACTTCACTTAATTTCATAAATTTTGAGGTCCGAGTGTTTTTGGCTGACATCGGTTCATCGGAATTCATAGGCTTCCACAGAAGCTTAGTAAATCATCTTTTATGCAATGGAAATTATTTCTCGAAAAAGTGATAGTACCATTTTCTTTACCTTCCTTTCTATGTCTTGTGGGCTTTCCTCACGTAATTTCCGCTTGGTTTAGAGTTGAATCTGGCATAATTCTCTTAAATTATGTTACGGCCCGTATCTTAGTTATAATTCAGTCATTGAGCGGCCCAACCATTATGTTTTACTACCACTTAAAACTGAACTTTAAAATTATCAAATAGGATCTCGTCATCGAATGTTGGGGGTTTTAAAATTCCACTTGAGCTTCCTCCAACTGGTTCTGTGGAAAACGTTTTATTTAGATGGCTATCTCCAACTGTTTGCGAGGTACGTCAAATAACCGCCGACTTTCACCTCTAGATAATTTGTTTCTCTTTTAGCTTTTTAGTTTGAAATTATACAGTGTACTGAGTTTGGTTGAGTTTTCGGTTCAATTCGGCAAACCGACCACCCTGCTTCGCTCGTAGTTCTTCCTTACGTAACTCAGTAAATTAACCACTTTCCTCCGCCTTTTTTAACCTAGTTTACCTGTTTTTAAATCTTGCTGGTCTAATAGCACCTTGCTCTGTGGAGCGTTGATCGTATTTAACGTCTATACCATTTAGTGAATGGAGGTCTTTGAAGCAGGAGTACCTTAAGCATATTTCCCATGTCCAAGAGTACATTCTGTTATTCAGGAGTAGGCGGATGTACTGAACTGATTTTTCTGTTTAATACATAGCTCCGGTTTGATCAATTTCTACTTCTTCCTCGTAAGGCTGGTCTTTCTGCTTATAGTTTAGAGTAAATGGCGGCTTTCCCGATGGTCCTGGCATCGATGATGATTGTCGTGATCTACACCCTCCCGTTTCAGCATCATCAGCGCTTTCCCTCAATTACTGTGATGTATAGGTGTTTAGGTTTTTAACCATTGCTGATATCTGCATAACTGCAAAATCCTATTTCTGACATAAAATGTTACAAATTTTGGGCATTCGTACTGGCTTTTGCAAATAAAACACAGCGCTTTAAGTTACAAGATTTATTTCTTCAGTGCGACTCCGCCCTTTCCTAATAGGTGTCGTTACTCGGAAAATGACCAGAATGGGTGAATAGAAAACAACTTTAATTGTCGGCACGACAATGCAACACTTCATATTGCAAACGTTGTGAAAAATTATTTAAAAGGACAGGACTGGGAAGTTCTACCCTCACCCGCCATAGTTCCTTCAGATTTCTTAATTTCGATCGATGCGGTCGGCTCTTTCTGAACAGCGGTTCTGTTTTCACACTGATGTCCAGGATTTCTTCAAAGAGGGAATTCACAAATTGAATGAAAGATGGGGAAAGTTGTAGCTGCAGATGAAGCAAAAAGAACGGAGTCATATTCACATGTTGGGTATCCAATATATAAAAGTGAATCCGAGCCACAAGTGTAAAGAATGAAATTAATGAATTGGTGAAGAAATTAAAGGTGTTGGGAAATAAATCTTGTAACTTAAAACCCTGAGTTTTTTATTTGCAAACTCCCGTACGAATGCCCTTGATGTCATAAGTGGGATTTTGCAGTTTTCGTAACCTTGGTGTCAGAAACGGGATTTTGCAGTTTTGCAGATAACAGCAATGGTTATAAAACCTAAACACTTATCACAGTAATAGAAGCATGCCTTCGTTTACACCAAACAAGAAGCAGGAAGTTTAGCCTTAAGAAGAGGTTGTGAAAATGAGGGACCAGGAGGGATGAATCAAATCTCGTTGGAATTCCTTTGGATTTTCTAGAGAACTTTCATATAGATATCGTGATTCGTTGTCCAATTTTTTTTAGCAAAGTAAAGATGGTGAATGGACTCCATGTGTCAATTTTAATGCCTGTATTTCTTATAGCGAATGGACATTCGCTGCATCGTAGTTGTCTCCAATAGGTTCCAAATAGCTTATTAATTTTCCTGCTGACCCTTGAACATGGCTTTTAAAGGAGTCCATTTTGTGTGTGTTCATAAGTTGATTGTTATTATGAACTAGCTGCTTGAAAGTGTCAGCAAAACCAACCCATTCCGTGTAATCTCCATGAAAATATGGGAGTTCAACTGGTGGTAGACGATTTTTCAAAGGCTTAACTTTGCATTGTTCTTCTTTTTCCAACAATGTCATCAATGATAATACGATTTTGTCGTTCGTTGTTTAAGTTTTCGTAGTGTTGTTGTACAAAGTATTTTTAAATGACTTTCTGTTCTTCGGAAGCTTTCATGTAGATTATTTCGTGTAGCTCCATGATCTGCATCATCATCCTCTCCATCTTCTTTAATTTAAGCCGTAACGCTGGTCTGGATCTGTTGTTGCTTGCCAGTATGTCTTCAGCGTTGACGCTTATCGTCAACATAAATATTTTGAAAAACTTTCGCATACTTCTTGCCTATCTTTATAGTAGTCCCGGCCGTTGACGAACAATGTTATTTCGTCAACTAATATTGATCAATTGGAAGCTTACACAATTTGGTTATCGGTCTTCTTAATGTGTTTGATGCGGTTTTGATGGTAACCACTCTAGTTAATCCATTTTGATCTGGATGTGTCTCAATAATTCTGCCCATGCCACATTTGCAAGAAGGTAAGTTGTCCTCTTTGATTAAGACTAAATCCCCAACCTTAATATTTTCTCCAGGTGCCTTCCATTATTTTTCTATTGAAGATTGTTCAAATAATCCTTATGGAACCGTTTCCAATAACTTTGAGCTCTTTGTTCCACTTGCTGCCATCTAGATAATCTTGATGTGGTGATATCGCTTCAAAAAATGTCAAAAAATGAGCTGGCGTTAATGCTTCGAACGAATCGTCTTCTACGGAAATTGGACACAGTGGCCTGGAGTTCAATATTGCCTCGATTTTGCATAACAAGGTGGCCATTTCCTCAAATGTTAGATGATAGTTACCAGTGACTCGGTTGAGATGCGTGTTCAATGATTTGACGGCGGATTCCCATAATCCTCCAAAATGAGGAGCAGAAGGAGGCATATGATGCCAATTTATTTGATGGAAAGTGCAAAATTCTGTAATAGCCAAATCATTATTTTTTGAACTATTAAATAAAAATACCTCTTTCAGCTTTCGATTTACTCCAATGAAGTTCGTGCCGTTGTCGGAGTATATATCGCTTGGAACATTTCTTCTAGAAGAAAATTATGTTACGGTAAGTTCCGTAACTGCTTCTATATGTATCGCTTTGGTCACCATGCACACAAAAATCGCGATGTAACCTTTGATCATCTTGGCTCCACGACCCTTCTTACTGGCTAATACAATAGGTCCGGCATAATCTACACCGTATTTACAAAACGGTCTGGCTGGCAGTGTCATTCGAACGGATGGTAAATCCCTCATAAGGTGCTGCGCTGTTTTACCTCGAGCTTTGATGCATTGTATACACCTTCTCACTTCGCTTCTCACAAGTGCTCGGCCTTTCACGATCCAATATGTTTCGCGGATAAGATGGAATGTATGGGATGGGCCTGGATGGAGATATTTTTTTATAGAAAAGGGTAATAATCATTCTACTTATGATATAGGAGTTCGGTAGAGGGTGTTTAATATCGTAAGAATTCGATGAATTCTTTAGTCTGCCACCAACACATAATAACCCATCTTTATTGAAAAATGGTGTAAGCGATGCCAATTTATTATTGTTGGCTAACGTTTGCCTTTTGGCTAGTATTTTTATTTTGGTTGACTAATCTCTTCTATGGTTAAATAATCTCTTCTATGGTTATCGCTGTGCATTTCCTCGCTCCCTTCTTTAATTTCATGTTTTCAATAAATCTGTGTATGAAACTTAATATACGGATAGCTTTGCTGGAGGGAAATGTTTTGTTTAACACGACTGTATACGGGCTGTCATCATTTGAAACTTGTATATGATAAAATGAAATCGATGATGGTTTACTCTTTATCTCGCATAAAGTGTCATCGTAGTAAGCTTGTGGTTTTGTAATTGGCCAACATTGCCCTGATTCAATTGACCATGATGGCCCATGCCACCATTGATGAAGTAGGACAAGTTTGGACGGAAGAACCCCTCTTGAAGCGTAGTCAGCAGGATTGTTTTCAGACTTGATATGATTCCAATGGTTTCGTTGCAGCAATTGTTGTATACCAGAAACCCGGTTGGCTACAAACGTTTTCCATTTAGTAGGGTGGTCCAACTATACACAGGTACACCTTCAGGGAGGGCTTTTCTTACTTCACAAATTAATTTAGCTAGAAGATGAGCCCCATATAATTTTAATATTGGAAGTCATACTTTTGCTTGATTGGAGCTACCTTAGATTTAGCCGTGATGAGTTCAATCCGCATTTCACCATTTTCATCTGCTGTAGAGTACTGTTGCATAGGCTCGTTCGCTCGCATCACAAAACCCGTGGAGCTGCATATCGTTTCGTTGAAGGTCTGCCTTCAACTGATTCCATATTAGCGCAATATCACTTGGTAACTCGTCGTTCCAGCCTAAATTTCTCAACCATAATTTTTGATACAGTATCTTAGCCACTATAATTGAAGGAGATAAAAATTCAAGTTAGTCAAAAACTTTAGACGAGTTCGAAATTAATGTTCGCTTCGTTGAGATTCTTTCTTCAGGTAGGCTTACCTTGAAGTATAATCGATCATCTATGGAATTCCATTGAAGACGTAATATTTTAGTATGGTTGAATTCGCTTCTCGAATAGAAACCACTGACTCTCCCTTTTCGTGTGTAGGTTGGTCTAGCAATTCGGTAGCGTTCGATCTCCATTTTCGCAAATTAAATCCTCGGAGTCGTAACAAATAAGTCAACTCTTCTTTCAAATCCTTTGCTTCTTTGATGGTATTCGCACCATATGGGTAATCATCTATATAAAATTTGCTAGCGATTTCATCCGTTACTAATGGATACTGGATTTATACTGGATCAGGGGATCCCTAACATTTTCTCGCCAAAAGATTTGCTGGTATTCTTGATATTCGTCGGCTACCAAAACCTAACAAAAAAAAGAAAATTTAACAACGTCATCCATAGGATTGGTTGAATAGTCGGCCCGACCATAAGGATATCATTAATGGAATTAGCATTGGTAGTCGTGCTGGAACCATCGAACACAACTCTCACACCTTTGTGGTTCTACTTTCATCCTTCATTACTGCATGATGTGGTAAATAGACACCCCGGGCATCTATGTTGGTTGACACAGTCTTTGGAATCTCGTTGAAATGCCCCAATGTTATATATTCTCGTATAATTATTCTAGTATATTCTAGTTTGAGCTTAGGATCGCGAATTAATTTTTGCTCTAAATTATTTAAAAGGCAGTTTCACAATAAATTTGCCACTATTGTGCCGCAAAAAATTCAACTTAAAATGCTCCCCGCATTCGTCCTTTTCCTTAGAAAATGGATTACATTTTGGGATTTCCTCCATTTCCCAAAATCGCTTAAGTCTTTCATCGACGTTTAGACCAACATTTACACTAATTCTCGTTAGCTCAGTTTCAATTTTATGTGCTTCCTCTGACACGATCCAGCCAAACATCGTATTTTGGGCTATTAAATTGTACTCTAGGTTATTTGAACGTCCTTCTCGTAATTATGTTAAAAACTCTATCTGCCCCAATAACCATATCCACTACTCCAGGCTTATTAAAATAGGAATCTGCCAACTGCAACACTTTAATTTTCTGAAAATTTATGGTATTTATTTCACAAGATGGCAGAAAATTGGTTAGTTTGGAGAGAATCAGCATATCGATGTTCATGGCTTCTCCTTCGGAATATAACGATACCACATTGATTGACATCATACCTCTCGTCGATTCGGTACCCGAGGTGAGTCCTTTTATTAACATCTTCGCATTTTTACGTGGTAATGCCAGCCTTTGTGCACAGGCCTCCGAGATAAAGGATGCTTGTGCTCCGGAATCTAACAACACTCGGCATCGTTGGAAATTATTTGACGAATCAAGAACCCTAATGACCGCTGTTGGTAATAAAGCTGTAAACCGCTTGAATAGTTATGGCGTGTGTAACGTTTCAGGATCCCGAATCTGACTCTTAATTAAAGAAAATTAAGATAAGTTCAAAATTAACATGATTCTATATAATTCAAGCTTTTAGTTTCAATATTCAATAATTCATTTATGTTATTTATTTTAGGTAATCATTCTTAACAGGTGTCTTGATTCTAGTTCAGGTTGAAATTCTCTTATTTTGTTGTCCACATCAACGGACCGAAATTTTACGTTCTTATAAAGGTGGCCAGTTTCAACTCAAAATATTTTTTCGTTTCCCGAGCTGCACCATCTTTTTTATAGTTCGAGATGATATGATCTATCTCTACTGCTTTGTCAGTTTACTGCTGCAATAACCACTCCATGTCTGTGTTTTATTGACTGGGGTGTTTAACTGTTGTTGTATGGCGTAGACTCTTGTTTATGTGCCGGTTGTTGTTTGGCTGTTTAATTTCAATACTGTTGTTGTGGGATCGAAGGTTTAACGTATCTTGGCCTATAGCAATATATTTGTAGAACGTATTGGCTGTCGGTTGTTGTGGTATCTTCAGATTCCAATGTAAAATTCCTTTACAAAATGAGTTTTATTGTTGACCACCGGTTGTTGTAATGGCTCGAAGGACCAATGTTTGGTGACTTTGGTTGAGTTTTATTTTCCGCCAGTTGTTGTGGTGGCTCGAATAACCAATGTTTCCATACGTCGCTTTTACGGTTCGAAGGAACAATTTTTATCTAGGGAATAGTGCGCTTATCTCGGGAGGGGGCTTGACCACTATTTCTAGATTAATGTTAAAGTGAAAACAAAACTAACTAATTGGTGTATAATTTTGTTCTGATTTATTCTAAAAATTTAAGCTTTTTTTGCACAAATTTTCATGTTTAATTTGCTCAAAATATATACAGAAAATATTAGTTAACATTTACAGCAAACTATACAAAATATATTTAAAATTATAATTGTGATTTGGCCTAGAGTTAGCATATGCTTACTGTTGGACTCAACAATTATAAATCAATTTTGAATGTTTAAATAAAAATGTCTCTAAATTTAGTCCATTTTCTGCCAAAGAGGTTTTACTTATTCGTAAAAATGGTTGCATTGTCAATTTAAATATTTTTCTTTGGCATGATATATCTTGGCATCTTTGGCATGATATATGTAAATATCTTTATCATGAGCTAAATTTAAAATAAATACAATATGAACATAAGAAGAAAAAGATAACATTCCTGAAAACTAACCAACCTGTTACAGCAGTACATGATTTGAAAGATTTAAAATTCACCCAAAATCTGAGAACGAACAACAACATAAACACCCACCTATCTATACGATACACAAAGATGTGACTAAAATATTTGTCACGGTAAACAAATTCGAAACACCAACAACACAGCAATAACAAGTCATTTTCCGTTCATTTAAAATAGAAATGTTCGTTTTCCCTGTTTTCCTCGACATATGTTGTTCAACTTTTCTTTCCATTTTTTGTTTACTTCCGGATGATAAATTGACAATTTTTGTTTTTATACAGACACACACACACACCGTTTTATTGATAAGAGAGAAGTTTCGACGAAGACGACAACGATGAAAAACCAATAAGTTGTTTCAAAATTTTTAACGATTTCTCATCGTCTTCGTCATTGCCACTTTATATTGCTTAATTTATTGTTTTTTTTTTTGCCTACATTTAAAAGTACTAATCTTGAGCGCGCGGGGAAAATACAAAATCCATAAATAAACGGAAAAATCTGATGACAGCTTTCTTTTGTCATTATCGTCATTATATATATATATATATATTGGAAGAGTTATTAGTAAAAATTGACTTGTGTGTGCATATTTATATATGTATAACAGCACAGACGAAAAATGTCAGTAGGTAATCTGCGTCCCCTAAACGCCACGATTTATGCTATCAGTACATACTAAATTGATTTATGATATATTTTACTTGTTATATTTTGTTTTAAGTATAAATATTTTATTATTCGTTTTCTATCTTGATCGAAACACAAATATGTACCTACAGTCGACAAATAAAAATATTCCACCAGACAATATATATATTTTTGGTATCGGCATCGTAATTTAATATGACTTTAATTCATGAAATACGTGTAGCAATGACCTGGAGAAAAACTGTCAAAATCGATACGGTTGATTGAAATGATATTGTTCAAAAGTCAAATAAATTTTTAAAATTATATTTTTTTAGGGTGTCGAACCATATTATTGTGTACTCGAGTATATTTCGGGTGACAAATTTTTCTAATTAAATTTTAAATTGTTTTTGTGAAAAATTAGTTTTCTACAAAAAAATAAAAACGATAAAAATTTGTTAAGTAAAAATAAAATAAATTATAATAAATGAGATGTAATATGTACCAAACAAAAATTTTATTTTCGATGTAACATATTTATTGAGTGAAAATTGTTTATGCTCGTATATAAGAACGATAGGATTAGATTAAGAACAATATTTTGTATGCTCGACATGAAGTATGTATTTAAGAGGGGAATGTTGTTCTCGGTTAAAATTAGTATGTGTGGAATGTAATTAATTGCATGACAATGTTTATTTAAATCGGGAAATGCAATGGCGTTGATTTATATAATGTGTAATGACTTTCTTAAGAGGTTCCCCATTTTGACAAATTTCATAATTAATCAAATACTTTGTGATGATAGGCACATAATGTGGCATTCCACTCTACCCGGTACGATATAGTTGTATTGTTGTGTGGCCACTATGGCGAGTATAAAGATAAAGTTTATTACATTTTTTTTAATTAGAAAAATTTGCATAAACAAATGAAAATTAAGTAGTCAAACAAAAAAATTTGTTTATCATCGTTGTAATGCGGTTTCTCCATTAAGATTTAAATTTTCGGGAAAATTTGTTTTCATTTCAAAAATGCTTTGTAACCGCATGAAATGAACAGAAATAATACTCGTAATTTTTTACTTTAATTTTTTGCTATAGAGTATTTAAGTAAATTAAAGGTACAATAAGTAAATTTAAACAAATATGATACGGTATTTTACAACGCTGAGCTCTTGCAACCTATTCTACTGCATTCGATTATCACTTAATCATCAGGTATCAACCTGAGAGACGATTCGGTGGCTGACTGATTAGGCATTCCGATCCTACGAGGTTATCTAATTCTCAAGGACATGATATATTGGTTCTAATAATAGAAAAACTATACAAGATTGAACTGCCGTTATACAACGTGCCTCAGTTCGAGTTTTTCTTCTATATTTACCAATTTCGAATTTTCTAATTCACGGTAATATTTTGACCATTCTTGGTCTATACAAAGAACAATTAGTTTGTTAGTAAGGTTAAGTGATTTTCTGGTCCATTTTCTCAGATAAATTAGATGTTTTGCTTGTTTAATCCATCATTTTAATCATACCTTAAATGTTTTACCTTTCTCTAGCCATCATTTCTCAATTTACCTGTAATAATAATTAAACAACAACGACCAACGAATTACCAACCTGCAATGATTGGTTTGATGGTCAATACCGCCTTTTCGTCGAAAATAAGCAAAAGGTTTATGAGAAACGGTTGGCTCGCAACAGTAGAAGCACTCTATCTGAATATCTCCGTGCTAAGGAAACCATCGAATAAATACCTTCGAGTATTGTCAAACAAGTTCTATGCACATTGGCACACCTAACTCCATATGCCAAGGCAGTAGGGGATCATCTTATTTACAATTTTATCTTATTCAAATATTTTAGTGTTCTTACTATGACGCCTATTTCAAATCTGTTTTATAAATTTTAAAATTAAATCTAATAAAAAAACTCAACTAGTTTTGCCCGGGAAAACAATTTTCCCAAACCAGTTCTTGGTTGAAAGCCACTGAACAAAACTTCCGAATTACATCTCTACGATTAAATACTAATGTAACGGTGACATTTAGTTTAGAGTAGAATAAGTTATTTTTATAAGTTGCTCAATTTTAATTTGGTATGGATCAACATTTAGGTGCTATTTGCATACTAACGTATTTGTTAGAATGATCTCGTATAAATTTTGGACAACATTCGGGATTATTATGAAATGTACGTGTATAATTTATGAAAACATTTGGGATTATTCTAGAAACAAATATTTTGGTATATAAAGGCGCGCGTTGACGTGGAATGCTGAGTCTTATTTTAAACGCGAAAGAGTGAAGTTTAAATAGTGCGATTATTAAAGCGATTATTAAAGTGAATTAAATAGTGTGTTATAATTGGAATATTTTGTTGTTAATTTTGTGTTGTGTAATTTGTTGCGTTGTGAAAATAAATTTGTGTGATTAAATTTAAAGAAGTGGTTTTTATTCACAATCCAGTGATCCGAACCTTGAGTGACAAGGCGGAAACGTAACAATTGGTAACAGCGGTGGGATTGTGAATAATAAGAAAAATGATTCTCTACGATTTAAAGCTTCCGCAATTAAAGAAGCAACTGAAACAGCGAGGTTTGACCAGTGAAGGCTCAAAAGCTAATTTAGTGGAGCGACTACGTGAGGCTATGGAAAAGGAAGGTTTAGATGCGGACGTGTATGATTTCGAGGAGGAAAAAATGGATGAGACTAATGTAGACAACAAAGCAGAGGACATGCAAACGGTAGCCGAAACAACACAAAATCCGGAAATCTGGAAGTTTCGATTTATCGCAGTTGATGACTGCTATGAGTCAAATGATGGAACAGCAGTTGGTTGGAATAAAACAATCGAACGTTAGAGAGTTAGACACAGAAATTCGAAATGTTAAAGGGGACGTTCAACAAAAACTTGAAATGGTTAACAAAAATATACAAACGGTTAAACAAGATCTACGAACCGAAGTTCAACGTCTTGAGAAGGAGCTTGAAGATGTCAAGGCAAATGGAACAACACATCAAGTAATCCAACAGTGAAGGCGCTGGATCGAAAGTACGGAAGTGACCACAAAAGGGAAATCTATCGCATGGAATTGAAGGGTCGATATCAAAGAGGAGGAGAATCGCTACAGGATTATTCATCGGCAATTGAGCGGCTTGCGCATTTGGCACATTCAAGTATGTCGGCCGATTACATGGAGAGAATCAAAATAGATGCATTCATCGATGTCATTCGAGATCCTGAGACACGCAGAGCTCAGGATCTCGAATGCCGCTTGTGCGTTAGCAAACGAAACTGCTCAGGCCATCGTCAAACCTGCAATGAAAATTCGCCGAGTGGAGATCGATTCCAGAATAGACACCGAGCGGGCTACGCCAAGGTTCAGAGATGGAAGTGGCAAAATTAAATGCTGGGCATGTGATAGGATGGGTCACATTTCACGGGACTGCTGGGAGATTAAGAAGAAACGAGGATGATCGCCATCTCCCATGAAGCGTAGACCAAACGAAGAGCAGACAGAGGCCAGAAAGGAGGGTCAGACGACAGCGGAGTCGTTAAACTAAAAAGAGCAAGCTTGAAGGGGCAGAAGCTGACTCCCACAACCGATTGCTCCATAACCTCCATCCATGTTTCGAGAGTAGCAAGAGGCGTTGACAGCTTCACAATTGAAGCTGATATTGATCGGAAGGGAAGTGCACATGGAAATGCCGACGCATTATCAAGAAGGCCATGCCCCGTGGAATGCAAGCATTGTGGACGTGTGGAGGGTAAGGAAAACATCATCGATATTCGGCTTATGCTTGCACTTGTGCTACCTGATGAGGACTGGACTGATGAAATGATCAGGAAGGAGCAATTACGGGATGCTGATCTGGCATTCATCATGGAACATAAGGAAAAGGAACACCGGCCCACATGGAGCGAGATAGCCGACAAAACCCCCATCGTAAAATATTATTGGGCTCAATGGAACAGCCTCCACATGGAAGATGTCAAGATGACATGGAAGATGTCAAGGAAAATGGAACGACACAACAAGTGATCCAGACGATTAATGCAGTTAAGATAAAACCACCAACATTTGATGGAACAACATCCTTCAGCATTTTTAAGTTCCAATTCGAAACGGCGATTAAGCAAAATCAGTGGACTGAAGAACAATGTGTTGCAGCGTTAATTGTGGCTCTTAAAGGCGAAGCGGCAGAAACACTACAAATCATTCCCGAGCAGGAAAGGAACGTTTACATGGGAATTATGAAGGCGTTAGATCGAAAATACGGAAGTGACCACAAAAAGGAAATCTATCGCATGGAATGGAAGGGTCGATATCAAAGAGGAGGAGAATCGCTACAGTATTATTCATCGGCAATTGAGCGGCTTGCGCATCTGGCACATTCAAGTATGTCGGCCGATTACATGGAGAGAATCAAAATAGATGCATTCATCGACGGCATTCGAGATCCTGACACACGCAGAGCGGTGATGTTGTCACCTAAGGCAACTTTCGTGGAAACCGTGCGTTAACAAACGAAACTGCCCAGGCCATCGTCAAACCTGCAATGAAAATTCGCCGAGTGGAGATCGATTCTAGAATAGACACCGAGCGGGCTACGCCAAGGTTCAGAGATGGAAGTGGCAAAATTAAATGCTGGGCATGTGATAGGATGGGTCACATTTCACGGGACTGTTGGGAGATTAAGAAGAAACGAGGAAGATCGCCATCTCCCATGAAGCGTAGACCAAACGAAGAGGAGACAGAAGCCAGAAAGGAGGGTCAGACGACAGCGGAGTCGTTAAACTAAAAAGAGTCAGCTTGAAGGGGCAGGAGCTGACTCCCACAACCGATTGCCCCATAACCTCCATCCATGTTTCGAGAGTATCAAGAGGCGGTGACAGCTTGACAATTGAAGCCGATATTGATGGAAAGAAATGCATGATTACGCTGGATACGGGAGCAACTCATACGATTGTTCATATTATCGATGGAATTGTAAAACCAGCCAATGGAATGAAATTACGAACGGCAACTGGAGAAAATTCAGCAATAAAAGGCAAAAAGGTTGGGAAAATAAGGATTGGGCGAAACCATTTTCAACACGAGGTGCTGGTGGCAGATATTGTAGATGAAGTCATCTTGGGGATGGAATTCATGAGAACGAATGGATTCGTGGTGGATGTTGGACGAGGTGTATTAACCTACGATAATATCGAGTTGCCACTTCACGTTAGCATTATAGGAGAAACGACCAGGCAAATTATAATGGATCATCGGGAGAAGTTGCCACCGAACTCAGAGACAATAGTATGGGCAAGATTGGAGGGAGGTTCTGGGTCACCCAGGTTGTGGGTTGTGGAAACCAATGAAGCGGAGGACGAAGCCAGAGAAATAATGATCGGGAGAGCTCTAGTGAAATCAGACAGCGATAATAGAGTGGCAATTCGGACTCTAAATCTCTTGGATAAGACGAAAACCATCAAGAAAGGAATTATAATCGGAAAATGTGAAGAAATATCTGCGATAGTGAAGTGCGAGCAGAAAAATCCGATTAAGACGGCTAACTCGCAAGGGCAGAAAGAAATTATTGAACAACTCATGGAGAAATGGACCGAAGATCTTACCATGTAACAGAAAAATATGGCAAAACAATTGCTCGAGCGGCACATGCCCATTTTCTGCAGTACACCAGACAATAATGGGAGAACCACAATGGTAAAACATCGAATAGATGATACAGGAGCGGAAACGCCGATTCGCCAAGCACCCAGGAGATTACCATTGGCAAAACAAGGAGAAGTGGATCGAATGGTAAGAGATATGCAAGCAGCAGGAGTAATCGAACCATCAGAAAGTCCATGGAGTTTACCAGTAGTGTTGGTCGAGAAAAAGGATGGTAGCATGAGATTTTGCGTGGATTACCGAAAATTAAATGCTGTGACGAAAAAGGATAGTTACCCACTACCAAGGATCGATGACACATTAGACACATTATCGGGTGGTCGAATATTTTCGACATTAGATCTGCAAAGCGGCTATTGGCAAGTGGAAGTCCAGCAGGAAGATCGCGAGAAAACAGCATTCAGTGTGGGTAACGGATTGTGACAATTTAACGTTATGCCATTCGGATTACGTAACGCCCCTGCGACTTTTGAACGGCTAATGGAGCGCGTACTAAAGGGATTACATTGGAGGACGTGCCTCGTATGTTTGGACGACGTCATGGGCAAAGATTTCGACGAGCATTTGAGGAATTTGGCAGAGGTTTTGGATCGGATACAAGCCGCCGGATTAAAGCTAAGCCCAAAGAAATGTAAATTATTTAGGACGGAAGTAAAATATTTGGGTCATAAGGTAACAACCAATGGAATTCACACCGATGAAGACAAGATCGCAGCAGTAAAGGAATGGCCACGACCTAAAAATTTACATGAATTACGGAGCTTCCTTGGATTATGCACCTACTATAGACGATTCGTGCCAGGATTTGCCAGCATTGCAAAGAGTTTACACGAGTTAACCAGGAAAAACAAGGCATTCGAATGGAAGGAAGACCAAGAAGAGGCATTCGTGGAACTAAGACGACGATTATGCGAAGCGCCAATCCTCGCATACCCTATACCCAATTCATTTTGGACACCGATGCAAGGTATAGGAGGTATAGGAGGAGTATTATCACAGACAACAAATGGTGAGGAGCGAGTTATTGCATATTACTCCAAGATGTTATCAAAACCGGAACGAAATTATTGTGTGACACGGAAAAAGTTGTTGGCTATAGTGGAATGTGTGAAACACTTCCATAAGTACCTCTATGGCCAAAAATTTCTTCTACGGACGGATCATGGAGCTTTGCGCTGGTTGTTACAATTCAAAAATCCAGAAGGACAAGTAGCACGTTGGATCGAACGTTTGCAAAGCTACGATTTTGAAATTGAACATCGGAAGGGAAGTGCAGATGGAAATGCCGACGCATTATCAAGAAGGCCATGCCCCGTGGAATGCAAGCATTGTAGACGTGTGGAGGGTGAGAAAAACATCATCGATATTCGGCTTATGCAAGTGCTACATGATGAGGAGTGGACTGATGAAATGATCAGGAAGGAGCAATCACGGGATGCTGATCTGGCATTCATCATGGAACATAAGGAAAAGGAACACCGGTCCACATGGAGCTAGATAGCCGACAAAACCCCCATTGTAAAATCTTATTGGGCTCAATGGGACAGCCTCCACATGGAAAATGGATGTTTAAAGAGAAATTGGGAAAGCGCGGATGGTAAAGTAAAACAATTGTTGGTAGTGGTTACAAAAGGTCTGATTGCGGAAATCCTCAAGGAGTATCATGGAGGAGCAAGCGGAGGTCACCTAGGGATTAATAAAACACTAGCCAAAATTCGCCAACGGTTCTACTGGTCTGGATGTAGACAGTCAGTAGTGGAATGGTGTCAAAGATGTGACCAATGTGCGGCAGTAAAGGGACCAGCACGAAAAAGCCGTGAAACCATGAAACAATATAATGTCGGGGCACCATTCGAGAGAACTGCAATGGATGTGGCGGGACCATTTCCGACCACCGAGAGCGGAAATAAATATGTGCTATTAATCATGGATTATTTCAGTAAATGGCCAGAAGTGTATCCCATACCCAATCAGGAGACAACAACAATAGCTGATGCCGCGGTGAACAACTGGATTAGCAGATTTGGTGTATCGATGGAAATTCACACGGATCAAGGAAGGAATTTCGAATCGGTGGTATTTCAGGAGATATGTCAAATGCTTGGCATCAATTAAACGAGGACGACGCCTCTACACCGGCAGTCGGACGGTATGGTGGAAAGATTCAATGGCACATTGGAGGAATATCTAGCAAAGGTTGTGGAAAAGAACCAACGCAACTGGGATCGACATATACCGATGTTCCTGATGGCTTACCGATCAGCGGTACATGACACAACAGGAGTGACACCAGCTAAAACCATATTTGGGAACAATCTGCGACTACCGGGAGATTTAAAGTTTGGAGCAGTTCCATCAGCGGCTCTATGCGGACAGGATTACGTCGACCGGATGAAAGAAGATCTTAATGAGATACATCAATTTGTACTGGAAAAAATTCGGATATCAAGTGATCCAATGAAGGCTCGATATGACATACGAGCAAATAATCAAGGCTTCGAGGAAGGGCAATTGGTATGGCTTCACAACCCTCAACGGAAGAAGGGATTATCACCGATTTGCAACCTACATGGGAAGGACCTTACACTGTCATTAAAAGGATGAACGACGTGGTTTATCGCATTAAGAAAGGACGGAGAGGTAAACCAAAGGTGGTGCATTTAGAGCATTTGGTGCTCTACAGAGGGGTGATTTGGACCCTGTTCGGGACGAACAGGCTTGGGTGAGGGGTAGTGTAACGGTGACATCTAGTTGAGAGTAGAATAAGTTATTTTAATAAGTTGCTCAATTCTAATTTGGTATGGATCAACATTTAGGTGCTATTTGCATACTAACGTATTTGAATGAAATGTACGTATATAATTTATGAGAACATTTGGGATTATTCTAGAAACAAATATTTTAGTATATAAAGGCGCGCGTTGACGTGGAATGCTGAGTCTTATTTTAAACGCGAAAGAGGGAAGTTTAAATAGTGCGATTATTAAAGTGAATTAAATAGTGTGTTATAATTGGAATATTTTGTTGTTAATTTTGTGTTGTGTAATTTGTTGTGTTGTGAAAATAAATTTGTGTGATTAAATTTAAAGAAGTGGTTTTTATTCACAATCCAGTGATTCGAGCCTTGAGTGACAAGGCGAAAACGTTACACTAATTTTGTTATAAAGAGACATCTAACAATGAATAGATGAGTTAAACTTATTTTGTAATTGAGCTAAAAATGATAATAAGTTACAATTGCTGCGGGCCAATAGCCGGGTAAAGGCGGTGATACATGTACAGATTTTGCCTTTAAGGGGAAAAAAATGCCTTATACAAAATTGAGAAATGTTCAATTTAAAATGTTTGCCTATAAGGCGATTCAAAATGGCCGACTTTTAACCAATCAGCGCGCATAACTTTTATGCCTTAAAGGCAAAATCTATACATGTATCACCGCCTTAAATCGTTTACTATCGAAAAAATCGGATTTAGAAAAAAAAATCGATCAGATTACCATTGAGTTTTTGAAAAATAATTGAATTTACTGAAAATTTTACTTAAAATTGACTTTTATGCTGGAAACAGACGTGTGGAAAACGCTTGCGTTTAAATTAGAATATACTACTTTAAATGGAATGAAATAGATGTATTCCGAATAGAATTCATTTTTCCGCAAGTTGCCTATTTCTAAAAAAAACGCACCGAAGTAGTATTGACTACATAACAAAAAAAATATCATGAATTTATATTAACATCACGACGGCTTCTCAATATTTTGACAGAAATTCCAAAACAAATTGTATATTGTTTATTGAAAACTCTTCCGAAAAATAAAAACGCAATGTCAGAAAAATATTCTAATACAGTTAACTTGCGTGAGTATTCGCATGCGTAAAACCCGCACATCTGTTTACAGCATTACCCTACTATTGGCCCGCATCCAATAAAGTTTTTGGAGCAATGAAAAATTAAAATGTCAAATTATCAATAGATGTCAAAACAAAAATATAAGTATTTTAAATAACATGAAATTAAATACATCCTAATTTTCTTTGACTTTAGATGCTCCTGCATTTATCTCCAAACATAGCGCCAGCCTTGAATCATCGGATTCAACAAGAAGAACACATATTTTGTTGATTGGCCGTTTTAGTGATTCGGATTTGGTTTTTAACGTCACAACCGTTACGATTTATCTTTTCCTGGACGCACGCCTCAATTTCTCCCAATTTCCAGTGGGTTGACGGTATGTTAAATTTTCCTTGATGACAACGATATCTCCTACTTTAACATTTGTTTCGTTTGATGTCATTTTACTCGCTACTACTGCAATTAAATACTGCAGATGCCATCGTTTGTGAAATTGTAGTGCGATTCGTTTTACAAGTTACCACCGTTCGTTGAAATTTGAATGTAATGCCGAAGTGTGATGGTGTTAGAAAGTATCACTCATCAAAAAATAAGACGCATAATATCCTTGAGTTAAGTATAGCTTCAGTTCCTACTAACCGCGTTGTGATTTCCTTAATGGTGAGAATATTTTCTACAATGGTTCTCTTTAGATGGAATTTTATTGATTGGATTGCGCATGAAAAGAAATTAAAACAATTAACTTGGTAAAGCTTTCTGTGAGAAGTTTGTCGGCAACTACAAAATTGGTGCCATTATCCGAAAAAATGACAGAACATAATCCCCTTCTCGAAACAAATCGTCTCAAATCAGCTAGGTAAATATATGACTTGTAGGTTTTTTGTCCGCGCCCCTTTGTTAGATGTATCAGAAGGAACGGGTTGTAAGCAACGTTTGACTTGGGCAGCCTACCTCCGCAATACTCCATCTTTATCTACGAATGGATTCAACGATATTATTTTGCTTGTCCTCGATATATCCATGGAATCCGTCAACAACTTTATCTCTACACTGAAATATTTAACTTGGACCGTCTTTACAACCGCATTTCTTGCTTTGAACATTTTGTCTCGACTGTATATATTTTCATATAACCTGGTCTGTTTTGGTGTACGACAATTCTTGGCAAACCTGTGAACGCAATTTTTCGTATTAATTTGTTATACAACGAAACCCGTTCCGCAACTCCTTTAATTAGATTTGGATCTTCGGTTATATTTATATCTGCGACATAAAATGTTGGTCCTTGAATCCTAAATGAAAAAAATAGAAATGAAAATAAAAAAATTTAAGGCCATGTAGATTTTTGTTTAAATTTTAATTTCGAGAGAACAGAATAAAACAATACAAAAAATTAGTTGTTTTAATATAAAATAAGGGTTTAAATTAACAATAAAAATCTATTACGACTTAGTTTGAAACCAGAAGCTGAAACCGTGTTTATCTTGGCCCAATAGAAGAGAAACAGTAGAGCTATAATATAACAGTGAAACGAAAAAAATGAACTAAATTTTGATATGAAAAAATTAGTCAAAAACTTTGTTCCGAAATCGGAACATTATGACCCAAAGGGTTAATATTAAGTATGTGAAAATAAACATTTAAGTAGTGGGATAAATCTGATCCCACATCCCCTTAGTGGATGTTTTTAAAAGTAAGTTTGTGCTTGTAATGTGTATAAAAACTTTACGCTTCCATATCAGCACCACATTAAAAAAACAATTTTGAAAACATTTTCGATGATATTAAAAAAATGTCTACAATCTTCGTCCCGTTCAATGTTGAACACATACAATACAGTATTATGTTACCATAAAAATGAAGCCGAAATATCCTATCATTTATTTTAACCAAATTAGGCCTAAAATACAAAACAACATTCAATCGATTAGAATCGTTCATCAATTACACAATGGAACGATTTCAATTAAGCGCAATACCAAATTTTAATTTTAATAACCGATTAATGATCGTGTTGATTATATTGTGGTGCCACAGGCCAATTATGTATGCGTATATATGGTATATCTGTAAATGGATATAGAGTGAAACCCGATAAATCCATTTACCGAAAATAATGCCCCAAAAAATTATCCATCATCAATCACACAAGTTATAGTAAAAAACCATTTAAATGTTAAATAACGTTTTTTTTTTGTAATGAGAAGAAAGCGCACAGCATGGCAAAATCGATTACCGATTCGATTCCAAACAATTACAATGTAGGAGTATTCGAAATATATAACTAATTGAAAAATAATTATTATATGGGTTGAGAGGACTATTGGTAATTATTCACGTTTATAGAAGATGGATCCTTATTGTTTACGATGTGTGTGTAAGTAAACGATAGATCAAATATAGCAACCTTACATACACCTTATACGGATATAAAAGTAAATGTCAATAGGGGAGTTAAGTAAAAATATTATAAATTGAAAACATCACTATGTACATAGTACCAGTATACCCATGTCCTACCCTAAAGACGAGAAGAAAAAAACCGATATTCTGAAAAGATTGACCTTTCGTTTGGTTGAATGTTATAACTTAAAGATGTATAAAGGTAAAAAAGGAAAACTCATTTAATTTGAATATTATGATTATTATTGTGATGATGATGATGTTGATGATTATGATGATGGGGCACATAGTAATTCATAAATATTTACCATTCTATCCAAAAATGTATAAATAGGTACGGATTTTCTGTTTAAATGTTCTTGCTACCTGTAAAACATATACACATACAAATCTGAGATGATGTCTGAACAGTAACAGCAACAATAACAGCAACAAAAAAGGAAAATGATTTATTGACAAAAATTTAATATTTAAATAAGCACAATGAGTACAAAAAAAAATATTTTAATTTTTTATGATTTTTAATTTAAAATAATTTTCAATTTTTCATCATTTTCCGTCAATTTATTTTTTATTATGATTATTTATCTTCTTCCTATGAATAATTATTGTTCAATGAGGAATAAATGATTCATTTATTTTATATAAAAATGGAAATTACTTCACAGATAAAAAAATCATGTTGATAATTACACGGTGTCGTATAATTTTTAGCCATTCTAGACGTGTTCACATTAATTATTCCACCCTGTAAAACTCGATGGATTTTATTATATTTTAAGTGCTACTCATATCCAAAACTGAAAAACATAAATTAACACTTTCCAATTTAAATTAACTTCCTGGTTTATCATTTTGATGCTAATCGTGTTGTCTGCAATAGTGTTCGTTCTAATCATCGACAAAACCGGCTTTACCGCATTTATGAGTGGAATATGTGTTAACCAAATGTGTCAGACAATGTATACAGAGAATTAACAGAATTACGTCGAAATTGTAGAGAACGTAGGAAATATGTCAAAAATCTCGCAAATTAATGTTTTTGTTGGCAATTAGCAAATTCTATGATATCTTTGTTGTGGAACCATTTCAAGATGGAAACTTCATTTTTACTCCCCATTTTAAAAATTAGAACCCAATCCAATAGGAAAGTACTATCTGCACCTTTACCGAATCCAACAATATTTCAGCAACTTTACGAGTATAAGTAAATTTCGCAGCAAAAATGAATTCTTGTACAGCAAAGATTAGGCAACAGCAAGTTAATATTAATAATCTCGACCATGTTCATGTCAACAATTTTTTGCATATCAATCGTAATTTCGGATAAATTTTTAAATTTTTAATTTTTAAAATTTTTAAATTTTTAAATTTTTAAATTTTAAAATTTTTAAATTTTTAAATTTTTAAATTTTTAAATTTTTAAATTTTTAAATTTTTGAATTTTTAAATTTTTAAATTTTTAAATTTTTAAATTTTTAAATTTTTAAATTTTTAAATTTTTAAATTTTTAAATTTTTAAATTTTTAAATTTTTAAATTTTTAAATTTTTAAATTTTTAAATTTTTAAATTTTTAAATTTTTAAATTTTTAAATTTTTAAATTTTTAAATTTTTAAATTTTTAAATTTTTAAATTTAAATTTTTAAATTTTTAAATTTTTAAATTTTTAAATTTTTAAATTTTTAAATTTTTAAATTTTTAAATTTTTAAATTTTTAAATTTTTAAATTTTTAAATTTTTAAATTTTTAAATTTTTAAATTTTTAAATTTTTAAATTTTTAAATTTTTAAATTTTTAAATTTTTAAATTTTTAAATTTTTAAATTTTTAAATTTTTAAATTTTTAAATTTTTAAATTTTTAAATTTTTAAATTTTTAAATTTTTAAATTTTTAAATTTTTAAATTTTTAAATATTTAAATTTTTAAATTTTTAAATTTTTAAATTTTTAAATTTTTAAATTTTTAAATTTTTAAATTTTTAAATTTTAAAATTTTTAAATTTTTAAATTTTTAAATTTTTAAATTTTTAAATTTTTAAATTACGAAATTTTAAAATTATGAAATTTTAATTTTTGATATTTTGGAAAGTTAGAATTTTAGAATTTTAAAATATTGAAATTTTGAATTTTGAAATTTTAAAATTTTGAAATGTTGAAATTTTAAAATTTTAAAAATTTTGAATTTTTAAGTTTTGAAATTTTGAAATTTTGAAACTTTAAAATTTTGAAATTTTGATATTTGGAAATTTTAAAATTTTGAAATTTGGAAATTTTGAAATTTAGAAATTTGAAATATTAGAAATTTGGAAATTTTGAAATTTTGTTATTTTGTAATTTTGAAGTTTTGACATTTTGAAATTTTGAAATTTTGCTAGTTAGAAAAATTGAAATTTTGAAATTTTGAAATTTAGAAATTTAGAAATTTAGAAATTTAGAAATTTAGAAATTTAGAAATTTAGAAATTTAGAAATTTAGAAATTTAGAAATTTAGAAATTTAGAAATTTAGAAATTTAGAAATTTAGAAATTTAGAAATTTAGAAATTTATAAATTTATAAATTTATAAATTTATAAATTTAGAAATTTATAAATTTATAAATTTAGAAATTTAGAAATTTAGAAATTTAGAAATTTAGAAACTTAGAAATTTAGAAATTTAGAAATTTAGAAATTTAGAAATTTAGAAATTTATAAATTTAGAAATTTAGAAATTTAGAAATTTAGAAATTTAGAAATTTAGAAATTTAGAAATTTAGAAATTTAGAAATTTAGAAATTTAGAAATTTAGAAATTTAGAAATTTAGAAATTTAGAAATTTAGAAATTTAGAAATTTAGAAATTTAGAAATTTAGAAATTTAGAAATTTAGAAATTTAGAAATTTAGAAATTTAGAAATTTAGAAATTTATAAATTTATAAATTTATAAATTTATAAATTTATAAATTTATAAATTTAGAAATTTAGAAATTTTGAAATTTTGAAATTTTGAAATTTAGAAATTTAGAAATTTAGAAATTTAGAAATTTAGAAATTTAGAAATTTAGAAATTTAGAAATTTAGAAATTTAGAAATTTAGAAATTTAGAAATTTAGAAATTTAGAAATTTAGAAAT
This sequence comes from Nephrotoma flavescens, assembly GCA_932526605.1. NCBI lineage: Eukaryota > Metazoa > Arthropoda > Insecta > Diptera > Tipulidae > Nephrotoma > Nephrotoma flavescens. Next base: position 222,552,776 of record OW052222.1, on the reverse strand, counting down.
TTAGAAATTTAGAAATTTAGAAATTTAGAAATTTAGAAATTTAGAAATTTAGAAATTTAGAAATTTAGAAATTTAGAAATTTAGAAATTTAGAAATTTAGAAATTTAGAAATTTAGAAATTTAGAAATTTAGAAATTTAGAAATTTAGAAATTTATAAATTTATAAATTTATAAATTTATAAATTTATAAATTTATAAATTTATAAATTTATAAATTTATAAATTTAGAAATTTAGAAATTTATAAATTTAGAAATTTAGAAATTTAAAAACTTAGAAATTTAGAAATTTAGAAATTTAGAAATTTAGAAATTTAGAAATTTAGAAATTTAGAAATTTAGAAATTTAGAAATTTAGAAATTTAGAAATTTAGAAATTTAGAAATTTAGAAATTTAGAAATTTAGAAATTTAGAAATTTAGAAATTTAGAAATTTAGAAATTTAGAAATTTAGAAATTTAGAAATTTAGAAATTTAGAAATTTAGAAATTTAGAAATTTAGAAATTTAGAAATTTAGAAATTTAGAAATTTAGAAATTTAGAAATTTAGAAATTTAGAAATTTAGAAATTTAGAAATTTAGAAATTTAGAAATTTAGAAATTTAGAAATTTAGAAATTTAGAAATTTAGAAATTTAGAAATTTAGAAATTTAGAAATTTAGAAATTTAGAAATTTAGAAATTTAGAAATTTAGAAATTTAGAAATTTAGAAATTTAGAAATTTAGAAATTTAGAAATTTAGAAATTTAGAAATTTAGAAATTTAGAAATTTAGAAATTTAGAAATTTAGAAATTTAGAAATTTAGAAATTTAGAAATTTAGAAATTTAGAAATTTAGAAATTTAGAAATTTAGAAATTTAGAAATTTAGAAATTTAGAAATTTAGAAATTTAGAAATTTAGAAATTTAGAAATTTAGAAATTTAGAAATTTAGAAATTTAGAAATTTAGAAATTTAGAAATTTAGAAATTTAGAAATTTAGAAATTTAGAAATTTAGAAATTTAGAAATTTATAAATTTATAAATTTATAAATTTATAAATTTATAAATTTATAAATTTATAAATTTATAAATTTATAAATTTATAAATTTATAAATTTATAAATTTATAAATTTATAAATTTATAAATTTATAAATTTATAAATTTATAAATTTATAAATTTATAAATTTATAAATTTATAAATTTATAAATTTAGAAATTTATAAATTTATAAATTTATAAATTTAGAAATTTAGAAATTTAGAAATTTATAAATTTAGAAATTTAGAAATTTAGAAATTTAGAAATTTAGAAATTTAGAAATTTAGAAATTTAGAAATTTAGAAATTTAGAAATTTAGAAATTTAGAAATTTAGAAATTTAGAAATTTAGAAATTTAGAAATTTAGAAATTTAGAAATTTAGAAATTTAGAAATTTAGAAATTTAGAAATTTAGAAATTTAGAAATTTAGAAATTTAGAAATTTAGAAATTTAGAAATTTAGAAATTTAGAAATTTAGAAATTTAGAAATTTAGAAATTTAGAAATTTAGAAATTTAGAAATTTAGAAATTTAGAAATTTAGAAATTTAAAAAGTTTGAAATTTTAAAATTTAGAAATTTTGAAATTTTGATATTTTGAAATTTTGAATTTGGTGTTTGGTATTTGGTATTTGGTTTTGGTATTTGGTATTTGGTATTTGGTATTTGGTATTTGGTATTTGGTATTTGGTATTTGGTATTTGGTATTTGGTATTTGGTATTTGGTATTTGGTATTTGGTATTTGGTATTTGGTATTTGGTATTTGGTATTTGGTATTTGGTATTTGGTATTTGTTATTTGTTATTTGGTATTTGGTATTTGGTATTTGGTATTTGGTATTTGGTATTTGGTATTTGGTATTTGGTATTTGGTATTTGGTATTTGGTATTTGGTATTTGGTATTTGGTATTTGGTATTTGGTATTTGGTATTTGGTATTTGGTATTTGGTATTTGGTATTTGGTATTTGGTATTTGGTATTTGGTATTTGGTATTTGGTATTTGGTATTTGGTATTTGGTATTTGGTATTTGGTATTTGGTATTTGGTATTTGGTATTTGGTATTTGGTATTTGGTATTTGGTATTTGGTATTTGGTATTTGGTATTTGGTATTTGGTATTTGGTATTTGGTATTTGGTATTTGGTATTTGGTATTTGGTATTTGGTATTTGGTATTTGGTATTTGGTATTTGGTATTTGGTATTTGGTATTTGGTATTTGGTATTTGGTATTTGGTATTTGGTATTTGGTATTTGGTATTTGGTATTTGGTATTTGGTATTTGGTATTTGGTATTTGGTATTTGGTATTTGGTATTTGGTATTTGGTATTTGGTATTTGGTATTTGGTATTTGGTATTTGGTATTTGGTATTTGGTATTTGGTATTTGGTATTTATTATTTGGTATATGGTATTTGGTATTTGGTATTTTATATTTGGTATTTGGAATTTGGTATTTGGTATTTGGTATTTGGTATTTGGTATTTGGTATTTGGTATTTGGTATTTGGTATTTGGTATTTGGTATTTGGTAATTGGTATTTGGAATTTTAAAATTGAAATTGAAATTGAAATTGAAATTGAAATTGAAATTGAAATTGAAATTGAAATTGAAATTGAAATTGAAATTGAAATTGAAATTGAAATTGAAATTGAAATTGAAATTGAAATTGAAATTGAAATTGAAATTGAAATTGAAATTGAAATTGAAATTGAAATTGAAATTGAAATTGAAATTGAAATTGAAATTGAAATTGAAATTGAAATTGAAATTGAAATTGAAATTGAAATTGAAATTGAAATTGAAATTGAAATTGAAATTGAAATTGAAATTGAAATTGAAATTGAAATTGAAATTGAAATTGAAATTGAAATTGAAATTGAAATTGAAATTGAAATTGAAATTGAAATTGAAATTGAAATTGAAATTGAAATTGAAATTGAAATTGAAATTGAAATTGAAATTGAAATTGAAATTGAAATTGAAATTGAAATTGAAATTGAAATTGAAATTGAAATTGAAATTGAAATTGAAATTGAAATTGAAATTGAAATTGAAATTGAAATTGAAATTGAAATTGAAATTGAAATTGAAATTGAAATTGAAATTGAAATTGAAATTGAAATTGAAATTGAAATTGAAATTGAAATTGAAATTGAAATTGAAATTGAAATTGAAATTGAAATTGAAATTGAAATTGAAATTGAAATTGAAATTGAAATTGAAATTGAAATTGAAATTGAAATTGAAATTGAAATTGAAATTGAAATTGAAATTGAAATTGAAATTGAAATTGAAATTGAAATTGAAATTGAAATTGAAATTGAAATTGAAATTGAAATTGAAATTGAAATTGAAATTGAAATTGAAATTGAAATTGAAATTGAAATTGAAATTGAAATTGAAATTGAAATTGAAATTGAAATTGAAATTGAAATTGAAATTGAAATTGAAATTGAAATTGAAATTGAAATTGAAATTGAAATTGAAATTGAAATTGAAATTGAAATTGAAATTGAAATTGAAATTGAAATTGAAATTGAAATTGAAATTGAAATTGAAATTGAAATTGAAATTGAAATTGAAATTGAAATTGAAATTGAAATTGAAATTGAAATTGAAATTGAAATTGAAATTGAAATTGAAATTGAAATTGAAATTGAAATTGAAATTGAAATTGAAATTGAAATTGAAATTGAAATTGAAATTGAAATTGAAATTGAAATTGAAATTGAAATTGAAATTGAAATTGAAATTGAAATTGAAATTGAAATTGAAATTGAAATTGAAATTGAAATTGAAATTGAAATTGAAATTGAAATTGAAATTGAAATTGAAATTGAAATTGAAATTGAAATTGAAATTGAAATTGAAATTGAAATTGAAATTGAAATTGAAATTGAAATTGAAATTGAAATTGAAATTGAAATTGAAATTGAAATTGAAATTGAAATTGAAATTGAAATTGAAATTGAAATTGAAATTGAAATTGAAATTGAAATTGAAATTGAAATTGAAATTGAAATTGAAATTGAAATTGAAATTGAAATTGAAATTGAAATTGAAATTGAAATTGAAATTGAAATTGAAATTGAAATTGAAATTGAAATTGAAATTGAAATTGAAATTGAAATTGAAATTGAAATTGAAATTGAAATTGAAATTGAAATTGAAATTGAAATTGAAATTGAAATTGAAATTGAAATTGAAATTGAAATTGAAATTGAAATTGAAATTGAAATTGAAATTGAAATTGAAATTGAAATTGAAATTGAAATTGAAATTGAAATTGAAATTGAAATTGAAATTGAAATTGAAATTGAAATTGAAATTTTAGTATTTTAATATTTTGAAATTTTGAAATTACGAACTTTTGAAAATTTGAAATTTTGAAATTTTGAAATATATATATTTTGATATTTTGAAATTTCAAAATTTTGAAAGTTAAATTTAAAAAATAAATGAAATTGGGATTGGAATTGGCGTATTGCAGTAATAAATACTCGTACTTATGGACGTTGTTATGGTCCAAATACATAGAAAGAAAAATGTTCTTATTTACCCGCGTTCTTAATGTGAGTCATGTATTATTTTGCCGGACGCTGTTTTTACTGTGACCTTGTTATCCTTCCTGTCTGAAGCTGGGTTTTGTTTTCCTTTTAATTCGTTTTATCGCTGTGTAGATGCTTTCTAAATTTCGTAAGTTTTAGGATCGTTTCTCTTAAGATAACTTTTATTTTTCTGTAGTATTTACCTCTAATGCGCTTTTTTAAATCTTCGTTTACATTATCCGATGTAGTCGTGCAACAAATATGTCGCGTGACTTTTTTCCTGTTGATCGCAATGTTCATTATTTCTTTCATCGTGAGGTCTTTAATATATACTTAGTTTGTAAGCATCTTGTTGACTCAGTTATAGTCGTTTCGTATTCCAAGTGTTTTTAAGTTATTTTGTCCCGTAGGTGTAATATACGTCGTTGGAATCAGCGTTTCTTGATCCTTTGATTTTAGTAATTTTTTAACTAGTCTTATCATTTGCCGGAAAAAGTAATTCAGAAGGATTTGCTTTTAATTTTCCTTCCAATTCTTCTGTGGTCTTCAATAATACTAAGTTTATTGTCTTCATTACAAATGTCCCGACCATTTTCTGCGCCATCCTTATTTTGTAGTTGGATAGGTGTACTTGTTAAACCTCTTGAAGATTTTGAATGTGTTTTTACGAATTTTTATTCCATTGATCACTGTTGGATGTAATCTGTTCTTCAGGTGATACATGTTCCTTATTTATTTCGGTAAGTGAAGTGCAGTGTCTATATTAGTTGTTATGTTGCTTTCCAAAACCATAAACTTCAGTAAATTTTAATTAATTTCTGAACATTGTGTAGTGGTGTATCGCAGTGTCGGATCGATTGTGTGCTATCTTGTTCTGTGCTGTGTACCGTTCCACCACTTGACGATGAAAGATTACTAATCTCTTGTTTTAGGCTTCATTGAGACGTTGATGACTTGTGATTGAGTTGACAAAATTTGGATTATGTATAGGCATGTTTCTAAAATTTAAATTTTGAATTTCTATGCATGTCGAATTTGCTTCTGGAAGGGTTGATGGTCGTTGTAAGATAAGGCGCATCTTAGATGGCACTCTTGTTTTCATAAAAAATATTATAAGAAATCAGAGTCCACGCCTTTTTTGTCCAATGCTCTGCAGAATTGACGACATATATTTTCTTTTCTTTCACGATTTCATAACCTTTCAAAACGCTTTTTCGGAAGAAAGCGAAGTAATTTTCTGGATTTTGTGCGAATATCTGAAGTTCCTTGAAGCAATCTAGTAATTACTTATTTCGCGAAAACTCTTTTTATTTATTGGCCCCCACAGGTTGTTATTGGCTGCTCTTCTATATTGCTTTCCAAATGGTTTGTCCGTTTTTATATCTTTTTATATTAATTTGATTTGGACGTTAAGTGTCCTTGTTAACTGTACGACTGAATTATTTAATTGTTCCAGTGTGTCGATTCTCAATACGGTTTATTAATAACTGTGGTTCGTGATGATTTGTGCATTGTAAAACCTATAAAAAAGTTGATATAGTCTCATTACATCTTCCTAGGACGTGTTATTCCTCGGCTTCAGCTTGTTGAAACATGTTATACTAAGCCAGAAATTATTGTTTCAAATTTATAATCATATATAAAACTTCCATAACCACGTGCCGTGCCATAATTTATAATTATTTAATTGGCTGTATTTAAAACGAAATAAATTTGAAGTTGTTTTTGTTGTCACTTTGACAACAACACTAAAAACACACTAAAAATTTCGGGATAAATTAATATTAAATTACAGACAGCACGATATTATTATTTATAATTTTAATTTAATTTAATATTGTTTTTGTGCTTATGTATAATAAAATATTGTTCGTTGTCATTTTTATACATAATATAATGAAACATATAATTACGAAAATATTATGTACTTATAAAAAAAAACGGTCTGGTTATGAAAAAATAAAGCAAAGTAGACTCCTCGTACATATAAACATTTTTAATTAAATAATAATAAATTGACATTAATTATTATTTCATTATTTATTATAAAAGCATGGAACACTGCAACATAAATTAATATTCTTATTATTATATATATTAAAATTTAATATGCTAAAGCTTTCATTATACCGACATAGAACAATGTTAAATTATCTGCGTAAACTTTAATATTTTTGTTTTGTCCACAGTTGAAGAGTTTATCAATATTATGAGTTGTAAAATCTGGATGGTTATACACAACTAACACAATATAAATAGGCTTGTGAAGGTTGGTTGGATATATAGTAATTATAATATTTTGGGTAGAATTTTAATCAACATCCAAATTAGTTGGTAGATACGGCCGTATATATTTAGGTCTGTGCTTTGTTTATGTGTACTTAAAGTCTTCTTTGGTACAAATTATGTAAAAAAAACTAAAATATTTACAACTCTTACATATGTATGTATGTATATGTGCTTTATATGCATACACTAAGCTATATACTTGTTTGTTTAAATTTATTATCTCCAAAAATAATATTATCACAAATATTAAAACTTATATACATATTTTTCTAAGCAAAATTTCTAAAATAAATAAAAAAATATTTTCTTAACTTTATATAATTCTGGAGCAACAAATTTTCACATACATACACACTACTTCTGTTTTTTCGTATAACACATTTTTATAAAGTTTATAGCAGTTAACATGCAAGTGTGAGGTGACATATGGAATTTTGTTGAACAATGTAGGAAGTCGGTTAAATATTCATTCTATAGTGATTTCAATGAAATAACATTTCGGGTTGGTCCAAAGCACTTAAAAGTATTCAAAGAAAGGTAAAATACCTTTTATAATGTAGATTTTTCCAGGAAGTAGGGAATTTCTAGAAATATAAATCTGTAATAGTAACTAACAAGGTAGGTATAATTGAAATTAAAAATATTTTTAAATTTTTAACACACGGGCCTAACATTTATCATCTGATTGTACTTAACGGTTTGTAAATGTTTCAACCATAATTACAAATAAAAGGGTATTACATTCCGAGTATTTGGACAACCAATTTCCCAATACCCAAACTTCCTCATTAATATTTTAATATACAAATGGCTATAAAACGATTTGTGACATCCTGGTATGGCTATCTCTATCCCAACATACTAAGGTTTACTTTTGTAATGTTGGCTCTTACCATACATAATATTTCTCGAACAACCAGCCTAATAACCAAATTCCAAATAGGTGTCATTACTAGTGTTGCTTACGTGTACTATAAATTGGCAGTTCTAGTACTCTAAAGTACATGATGTTGGCTGTCAAACGCAGTACATTTGGTTAAAGTGTGAACAACTAATATTTTTAACTCCTTCAAAATGCCGAAAGTTATTCCAAATAAACATCATTTACGGGAAATTTTATTACATTATTTTATTGCAAAGATAAATGCAGCGGAAATTTACGGTGAGCATGTTGCATCGAATACAACGTGTAAAGAATGGATTCGACGATTTAAAATTGATGATTTTGGCATTTAAGATAATGAGCATGGAAAACCAGCCTCAAAAATTTGAAGATGCGAAAAATTTGCGAAACGTTATTGGCTGAAGATTCCTCCCCTCATCGATTAAAATTTAATGCTACAGCCAATCAGAATTGACTGTAGCATTAAATTTTAATCGATTAACTGTTGCGAAACGTTTACAAACAATTGGATTGGTTTAAAAAGCTATCAACTGCCGTTCCACGTGAATTAAAAGAAAGAGATCTCAATCGTTGAAAAAGCATTTGCAAAATACTGCTTCAAAGACAACAAAGGACGGGTTTTCTGAATCGAATAGTTACTTGAGATGAAAAATGAATTTACTATGAGAATCCGTATTAACTAACATAGCTTCTTCAGATGACTACTTATTTCGGTCGATGCAGTCCTCTCTTTATGAACACTTGTCAATTAAGAATTTCGGAAGAGATCATCGATCTCACCATGTTGCTAAGTTGCGTCTATCAAATGTCCGTATCTATTATGGTTTATAAAACTTTGTGATAATTCTACCACGGGCACAGAACGGCTCCGAAACGAGTGAGTAGTGATTTAAAATATTTTTGCAATTCAAATGATTGCTAATGAAGATTTTGCCAGGTTTTCATCAGTCCCCTTATATTTTTCAGTTGTTTCTCATAGTTGTTGCATAGCCAAATATGGCACCGAATCACCGGAGTGAAGTATTTAACATTTAGCAAAAATGTAGCAATACAAATTAACAAAAAAAAAAAATTTAACAAAAAATGTAGTTGTACACAGAAAAAATGTGGCAGGGTTGAAATTATAATTTTTTAAATTTATATTCCACTTTTAACCTAAAAAGAAAAGGTAGAGCTAATAAATTACGAAGAGCTAAAATACAGGGTGGCGCACGAATCGTGCTACAAAAACAAAACGTAATAACTTTTTTTCTGTGTGACTAATCGGCTTTATTTTTTTTATTGTATAGATAATTCAATTTTATTTTTATTTAACTAATTAGTTTTGAAAATGATAGACCGTAAATGACCTGCATGCTCATTCACGCATGTGCGACACCTGATCAGAAAATTATTCATTGCGCACTGAAGGGTTGAAGTCGGGATCGCCTCAATTATTGTTGTAATGGACTGCTTCAATTCAGTCAAATTCCTTGGTTTCGTTTTAAACACCTCTTGTTTGACATAACCCCATAAAAAAAATCTGGTGCAGTGAGGTCAGGTGACCTTGGGGGCCAGCGGAAAGTGGAGTTTCTGGATATTAATTTATTTGGAAATTTTCGTTGGAGCTCCTCCATAACCGGTCTGGCTATATGTGCAGTTGCTCCATCTTGCTGGAACCAAATGCTGTTAAAAGGGATACGTCTTCGCCGCAGTTCTGGGTAAAAAAAATCTTTCAACATGTTTAAATAACGGTCCCCATTTACAGTTACTGTTTCACCGTTTACTTCAAAGAAGTATGGCCCGACAATGCATCTTGATGAAACTGCGCACCACACTGTCACTCGTTCTGGGTGCAGTTCCGTCTCATGGAGTATTTCTGGATTAGTTTCACTCCATTTACGGCAATTTTGCTTGTTTACATTGCCGTTTAGATCAAAATGGGCCTCATCAGACATAAACAAGCAATTTATGAAGTTGTTGTCTTCTTCGGCCATTTCAATAATTTTCCGGCAAAATTCCAGGCGAATAGGCAAATCCAGAGGTTTTAATTTGCTTGTAATTTGGATTTTGTACGGAAACAAGTTTAAGTCATCATGAATTATCCGTTGTAATGACCGTCTGCTAACTCCAATTTGCGCCGATAACTCTCGAGTCGAAACACTTGGATTTGCCTGAATTGATGATGCTACAGCTGCGATTGTGGCTTCGACCCGAACATAGGGATCTCGATTGTACGGTCTACGTGCGATGCTTCCAGATTCAGCAAACATGCGTACCAACCTCATAATGGTCCATCTACTCGGGGGAGTGCCGCCAAACTCCCGCCTAAATTCCCTCTGGACGGAAATGATGGACTGCAAAGCATGGTAGCGCTGCACTATCCAAATCCTCGTTTCGGTATTCCAAGCATCCATTTTAGTAAATTTAAATAATAATCTGCAAAATAAAAAAAATAAAAAACAGATTAGTCACACAGAAAAATAGTTATTACGTTTTGTTTTTGTAGCAGATTCGTGCGCCACCCTGTATAAATAAGTAACTTTAACTAAAAAATTGATAGTGCAATTTTATTTATTAATTTTTCCGCTTTATGAATTTCTCAAAATATCTCCAGAATTATGTCCACTTTTCTCAACTATTTTAAAATTCATAGCAAATTTCCCGAGGGCCGCATCAATATGCCACATATCTCACATAAATCACGAAAGCAAGCCTAAAATGCCAGAATACTAATTTTTTTCTAGACATCTCAAGAATTGTGTGTTAATGGTCATCAAGAGCCCGTGAAGTTTCTAACAAAAAATAATGTGGTTACACTGTTAATACTTTATAAATGCACACTAGTGAAAATTTTATTAAAAATTATTATTATATTAAAGAAAATCATATATGTAATTTACATAATTCAATTTATAAAAGATAGTCAATACAGAAGATATTAGAGAAATATATAAATAACTTTAAGAAAAAGTTAACAAATAAATAAAATTAAAGCTTTAACAAAAAATATCAAATAAGTTTATTGCAATTTTTCACTCAAATTATTGAGTATTTTATCAATCTGGGCCAATAACAAGCCACTTCGAGAGATTAGGGCAAGATACCACTATAAAGGTCGGATTGGCCTATGTATAGAAACCGGTTTTCCGGTATAAGGTTTTCCCTAGCTGAAAAAATGTAACCTTGTTAATAGCAATTTTCACGTGGCGAGCTGCAGCTATCGGGGGGGTCACAGGTGGTGGATAATGAACGGCCTATCGATAGGTAGGTTAGCGGTGAATTAAATAAGCCATCTCCAACCGCAGCTCTGCTGGGAGGAGAGTCTCAGAGAACGGGGGAGTGGTTAACCTCTGTTCACCAAATTCTGAGTGCCTAGGATACCCAGTAGGTAAAGGTGAACTGATGGCGCCATAAAACCATCGACAACAACCATGGTGAACTGAGCATCACGTCTCCCTGTGCTCCCGGGCCTCGAGATAGTGAGTGGGGAACACTATAAGCGGTAATCCCATTAATGAAGTTTGTCCCATTTGTTTGGGATATCCACATGAATGGATGAATGGGGGGAGTGAATATGGGAGGAGGGCAAGGATGGGTGGATTAAGGTGTTACGCGACCCGTGCTGATGATCGGCTAGACTGGGGACCTATATTTCTCCGATACTCGTGGAAGAAACATGGAAAAACAACAAAATAAAAATAAAGTTGCCGGTACCCTTCAAAAACCGGAAGAAGGTAGCAACCCTAACCGTGAAGATGGGGCTTTATCATCAGGGGCACGGTAAAGCGACACTTTGGCATCGCAGCCAGGTGGAAGCGGAACCGCTAAAGGAAATAAGGAGGGATTGAGGGAGATCCCTCAGTCGAAGCGTCGATACAGGAAGAAACGGTCGGCGTACAGAATTTTAGAAGATCTGGCTGCGACCGGTGAGGGGCAGCTTACAGTAGAACAACGAGGATCTGTGGTATGGGCTAAAAAAACTGTCGGCTGTGACAGCTCGGAAAGGGCCCTTGTGTCTAAAAGACAGAGGTCCCAGAAAGAGCTGGAAACGGGTGAGAGTAGGCGAGCCAAGGTTCAGGTAGAAAAAAAGTTGGGTGCTCCTAGGGATCAAAAACTGAAGCTATTTAGTGAGATCCTAAAGGAGCACGTGTTGGTGCTAGCCGTCATTGACAGAAGTCAGGAAGATGGGAGCATCACGTCAGAGAAATGGAGAGTAGTGTTTAATGCACTAAACTCCATTTTTCTGCGGATCCTGAGAGAAAATCCGGGATCCCCATATCCTGCAGAGATGCGGGATGGTACCAGGGGCGCGTGAAGTTGACTGCGTGCTCAAATCAGAGATCGTTCGACATTTACAAAAGGGCAGTAGCCGAAGTAGGCGAGGTGTGGCCGGGCGCGAGGCTTGAAGCAGTCTGCAGGGAGGAAATCCCGAGCAGGCCGAGGGCACGTGTTTGGCTGCCAATCGAGCCGGATAAAGTAGAAGAGATCCTCGAGATCATTCAGGCCAGCAATCCCGATCTTCCAACGGAAGACTGGAGGATTATAAAGCGAGAGGAAGCTAAGGGAGGCTTTAGATTGGCAATCATGCTGATCAATAAAGAATCCTTTTCTTCCCTTGCAAAATTAAAGGGAGTGATCAACTACGAGACCGACGCAACTGCGAAAGACCAGCCTGGGGGTGACGGTGAACGGACCCAGCAGGAGACGGTCAAGCGGGCTGAGGACGGCCAGGAAAGAGATGCTTCGGCTCTGGGGAGCATAGTTAGGGGAGGTAGCCTCCTCTCTCTGAGAGGTGAGTAGGGTCCATTACAATGATTAGCATTGTACAAATAAACCTGCATCACACGAAGGCTGCATCTCGCAATGAAATGTTTCATAATTATATAGATAATACAAATTTATTGAATTAGTTTCATTTGTACTCGTATACGTAATAAATATTTCATAACAAAATTCTTTTGGTTTTAACTCATATTCACAGCCTCGTTGCAAAAAGATATATAACAAAATAAAATTATTTGTTTAATTGTTTAATAAAAATTAATTGATATATTGAAATAAATTAATTGTTTTCGTTCTTCCCGATCCTGTTCCTTTTTTTGTAAATATTTTTCGAGCAAAGTAGTATTCTTTTTTTTCAATTTTTTTTTCTTATAATATTTCCTTTTAATTTCTTTTATTGCTTCTTTGCTGGAATCCTGATACTGCCTCCTCTTTTTTGACAGCCCTGAAAAATGTGGTTCGGCTATTTCCACATCACAACTTACTGTAGGCGTCATTGGAGCCGATTCCGGTTGGCTTTCCATGCCAACAGAAACCGAATGGGTTGAACTCAAAATTGGATTATTACGAAATAATTCCTCCATATCCTCCATATATAAAAATTTAGTAGCCGTGGTGTCTGGTCTTTTGCTTTTTTATAGGCACGCTGACGGCTATGCCATTTCACCTCCAGGTTTTCTATAGTTAGGCGATTAGATTTTTATTAACAGAAAATTATTTACCAAAACATTTAGTGTCTCCAAATCTGTTTAAACATTTTCCCAGAAATGTTTTTTGACTCTAGTTTTAAAATATTCCTCCATCCTACTGCCATAGACACTGATCAATGCTTTCCCCTCGGTATAGGTCCAATTTTTCAACATTTTTTATTAAATGTTTTATCATTAAATTAAATTACATATAATTTTATTTTTTGAAAAATTGGCAACTCACTAACAAATCACACAAACAACATAAAAGAATGTTGTTAAACATTTAAAAAAATGTTAATTTGCGTTGCACTGAACATCAGAAAATCCAAAAAAACTAAGTTATACACAAAATAAATTTCAAAACATGAAATTTGGAAAAAATTAGCTGCTAATTTTGTCAGGTGGTATGCAAATCTAATTTTGAAATCTTAACTGTAATTTTACTAAATCGGATTCTTTAAATAAATAAATAAGTGAATACACAGAAAATCAAGTGTGCCTAAAATCACAAGAAATTATCCAAATATGGCCATTAGGTGAGGCCGACAATCGGAGTATTCTTAAAGATAGATTTGCTCGTCAAATGATGCTCCTAAATCTAAAAAAACTCTGAGATGGCCCAGATCTGGCATAGAGAATACCCATGTAAATTATGACGAATGGAGTATTTTTAGAAAATGGTAAATTGTATGGGAAACGATATTGTTCTAGAGTACTTTTCAATTTTGGAGCATCATCTGACGAAGAAAAACATGGCTCCTAGTTCAAATATCATAACCCGGCTTACTATTCTATAGATAGAGAAAGGATCATAGCATAACCATGTTAAATAACACATTTATGTTAATTATCTTGAATTTATCCTGATTTTTTTAAAAATGACCATATAATGTGTTGTAATTTTAGATTCAGCTTTACAAGTCTAACTCGAATCACTCGAATAATAAAAAATTAAAAATCAAAATTTTACTTCTGACGAAATGCTATATAGTCCCATAATCAGCAATTGTTTTTTTGCAAAATTTTTATGTTTTTTCGATTTATTCGATTTTTTTCTTAATCGTCATATTTCTAGTGGAGTTTGGCATCAAAACTCAAGTAATCTCGAATGGTATCAGAGTCCCTTAATAATGTGATTTTTCCAAAAGATTCATGTTTTATATAATTTGGTACTTGGTCCCACCGGTGTGAAGTTCTTGGGCAAAAGTTTTTGAACACAAATTTATGCGAGTGTTCTTTGTGAAGTTTTTGGACTTTATCAAACGTGCATTTTAACAATGTATTTATTTCATATTAAAATAATTCGAGAAAAATTCTAATAAATATTGAAAAAATAAAAAATATTTGTTTGACATTAAAAAATCTAAAATGCTCAGTATTTTAATTTTTAAGTAAATCACATACCATTCTGTATAAAATGGATAAACCAAATAGCAAAAATCTCAGAGATTGGCTCGCATAATGACTATATACGTTCGAAAGGGAATTTGTTACAGGCTGGCTACTGCCAACCTGCAGTTATCACTAAGCGCAAGCAGAGGCCTCCACGGTGATTTTTGCCGGTTACATTCTCAGGGAGAAGTGCGAAGGGTCGTGGGGATTGAGGCATGCGTGGCTCCTGGCTTACACTGTGATTACAGATATTTATAAAAAGGGAAAACCGCAAATAATAATAAAAAACCGGATGTTCCGCCGAAATTCGTCGGACGGAACTTGAGGAACGAGCAGCAGAGAAATTTAAATAAAAATAAAAACTATAACGGGAGAGAGGTGCCTTGGTGCGCGCATCCGTCAGAATTCAAACGGTGGTAAACACCGGTTTAGATTAGGAGGCGGCCACCAAGAAACCACCCACCCTATGCCGACACGAAGGGAGAAGTCGATCCCACACCGAAAAATTAATAATTCACACCACACCGAAAAATTAATAATTCATTTTTTATTTAATTTAGACAAAAAAAAAATAAAGAAACCCAACTTCCTACGAGGAAAAACAACAAGGAAGGGAGAGAACGAGAGAGAAGCGAGAACAATCAAAAAAATTTATATATGTATATATATGTAAAAAATTTAAAAATAAATTTAGAAAGAATAAAAATTTAAAAATAACAGAAAATTTGGAAAAATTCAAAAAAAAATCGTACCTTAATTAATAAAAAATAAGCCGTCGTGCTACACCCGAACCGTTGCGGCTTTATGTGCCGTTACCCCACCGTTGCGAACTTGGTGCCGTTATTGCAGGGCCCCTCCCTGATTCCAATTAAAATACCAATGGCTG
Organism: Nephrotoma flavescens; assembly: GCA_932526605.1. NCBI lineage: Eukaryota > Metazoa > Arthropoda > Insecta > Diptera > Tipulidae > Nephrotoma > Nephrotoma flavescens. Next base: position 222,537,278 of record OW052222.1, on the reverse strand, counting down.
GTGGCCAACCGTACCAATGGCCCGTATTGTTGCGGGGTCCTTCCCCGATACCAGAAAAATGCCAATGGCCGGTTGGCCACCCGTATTGTTGCGTTGTTCCACACAGATAACCACCCTCCAATAGCCGGATATTTGGGCGTTGGCTTGCCGAAAAACGTCAATCGAAGGTACCGTTAAGCGTTGCCTCGACAAAAACCGTTCGATGTTTGATTATCACTGGTACAAATGACGTGGCATCTGTAATATAACAAAAATTTTGTGGTCGTTAAAAAAATAATTGGTACCCGTTGGAATTGCGCCACCTGTGGCAAATGTAGTGCACGTAAAGACCAGGTCACTCCCCAAATTACAAAAAAAAAATCAAATCCGTCTCTATCTATTATCAAACATTAATCACAATCACTTTATTTTATTTTGTATTAGGCTTTAGGTTATTTTAGATAATTGTTCAAAAAATTGGTTTTTCAACTTTTCGGCAACGGTACACACAACCGCATTAGTCCCGTTATATTACTATAAGGAAATAATGCGAAAATCACCAGTTTAATATTTTTTTTTTTCAAATAAAAACAAACTTTCATTTCTATTTTTTTTTTACTATAAACAAATATATATTTTATTCACCATATAATTTATATACTTTATATTTTTTCTTTTTTTTAAAAACAAAAATTTTATTTTTACAGGTTTATTAAAGTTATGTTCTCTCAACTAAACTCAAATATACCAAAAACGATATAGGTTCTTAATTTCATAAAAATCAAAACGAGACTTTTTCTATTAACATTCCAAACCAGACTCGACTTATCAAAATCAAAACTCTAATTTGATTGATTGATTGATTGGACTGTAGAACCAAGTGCTAGCCAAGAGTCCCGGATAACGCCGGGCCTATTCCTACAGCCTGTTTACACATAACAATAGGAAGGATAGGAAAGGTTTTTTTTTTTTTTTTTTTTTTTTTTTTTTTTTTTTTTTTGGGACAGAACGATCCGGTTGCAGACACCTAGCGATCGTACGGCACAACACAATTCTAATCTACTTCTAATCTACTAGAGGAAGGATAAAGGCTTAATAGGTTTAATGGATAACGATGGTATTGCTTTGATCGTCAACAATTGCCTCACTAAATCAAAACCTGAGAAAAAATAATATTTCACGTGCATCTGGAAATTTTCTGTAATATAATTCTACATTAATACTTATCAGCTAAAAACAACATTGATTAATTGGATCAGTTCGGTTACAAATACCTAGGTAAAGCCAATAGTTATTAACATAATGACAGCACAATTCTAATCTACACGAACAGCAATTAATATTTCAAAGAAATATTTCTTCATAACATCTAAAGATTTCTGAAATTCATTCTTAATTAATCTACCGGTTTCCTAAATAATACAAATATTTATTAATTTAATCCTCTACAACTCCATAACTTACAATATAATTTTCTGAACCCATAGTTATTTGAATTATATTAATAATAAATTGAATTATGTATATTAATAATTAATATTAAATCATTAATAATTTCTCTAAAGTCATTAGCATTTGGCAAACTGGCCGTTAAAATAGTCAGTAAACATATACTCGTATTATTTATTAAACCTGAAAACAAACTGTATGCTTATTATTGACTACTTAATTGTATTCAATATATTCAAACTTATGACTTACGCTTCACGGTTCAAGTTATTAATAGCGGATTCTTTTACGTTTTTGATGTAAATCAAATTTCGGATAGTTAAAAAGAAAATGAAAAAAAAAAAAAAAAAAAAAAAAAAAAAAATTTGATGTGTGGCGTAGTGTGTCTACCCGTGTCCAAACCCGAAAGGGATTCCGGAAACAATAACAAACCATTTGAAAAAATTTCAAATGACGCGTTTGACGTATTTAACAATATTTACGGTTGACGTATTATATGTACATATATAAATATGTGTACGTGGTAGTTAAAATGGAAGTAAAAATCTATATTTCCATTTTTTGATGTATATCAAAAAAATTTTTTTTTTGCTATTTTTTCCGCTAAAATGTGATTTACATCAAAAACAAAATTTTTTGCCAGTTTTTTGTTAAAAGAAAACGCCATAAGAAACATAAAAACAAGATACTAAAACATGATTTTAACACGCAAAATGACAGAAAATAAAAATTTAGTTAAAATCATTAAAAATTTGAATTTTAATCACTGCGGAAATCATAAAATAACAAATAAAATAAAATCGAGATAAATTTTAATTTGTAATTTAAAGTACATAATCTATTTAAATAAATGAATTCTTAAGATCACGAATATTTTTGAAAATTGTAAATCGAGGAACAAAGCTATAATATCATTAACAAGAATTTGTGAGCTGAATTTTATTTAATATATTTTAATATTTATATGTAACTATATATAATGTTATATGTGTCATAATATCTAAAATATTCGAACATAAGAAAAAAAAAATAATAAGTGACGCAACGCGCACAAAACGACGAAAATGAAACTTGGGAATATTTCACCTCTCTATGATTTTCATCATGGTTTTATTATGCTCTCCGAAAACAAAATTCAAATCAAAACCTACATATAAAAAAAAAAAAAAAAAAAAAAAAAATGGCCTTGAATCCCCCATCTCATTTTCGCTTGGGCCAGCGCCGCTACACCAATAAAAAATTTGGTTCAAAAAGAAGTCGCTATCAAATCCAATCTCATAGGCAAATAGGGAAAGAGACGAAGATGAAGATTCAAAAAACACGCTTCACAAGGAAATATATAATAAACCACAAAAATATACATACCATCCACACACGTAGACATAAGTCTACATCCAAAACCAACAACAATTAACATATCAAATTTATTCATCCGTTCCACCCGGGATTTAAAAGAAGCACTGGTTCACACTTTAAAATAAGTCGTAATAGATGATTCATTGCTAATTTAAAACCTTATTTTATATTTAAACCAAAATGTTTTTGTATTGTTTTAATCTACTCTCTCGAAAATAAAATTTTAACTAAAATGTACATCTCAAAAATGAATGAAAAAAAAAATTAATTTTTAAAATTAAATTTCAAATTTAAAGTAAAATAAAATATGTAATTAAATTTTTTATTTCACTTCTGTTTGTGTTAGAGCTGCTTCACCGAAAAACATTTTGGCAACCGGTTTCATATGTAAACGGGGAAAGAGACGAAAAAGAAGCTGCTTCTTTGACATCCCGTGTGAAAGGGGCGATTATTGGTTTTGTTACATCCCTGCATATACACACCATATATATATACATCTAAACGCACAGAAGCACACACTCATAACTATTTATATGTATTATTTAGGTAAATTTTGATGCTACACACAAATCTATATACGAAGTATGAAAAGTACATAAATAAAAGTATGTATATATGTATATATTATATATATATATATATAAATGTATATAAAGGATACTTCTCTGATTTAATGCATCTTTATACATAACCAGTTTATCGAAACATTAAAACGAAATATATCCCGTTATAAATATTTCAATTCGGGTTTTATGTATATAAACACATTTCATCATACACGTCACTTAACTCGTCACTTTACTGTTTATTTGAAACCCACTATGTATATTATGTATACCTAGTAATTCAAACATAAATGTGCATTTACGCATTCACGAAATGGTATCAGAACATATACGGAAATAATTATATATACGTATACGTTCTACACAATTTCACGCGCGGCTTATACACAAATCAATATTTAAAACACTAGGTGTACGCCATATCTTTTATTCACTTATTTTATAATGTAAAAAAACACATTGATTATTATTATTATTAATAATTATATTTATTTATTTATTATTTACACAAAAAAAAAAAAATATTTAAATTAAATGAAGGAGCGACAACAAAACACGTCTACTCCGTTTCACATCACTTTTCGTCCTCCATCTTATCAAAATCAAAACTCTAATGAAAAAAAATTCTCACACCGCACAAACGACGCGCAAAACATTCCAGAAGAATTGTCTTTCTTCTCTGTTTCTCGTTTACATCAATTCGCATTGATGTAAACGAGAGGCATATAAGAAAAACATTCTTATGGAATGTTTTGCTTTACACACACTCGATGCGCATTGGTCTTGCTCTCTCGTCATTCTTCTCATAACTGAGCCGTTTTTATAAAAAGAAACAAAACTGAACAAGGCCGAGCACACTATCATTAATGGGCAAAGACACACACCAAAGAAGAATACGCAAATATTTACCATAGGTGGGGGTGTACTCAATAAAAGGAATATTCATTCCACAAAAAATTGGTATTGTTGACGACAACACAGTCGTAACAAATTCATTAAGCTATTCAAATCAGTAAGTCCTATCTCGATATGATGAACAAAGCTCGTGGATCGAATTTTTAAAGTTTCACCAATACGGCGAGTCTGCATATCCACGGATGTTCTACTACTCTAAGCCAAATATGCAGATTCGCTGTATTGGTAAAATTTTAAAAATTCGATCCACAAGCCTTGTTCATCATATCGAGATAGGACTTACTGATTTGAATAGCCAAATGAATTCCCTTTCGAACGTATATAGTCCGTATGTGAGCCAATCTCTGAGATTTTTGCTATTTATCATTATCATTTTATACAGTATGGTATGTGATTTACTTAAAAATTTATAATGAGCATTTTAGATTTTTTTATGTCAAACAATTTCTTTTATTTTTTCAATATTTATTATAATTTTTTCGAATTATTTTAATATGAAATAAATACACTGTTAAAATTGCACACTTCCATAAATTTGGGTCCAACAAATAAAATTGTGTCCAAAAACTTCACAAAGAACACTCGCATAAATTTTTGTTCAAAAACTTTTGTCCAAGAACTTCACACCGGTGTTGATCCCTAAGTTCCCCTTTTATTAGAATTATTCTATTTCAATTCAATTTGACTCAATTCATCTCATGACAATAATTCGCTTCATAATCTGCTTAATATCGATATAATTTTATTTCGATGAATCGAAAAATGTCCATAGACAATCCCTTTGAGACTCGAAAAATTGCGATAACGGATTTTTCTAAGATACAATTCAATGAAATTATTCATAATGGCGGGTGTGGAGGTAATAATCGAGTGGAATGACAGAGGAAAAATGGCCGGGGAGTAATGGCGAGGGTAATCATTAGGGGATAATGCCGATGGGTGTTGACTAGTGTGGGGGGGGGGGAGGGGGTCTTGAAACGTGAGATTTGTGATTTTTTTTGTACCAAAGAAGTTTTTCTTATGTGAATTTTTATTTGTTTTTGTTGTAATTGAACTGCGTATATCGAACAATATGAAAGATATTTTTCTGTATCTGTCAGTAATTTTTTCAGAAAACACTGTTGTAAATCAGGTGAGTTTGGTATTTTTATGAATCTGTCCAAAAAATAATTAGTCCAGGTTTCACACACAGTCTGAGTGCTGAACTTATACGGAACTAATATTTGTACTGACATTCCTAAAATACCACAAACCACATATCTATCAATACTAGTTCGATCAATGACCCCAGATCTAAATTAAACATAAAACAATATGCGATGAAACCAAACAAAAGATTGGGTTTCGATTTAATATCCGACGGAATTTCCCGGCCCTATTATTTTAGACCGAACTCAATCAAACACATTGGTTTATTGTACGGGTGGTATTAGTGCGGTGTAAAGCATAATTTATCTAAAAACTTTGGTAAAAGGAAATCCTCTCATCCGGTTTTCTTTTGTTTTTTTTCTGTGTTATCATTGTTATGTATATTATCTATACAAATATTATTTCAATAGGTTCATGCAGGCTATAAGGAACGTCATACGATTTTGTTAGTAATCGATAGCATAAAAAATATGTTTTGCTTTCCAAAATATTATAATATGTGTGGTATTGCCAAACGAGAAACCAATATTTTCGTATGTGTAGGCAGACTACATTAGTTTGGAGTTTCATCTGTCAGCTGGTCTGGTATAAAATACCATTTTTTAACAAAATCATTTATTATTTTCCTATTACAAGTTTTTTGTTATATATAAAAAGGAAATTCGTTCGATTCAATGGTAATACAGGTATACATCGAATAGCGTTTTCTTCTTTAAAATCCTGTTAAAAAAAATATATACTTTACAATAGGAACCGAGACAAACAGGGTTGTAGTGTACCCTAACAAAAAAAAAATATCATCAAACCAATTTAATATAAATACAAAAATTGTGAACATAAAACCATATGCAAACAAACATGTGAATAAGTCATGAAATTTATGTCCTGTTTCATGCTTTGCCTTTAAATGAACATGGGGGATCGAATACATAATTTTAATTTTTATATATTGATTCCATAATAATTTAAAATTAAAGTTTATCTCAAAATATGTGAAGCACCGGTCGATTGATCTTAAAGGAGGATACACATTTTCGAAAATGCCAAACTTTATGTTGGTCACGCCACATCAACATACGTTGTCATTTGGTTCGTGTTGAACACACAAAACTGTCTAAACAAAAACTATCATAAACTTATTGGGAATGCCATCTATAATAAATCCTTGAGATTTTTTTTTTTTTTTTTTTTTTTGTTATCAAACTTTGTCATTTCTGTTTTTATATAGCCAGCAGCATACTTACATTCTGTGATAACAGAAGAAAATATTGGGGTTATGAAATGAAAATATATGGAATGAAAATAGAAAAATTAATTTTCCATATTACGTAAAGTGGAGATAAAGAAAAGTTTTTTTGTGTCTCTCCAAACTAATCTCCTATCAATCCGGAAAATATGGAAATTTTTGTAAAATGTAATAATCAATTTTAAGTTATCTTTATTCTCGGAAAATGAACTTTAATCGCTTTACTTTGGTCAAATTTAGCTCGTGGCGCTGAGATACATACATACGCAGTAAGAAAAGAAAAATAAGCGCGCGGGTTGAAAATAATTTTTTTTTGAAAAAAATATATTAAGGCTTTGGTGGTTAAACGTATTAAACAAATTCCAGTTTCATCGATTCGTTCCAAACCATTTTTGCCGAAAAGTTATTTACGTCAGATAAGGACACTGCATCTCATTTGTATTTTTTTTTGTGCAGGTGAAAAAAAAAATCTTCAAAAGACGACGGGTGGGTGATGCGCTCCACCTGACAGTGTGAGATTCTTACTCATTAAAAAAAATCACCTACTCGTGGCGGAAATACCAGTCCGGGACCACTTTCGTATTACTTCGGATTGGGCCGCACTTCTTGCTCTTTGGGGCTCCTCAACTTTCTTGTTTTCATGTCAATCAGGCTGCCTTCCTCCCTCTTTCTACGCAGGATCGCATGAACGTACATGGTTAACCTCCTCCACATCTCCTCCGATTGCAGCATGAACTCGATAATGTGAGCTGTCTCCCCTCACTTATAAACCCTTCACAGTTAAACAAACTATTGCAAACATCATCCAGCTCCTCTGGACAATACCGGAATTGGGGTGATGCTAGTTTAGCCATTGTATGGAGATAGGTATCGAATTAACCGTGCCCCGTTAGAAATTTTCACAGGAAAAGATCCATCTCACCATGTCCGCGCTCGATCCAAGGACCAAGTTGCTTTATTAAGATGGCCCACCTTCACCCAGTACTCTCTTCCGATATTTCGCCACTGTCATGGCTCTCCGTACCGTACGGTAGAATCGACTGGACTACTGACATAATTAGCTTCCACCTACAGATTCGTAGTCCACCCACACTTGCCATCAGCATACCAAGAAAGAGCAACCGCAGTCCGGGAGGTAATTACGGTTGCCACGTCGTCCGCATATCCTATACCAGAAAACATCATCTGGCATTTCTAGCGTTAGCAAACTATCGTGTGACATACATTCCATAATTCAGATTCAAGCACCGACCCTTTGCTACCCCGGCGGTAATTCCTTAATACCACCGACCGTCTTATAGGTTATTTTCCGGTTATTTAAATAATCCCGTAGATTTACCAAGAAATTGCTTGGTATCCCGAAAGGTTGTCGGGCGCTTCGATAATCTCCTTCCAGTTCGCCGAATTGAAGGCATTCTTCACATCCAGAGTGGTCTTGCTTGATGACAGGCTGGATCAGCTCTCTTAACCGCATTGATCACTTCCATTAAGGCATTCATTTTTGAATGTCTCTTACGAAAAACGTGCTGTCCTGAAGATAGGTCTTGCGTGGCGCGTATCGCTGTTTCCAAGCTCAGTTTCAGCAGTTTCTCCAGTGACTTTCCCATCGTGACCAACATAAAAAGAGGTCGGTATGTTGACAGCCAAATAGGGTCCTCTGCATCAGGAAACACTCCCGCGAATAGGCACCTATTAGATATGTCCAGTAGTATATCCTGGTAACTACTATGGCCACGACCTTCAGTATTTCCTCTGGGATTCCATCTGGTCCCGGAGCCTTTTTGACTTTCATAGACATCACTGCACTTAAGGTGGCCTCTTCGTTGAATTGGGCAACATCTCTACCATCAATCGTGGTATCGTCCCTTTGTCTAATCTCGTGTGTGGGGAAAGTGGTGTTAATAATTTCCTCCATCGTGGTTTCGTCGATTAGCCTTTACATGACTGGAGCACATAGCTTGCGGATAACGGTTTGGTACGCTCTGTCCCATGGATCCGTATTAACCTCGTCACACATTGTCTGCCAGCATTGGTCTTTACTCCTCTGGATGGCTCTACCAAGTTCTTTTTTCGCTGCTTTGTGTTCGATGGATTTGAAGAACGCGTTGTCCCTGCTTCAGGCTCGCTTTGCCGGCCTTCTAAGCCGTAGGGCTTTCCTCCTTAGTTCAGGTATCTCTTCTGTCTACCGATATGCTTGACGCTTTCCACTCCATGTAGCACCAAGTTTCTGTCGAGCATTTCTCGTTGTTGAAGTAGTACCTTTATTTCTTAAGGAAACCTTTTCGTCTTTCCGATGTATGCCCATGGTCTAGAGTATATCCTCCACTACCTCTTCGATCTGAAATATCCCATTTTTAACTCCCATGGAAATACTATTTTGCCGGATCATTACGTCCTTCATAGATTTAATAATCTCCTGGCACTATTTCTAACGGAGATCCTGCTTTTTTTCCATGCCCATGATATGCCTTCTGCCGGCTCATTTATATGTTCATCGCCATTTGCCGGTAGATCGACCAAGATCACTTTTTTACTTGCCTTATGATTTGCATCTAGCTCTGGTGCGTGTAAAAATATTTCTTCCTGGAGTTTTGATGTTGTCTGAGTAGCATCACTCTTTTTTTTCAAATTGTAATTATTTATTTTTAATCCTCCGAGTAGCCTGAGGAATAACGGTCGCCTATATCAGAACTCTGCGTTATCATAGGAAGGCTACGGGTTTAAAGTAAATGTCGCCAAATTCGGAGTTCGCATACTAGAGTCTAAGCTCCCATTTAGGCATACCACTCTCGGAGTACCACCTTAGCTTGGGTGGCTGAAGTAGTCCTCAGTCCATCATTCCAATTCTCTCCCACCACCGCTAGGATACGAGGCTTCCTTTGGTTCATGGTTTTATGGCGCCATTTACTCGCCATTCAATACTGGGTATCATAGGCGCTCATTATTTAAATAAAAGGATTTGACCAGGATCCTTCCTTTGAGACACTACTCTCAGTATTGATGTTGTTGAGGACGATCCACCACCTTGTGACCCCTTGGTAGCTGCAGACGCCTCAGGGTATCTCATTTATATTAGAACTGCCTGATTTAAACTAATTAAAAAAAGTTCGAAAACAGAAAGCATAGCACATGTGTCTGACGGGCACGGCTGCAGCGTCAGTCGGCGGGAAGATACAACAACCCATACAGGGGCCAACACGTGGTCTGCATAAATTCCGGATGGTCGGAGAACGATGCCGCAGCCATAAAGTCTAACAGGGGCATCAGGTACAATTTGTATTGGACGAATCAATTCCACTCTATACTCCGGGAGGTTGCCCATCAGTTGACTTTCACTTTTCGCTGATTGCGTGGTGCATGGAACACAGTTGCGGATTGTTTTACGTAGAAATTTCGCCCACATGGTATTCAGATGTTTTGTAGAAAATTAGACATTCCATTTCTCCAACCTGCCCCTTACTCGTAACACTCCCATTTCGTCAATAAATGGACTTAGTGATTTTAGCTTGCTGGAGCCCTTGACTAGTCTACACCCATTTAAATCATCAATGTCTTGTTTAAAGAACAGGCTTTTGTTGTGTTTACATATTAGGAACGATTCGTCATATAATTCCGTTCTGGTTACGAAGTTGGCGGCCGATCTTTGTTTTTGGTACTTTCCACGAATCTTAAACAATCGGTCACTATTCTTTGTAAGATATGAAATGATGAGGATCTGGACATTAAGTTCTCGAGAACGTTATACCCTACCGTTGTGGTATGAACTAGCCCTTCCACATTTGGTTCAAACGTTGCATAATTTGCTTGTTGAGCTGGCCAATGATCCTGAACGGCATTTAGCCAGTTTGGCTCTTTCACTTGGTGGTATGTTGTCTTTCATATCGTTTGGAAATGCACCTTGCGAGGCACAATCAGCAAGGTTCTGCTGCGTGATGGTACGTGGACCCAGTGTTGCCGATTGAACGATGCGGCTATTTCGGATGTTCGAATGTCTATGAAGGTGGGCCATCATCGCGGATGGGATGAAAGCTAATCAAGGACAATAGTTGAGTCCATCCATAAATAAATCAGGTTTCCGTTGGTCGTGATTCCGCTCTTTACGATGTTAATTAATTCCGTCAATAATAATGCTCCACACAATTCGAGGCGTGGGATGATTTGTTGCTTAATTGAAGCCAGCTTGGGTTTGGCCGAAATTAGACTGACATAGGTATGTTGCCTTAACCACCGCAGCGAATGCAAGGGTGCTTGCGTCACAGAATCCGTGTAGTTCCACCTTGGCTTGTTTTGATGTGTGTACAAATCGTGGAACGGATATTTCTTCGATGGTGGGCAACCTTGCTCTAATTGATTCCCATTCCCGAATTTCCTTGAGTGGCAATGGATCATCCCAACCTAAATTCAGCAACCATAGTTGTTTTGATATTTCTTTTATATTAACGAGTGCGATTCAGCCCAGTGGATCGAATATACTTGCGGCTTCGGGTAGTATTCTCTTCGTGAATTTTACAGATATGGGGAGACATACGCGAAATTTAATTGCATCATTAGGTGGGTCATATTGGAACCCTAATTTGAAATAGACTAGTCGGATGTTTGATCGTTGATGGACGTGACTTGTTGCTGTCGGTCCAAAACTGGAATATCTTGTAGGATGATGTCATTTGAGTTCGATACCCATTTCCGAAAAGGAAAACCGTAGCTGGAAAGTGTTGATGTAAGTGATCCCTTCAATTGTTTTCGACGGTCTCCTCAACAGTCATGAGATCGTCAACGTATATAGATTTTTCAATAATGCCACCTACCACTGAATCTGCTGCTCGTATGTCATCAGCTATCTTCTTTAGCGAGCGAGTTGCCAAATATGATGCGGATGAGAGCCCATAAGCTACCGTGCGTAAAATAAAATATTTGATTGGCTGCGTTGGTTCATCTCGCCAGATGATCCGCTAGTATTTCGTAAAGCGTAGACTGCATCACTATGGGACCAACCGCTAAGCAATCGTTGAGGGACACGCCGGAGCCGTTGAATACCACACGTATTTTAGAGGCGTTCTTGTCCGCCTTGACGAAGAAAGTAACCACCGTCATTGATAATTTGTGGAGGAATTTTCTGCATCTGACCAAGTTGCAAATAGTCTTTGAAGAACCGTTTATACAGTCCATGAAAATCTTTGCCGCGAGCAAATCGCCGTCCCATGTTCCTCATTGTCTGAATAGCTATGTTAAATAAAGCACCTAACTTCGAAGTACTGGCTTTAAATGGTCGTATTTGACTTGTATTCTCCCGTCGGGGTATCGTGTGGCGCTTTTGTTGAAGGTGTCTTCGTAGAGACTCTCCCGCTGATAACAGCAGAACGTCGTTGCCAATTGATTCGATTTCCTAAAAGCATCGTAAGGTTTGGTCAAAGTTAAATTCATGAACGTTTCTCGTGAAACATAACCGTGAATCGCTCCTATTGAATCCCATCTTAGTGATGTTACCAGCCGCAATCCAACCAAAAATCGTGGACTGGGAGGCTGTTTGATTTTCCGTGCCCTTTATATGTTTATTTTCGTTAATATGTTGAAAAACTGATCAGTTCCGATCAATAGGTCAACGTCGCTTGCTTTGTAAAATTCTGGGTCGGCCAATGGCAAGTGATCCACTTGTCTAACTGCGACTGAGCAATGTTGATGCGTTGTTTAGGATGAATACCGTTATCGTTAATGTCGAACCAGAAGTTGTTCGGGGACCCGGAATCTATGTGCATTGTGTTCCCCACTAAATCGACAACATCGGCTAAGGCAGTTAGCAAGATGTACTGCGACTCACTTATTTTCTTCAGATAGGATAATACTGCGATTGAGGAACTTACAGTGGGTTCAGAAGTGTGAGCTGTTTTTAATGGACGAGTGTGGGTGCTTTCCTTTATATGTTAAACATCGGCGTTTGGAAGTGCATAGAAATACTGCATGCTCACGCAATTGAAGCAACGCCGTCGACGCTTTGCAAATTCTCGTCGTTGATCAACCTCCATCTCGTTGAATGCGTTAAATTGATGAATCCAATGATCGTTAGCTTGGCACACTAGGCATTCAGATCCGGACACCATCAAATGATTTTTGATTCACGTTTGTTTGCCAGGAGCTGGACAGTTACGCATGGTTGGAGTTTGTAGAGAATCGATCCTATCTACGCACGTCTTAACAAAAAATCAAACAGTTCTTGTATATGGTTTGAAACTCCTTATTCGCAGTCTCTTGGGCCTACAAGCTCTTTGATTCGTTGTCTAATTTGTTACAGAGGATATGTTCAGGAGCCACGGATCTCGTTGTTTAAAGGCATTCATGGTGTGCTGCTTGCGGTCGTATCTTTGGCGTAATTTTTGAAAAGCTTCGATGTAATTTGCCATCGTGATGCTCAAATAACGCAGATTGTTCGCGGCTTCTCCTCTAAGAAAGCCTTTCAGATACTGGAACTTCTGCACCACAGATAAGGTGGTAGAATCGTATACGGATGTTACGTATATACGTCGTAGAACATTTGCAACTCCGTATAAACGCCGGAGAATGTCGGTATGTTTAGCTTGGACAGCCTAATGTTCTTAGAATTTGTTGGGCCAGCTTCCCAGTGACAACATTTCTGCTGCTGTACCACCTGGGTATTACATTTCGAATTTGTTTTACTCATTGCTTGTTTTTTGCTAAATAATACCACATCCATTTGATCCTTGAAACAGTACACACCCCAAGTGATCTAGACGCGGATACCTAGCTTTCGAAGGCCTCTGGGTACAATAGGATGTTTAGAAATTTATGCACCCCATTATCCCCTCCAAAACTGCTATAACAAATTGGGCGATTGCTTTGTTATTTTACATTATTTTGAAAGTTCAAACCACAAGTCCCCATCCCAAATTTTAGTAGGTGAATAAACGGGACATTTACATAAAATTGTAGTTCAATCACCCTACATCATTAATCAATTTTTTTTCTATTTTGTAAATTCGCCATGTCGATAAAGATCACAAATTTAAATTAACTTTTCTGATGAACTTTAAAAAAATAAAATAAAATTTCACAACACCAACAATGCATGTCATTACCTTAAATATACATACAACAAATGCTAAATATTTTATATACTGTATTAAACTACCCACCCTCTCACCCATCAACAAATCGTTGAAATGCCTAATTCATCCAATTTTCCACTTCAGTAGTTAAGGTCACGTCATTATATCGATATACATTTTGTAGAAAAATTAATCCAACCTAAAGCCGTGTGCCGCCACCATTACCACCACATATTTAGTAAAACACTCGAATTGGCTGCGGGTGGAAATAAAATACAAAACCAAATAAACTTCCGATAATGACTTAAATTTCTTTGCACTCTTGTATATGTATTATATCCAAGACGAGCAACAAAAGCAAAAATAACACGACCGAATGTTTATTTAGGTTAAAATCGACACCACATACAAAACATATCCTTTATCCTTCCTCATGTATATATCATGTTATCCTTAATGCATAATAAATGAAAATGTACATAATTTATTTCCATTACGACTCGGAAGATTTTCATATCGACTTATTGTTGTGTACAGTGTTTTTCCATTTCGGCTTTCTTGTCATTACGTCACGAGACAAAATAAACCAAACATGGAAAATCTTCAATGTTGTTTAGTATTTAGGGTAAATATACAATATATGGAACGGTATTAAGGTGGTTTCAGGTATTGCACAAATATTATTCTACGTCACTCGATTACTATATCGATGTTTGTAATCGGGAAGTTTTATTATTGGGGTACGAGAAAATAAAAGGGTTCTCAGTATTATCGGTAAAGGTTCTCAAATAAAAATAGCAGATAGGTATATGCATCGCACATTTGTGCTTCTGTAAAAATTGAGTAAGATTCATACTAATTTTTGGATTTATTAGAGATTTGTAATTTCTAAGGTATGCGTTCAAGGATATTTTGCTATAAACTCTAGAAACCAAAATTATGGAGCTCTCTCTGTCGAAAGAATTACATTGAGACTTAAATTTCGCCAATCGTTCCAAACACGAGAAATCAAGAACACAGTTCCTTTGGACTGTGACACAAAATGACATCAAACAGTGATATACAAGTTTGAATGAATAAAACTCTGAGATTGAAATAAATGAGCCTCAACTGGCAGGTAAGGAGCGAATTTGGAAAAAAATGAAAGATGATGCCATCTAGTGCTGTCAGGACAGGGACATACAGCCAAATCAAATAAGGGTGAATGTAATCATTAAAGCCTGCAGTAAAACCATGTAGGAAAAATTACATGTAGTCGCCGTTCATTGGCGGATTCCACAATTGTTTCGGGATAGAGTACCATCCTAAGCATAAGTCTAGCTTCTTTAGGAGTTTGCGTTGTGCTAGCAACCCAACCTGTGAAAATCAAATCGTTACGAAACCTCAACAAAAGCCAACCTCAGCTCTTCGAACAGGCATTGAAAGATAGGCTCGATCTCTTAGCGCTATACAAAAAACACGACTAGTCGGTAATGGCATCGTTTATAATCATCGTTTATAATTTTCTAATAAACAATGGATATTATCAGTCCATGGCTGATATTAACTCTGCCAATAATCGGAGCTGTTTACTCAGGGTTCGTTGGCGTTTTTTAACATTTCGTTCATGAAAATTGACGCTCCTGTTTGGACCATCTTGAAAATATTCTTAATAAAATACCTCAGCATGATATTAAAATCATTTTGGGTGACTTTAATACTCAAATTGGCAGTTGACTCAGACCTGATATCAGGAATTCTTGAAAACCGGCCACTCCCGTCCTTCCGCTAAGGACCTATCGATTATCATGAAAACTGTGATAAAGGTTGTATCATTAACAAGAATTGGTAAAACTTCTCCGAGGCCAACAAATTAGTGATTGGACGAAGTATGCTTAAAAGCAGTTCGAAAGCAATCAATTTCTGCTTAATATTGAGAATTCGAATCTTAAAGACAAGTATCGAATTCTAAAAGAAAAAGGCACAAATTTCTAACCTCGTATAGCAGCACATTAAGAACGTCCTTCAAGTCCTCCTGGTGAAGATGGAATTCATTCTAAATATTCTAAAAACCTGCGGCGATCGAAATGTTCTATACTTGTGTCAACTGTATGGTCTAATGAAAACATATCAGAACAATGGAAGACAGTTGTGATTTGCCCACAGCATAAAACTGGAGATCGATTAGGAGGATTATATTACAGAAATGGTATGAAAAGGTCAACCTTGTTGACAATCTCTTTGTAGACATTTTGCAGGTTATCTGCAGCAGGTGTCCCACCAATGCTGGCATCTATGTGCAAATTAATGGTGAGCGATTTAAATTGCAACGTGAAAATCGAAGGCCATCTCCCGAAAGCCTTTAAAATGACATAAAAATTACGGCATGGCATAGGAAACCTATCTCTCAAATACTATTTAATTTCTCTGTAGAATACGTCATGCGTGAGCTCAGCATACGTGACTGCAGATTTCAATGAATTATGAGATACGAAATTATTTCGAAAAAATAGTTACAATATGATTCATAAAATCGTCTAGAATGAGCTGGCGAGGATATTCTATGAACACAAAACGTGACCCCTAAACAGACCCTCAAGTATAGGGACCAACGAAAGTAGGTCCTCGTAGAAGAACAAAACTCGTTGCATTAACGACGTGAGAAATGATCAGCCAACTCTCTATTTGGGATGATGCGCCACAGTAGTAAATATTTGCTGGTTTATGATACAGATGGCAGCATCATGAACAACAATGGTACGGGAGAGAGCTTCAAGGGTCAGTTTTGGAGCTGTTAATGATCACAGCATAATTGTTGTAGCATTATGTGAGAGTCGACGAACACGATGAGATGGAAATTGTGGATTTTCAGAACGATGTTGCTGTTCTCGTGGCAGAACCCTTGAAAACTTTTCGGAACTAGTTTTTTTTTTTTTGTAAGTAGGTGGAATGTAGTAAGCATAAGCCCCGCGGCCGCGGTGGTTTTGAAGGAACTGGGAAGCATGTGAGAAAAAACATCATATTTCACATATGGTTAAGGCGCTATAAGCAGAATACAGAGTTTAATTGATTAGTCATCTCCATTCAAAGTTATGTGAAAAGGAGAGTAGACCTGCAAAGGACATTAAATCCACTGTAGCTCAACATCGAAAGTAAATGGTTACTTGGACTCTGGAAGTAGTGTCTCGTATTTCTGGTATTTCATTTCTTTTGCAAATGACGTTGAAAATTTCTAAATAAATTTTTTAATAGTTTAGTTTAGTTCAAATATTTTTTCGAAATTATTATGTTTCGACCTCTAAAACCGGTAAAAAATTGAATTCCTATGATCTAAGAGAAAAAGTTACCCTATATGTAATGCATGTAATATATGGCGCTGAAGTTTGTTAATTGAATAACGTATGGCATTTCAAATAAAATTTTTGAAAATGAATTAGAATATCATGAATTATTTTAAACATATCTCCGGCGATCTGACAATACCTGCACATTACATTTTTTTAAAATTGATTTAGCAGCACCTGTGAGAATAATAAATGTTTGATATTTCAGTCAAACAAACTCTGCTACCTAAAAATTTTTTTCATTAGGATCATTAGGAGAAAAATTTTCATAGACATGCTCGCAATTTTACTCAACATGATCTCAGTTGTTGGTTGTCCTGAAATGCACACGATTTCTCGTTCTTCTGTTCCGAAAAATGTTTCTGCGACAATTTGGTATTGCCTGTTCAGGGTTTGGTAGAAGGGCGCCGGGATATGTTTCTCAAAACTGTTGACCTATGTCGATTTACAGTGTAATTTTTGATTAGGGAAAGCGAACACGGAACGAATGATTCCAAATTCGAAAAAAACGAAAAACCCGAACACAGAAACTCTTGTGTCCAATTTTTTACTGGAGGATGTGTGCGATTTGCCAAAACATGTTTCCCATTATGTGATCAACCTTCCGTGACTTTAAATCAATTATATATGGATTTTATAAACAAGTGTGCAATGAAAGCCACAAGCAGTGTCTTGGAATTAAGGCATTCACAGAACTTTTCAAAAAGATGAGAGTCGGTAGAAGAAGTAAAATGAATGTAAGGATAGCGCGCGGAGAAAGCATTCAAATGATAAGGCCAAAGTAATCATCGTTGAATTTTTTGTTAATCAAATCCCAAAATAAAAAAAAATAAATGCTGAGAGCAAATATTCGGTGAGAGAGATGGGAAAGTTTTGGTTCTCCATTTTCATTTGTTTTGGCTATTAATTTTGTTTTCGCAATTTAAACTAGTTTTCATGAATTTGTTGTTGCCTGTTGGCAGTTTTGTTTTTGTTTCTGTACAAACGGAGATTTTCAGTTTTGCTACTGTACAGTGTGCGACTAAATTACGATTTTTAAAAGACATTAGCAGTGGTGCTCATATACAACATTAACAAATAAAAATTTGTTAGGGCGAAAGAGTCTTACGTGCTCGGACGAATTGTGCAGATTGTAAAGGCTGTTTCAATTTTTTTCATTTGAACTTTTTCAACAAGCAGTGGCCTGCTGTTTCCCTTTTTTGCTTGAAACCTTTCTACTTAGCGTTGCAGCTCACGAATTTTAAAGAATCTCGTCGAATGATAGCCTGTCATTTTTGTGGTCATCAGCATAGACGAATAGGTGCCGAACTTCATCGGCGATGTCAAGAGAATTATGATTAGAACGTTTTAATGAAATTTGCTGATTTGATGGCACGATCCATGAAAGAATTTCATTTCCAGAGCTATTCTGTATCGTATCGTAATATTTTCCAGTTTCGGCTACAAATTTCTTATTTTACTTTGGTTTTTGCAATTGTTATGGTGTTATTGTGATTGTTCGGTATATTGGTATATTTCAGCACTCTCGAATTAAATTCACAAATCGTAGGAAATTCTTCCATTTTAGCGTCACTATCTGTGTGACAAACGAATATGATAATCGACACTTACTTATACACAATCAACTTCCCAACCACCCCATACTTTCTTTCCTTTAACGCTGGATCGCGGATAAATTTGAATTGCAAAAACCAAAGTAAAATATATAATAAAATTCGTGAATGCGAAAAGTTAGTTGTTAAAATAGAATATAGATGGAAATGTGAAAGAATCAAATTTCGTACGCTATGCAGTAATTCGCTAGTAGTACAACTACGTGGTATGTTCTATATATATAGACAATATTCCAATGTAATAATACAACATCAGTCGTCGCGACCTGATGAGAAGACTGATTTTTTCAAATCAATAGTCTCATTTGTTCGAAACTGATTGTTGTGATTCTTACACATTAGCCATCTATAAGTCAAAAATTCAATTACAAATTTCTTGTTGATATCTTTGTTGGCATTAGATTGTTTCATGGAGCTATGCAATGCACAGATGATAACTTAAATCGGTCCTATAGCCGTTCGTCTTCGATTTGGCAGATGATGCGTAAAGTATGACGGAAAAATAAACTGCGAAAGAGCAGGGAGTGCTTCGGCCCCAAAACAGATAGCATAGATTAAACCAAAAAAAAAAATTGGGGCCCGCGTTAGGAGATGGTATTTGGGCTCGTGGGATAAAAAATTAATTTGTAGGGAGGATGAGTGTTAATGACCATTTTCACAAGATAAAATTGTATGCCATGGAAAAAAACTCGTAAACACTGTGCCGGATTAGGATCGAAGACAGTATTTAAGCTCGTCGGACGAAAACTTTAATTAGCTATGAGACGCACCTTCGGAACTTAAATCAAAATCTCTGATAAGTAGCGTTAATGGCCATGTTCCATTTCAAGATAAATTTTAGTTATGAAAATCGTGAGTATTTTGAGACTACGGTTAGGTGATGAAGAATTAAAATATACATGCACCTTCGGAAGCTGAGCCAAAATATTTGGGAAGGAATGAATGTTAATGGCAATTTTCAGTTCCAAGGAAAATTTGAGTTTCTTGGAAAAAAATTCAGAGAGAGCAATTCAATAAGACTTATAACTTTAGGACACCCGGAAACCATCCCGAAAAATTACTTTTCATAAATATGTGTACGCCTCCACTAAATACGATAAATAGCCTTTTGGCCCGAACAAACAGAAACACGCAGTGATGGCAGAGTACATTGGTCGATGGCATGATTCGGTTACAACTTTCGGTCAGTCAGCACGGTCTAATTCTGACTCGATCAGGTTTCGGTAGTGTGTCAAATACCTAGCTAAATTCCTCATTCAAAGAGCTTAAATATCACCTGCTAACCTGGGTCCCAAAGTGTTCACTTTCAAAGAAACTCAAATTTGTCTTGGGACTGAAAATGGCCAATAACACTCCTTAACAGAGATCTTGGCTAAGTTTCCGGGTAATAGCAAATTAAATTCGTCATCCGAGCTGAAATACCATCACAAAGTGTTCAGGATATTTTTTTTCGATTAAACCCGAATTTGTCTTGTAACTGAAAAATTAACCTTCCTTAGCAGAGATTTCGTTTCAGGTCTCGATAGTGCGTATACGCTATATGTAACTATTGGTTAGTTATTTCCCTAAATGTTGCTCTTAGGTAAAAAAAAGAGTACAATTAGGCGAATAAAAATAAAAATATGCATAATACAATCGAAATATTGTGTCCGTCACGCCAGCCGGAACCATATCAGCCGGAATCAAACAACGATGGCACAAGTAGCACAATGCATTGTGCATCATTGTGCACTAAATGCTTTTTCAGCCGGAACTTTATAATTCCATCCGGAACCTGATAAATCCATACAGAACCCTACAACAGCAAAACCAATTAGTAGCACGATGCATTGTGCATCATTGTACACTATAAAAACTTTCAGACGTAACCTCATAAATCCAGAAATATACGATTTTTCGGGGAAAAAACCTTACAAATTCAGCTGGAACCACACCCTCTACAGCCAAACTAACTATGGCACAAGTAGCACGATGCATTGTGCATCATTGTGCACTATATAATTTTTCAGCCTTATAAATCCAGCAATATATGATTTTTCAGTGGAAGCTTATAATTCCAGCCGGAAACGATGCTATGATAATATACAGTAAAATTAACTACATCACTAGTAGCACAATGGATTGTATATCATTGTGCACTAAATGCTTTTTCAGCCGGAACCTTATAACTCTAGCCGGAACATGATAAAGCCAGCCAGAACCGTACAACAGCAAAACTAACTATAGAACTAGTATCACGATGCATTGTGCATCATTGTGCACTATATATTTTTTAAGCCGGAACCTTAAAAATCCAGAAATATAGGATTTTTCGAGAAAAAACCTTACAATTTCAGCCGGAACCATACCCTCTACAGCTAAACTAACTATATCACAAGTAGCACGATGCATTGTGCACTAAATGCTTTTTCAGCCGGAACCTTATAATTCCAGCCGGATATTGATAAAGCCAGCCAGAACCCTACAACAGCAAAACCAACTATTGCACAAGAAGCGAATCTGAAATTATAATGTATCCAAATAATTCCACTTGGAATTTTACAAGGTTCCCGCTATTTCACAATGACCGTCAACCATGCTTACTCTTTATTACTTCCGAACGGTTCACACCGACTTCATACGGTTGCGGCTGGTGTTGCTGGTTCTGGTTGGGTTGGCATTGTAGTGCATAACGTTTTGATCATTCCGGAAAAATCATAGGTTGCACTATTTATGTAAACATTTTGTTTCGACTGGATTTTTATGTTTCTGGATGGCATTAAAGTTTGGCTGCAAAAACATATAGTGTACAACCCATTGTCCTACTTGTGCCATAGTTAGTTTAGCTGAAGAGGATAAGGCACCGGCTGGCTTTATTAGATTCCGGATGGATTTATAAGGTTCCGGCTGAGAAATCAACTAGTGATCAATGATGTACAATACATCGTGCTTCTTATGCTATAGTTGGTTTGGCGGTAATATGGTTCTGGCTGGCTTTAACAGGTTCCGGGTAGAATTATAAGGTTCTGGATTAAAACTAATACAGTACACAAGGATGCACAATGCATCGTGCTACTTGTGCCATAGTTGGTTTTGCTAATATATGGTACTGAATGGCTTTATTAGGTTCTGGGAGGAACTAACGGGTGATTTTTTAAGAGCTTGAGAACTTTTTTTTAAAAAAAAACGCATAAAATTTGCAAAATCTCATCGGTTCTTTATTTGAAACGTTAGATTGGTCCATGACATTTACTTTTTGAAGATAATTTCATTTAAATGTTGACCGCGGCTGCGTCTTAGGTGGTCCATTCGGAAAGTCCAATTTTGGGCAACTTTTTCGAGCATTTCGGCCGGAATAGCCCGAATTTCTTCGGAAATGTTGTCTTCCAAAACTGGAATAGTTGCTGGCTTATTTCTGTAGACTTTAGACTTGACGTAGCCCCACAAAAAATAGTCTAAAGGCGTCAAATCGCATGATCTTGGTGGCCAGCTTACCGGGCCATTTCTTGAGATGAATTGTTCTCCGAAGTTTTCCCTCAAAATGGCCATAGAATCGCGAGCTGTGTGGCATGTAGCGCCATCTTGTTGAAACCACATGTCAACTAAGTTCAGTTCTTCCATTTTTGGCAACAAAAAGTTTGTTAGCATCGAACGATAGCGATCGCCATTCACCGTAACGTTGCGTCCAACAGCATCTTTGAAAAAATACGGTCCAATGATTCCACCAGCGTACAAACCACACCAAACAGTGCATTTTTCGGGATGCATGGGCAGTTCTTGAACGGCTTCTGGTTGCTCTTCACTCCAAATGCGGCAATTTTGCTTATTTACGTAGCCATTCAACCAGAAATGAGCCTCATCGCTGAACAAAATTTGTCGATAAAAAAGCGGATTTTCTGCCAACTTTTCTAGGGTCCATTCACTGAAAATTCGACGTTGTGGCAGATCGTTCGGCTTCAGTTCTTGCAGGAGCTGTATTTTATACGGTTTTACACCAAGATCTTTGCGTAAAATCTTCCATGTCGTCGAATAACACAAACCCAATTGCTGCGAACGGCGACGAATCGACATTTCACGGTCTTCAGCAACACTCTCAGAAACAGACGCAATATTCTCTTCTGTACGCACTGTACGCATTCGTGTGGTTGGTTTAATGTCCAATAAAGTAAACTGAGTGCGAAACTTGGTCACAATCGCATTAATTGTTTGCTCACTTGGTCGATTATGTAGACCATAAATCGGACGTAAATCGCGAAACACTTTTCGAACCGAACACTGATTTTTGTAATATAATTCAATTATTTGCAAGCGTTGCTCGTTAGTAAGTCTATTCATTATGAAATGTCAAAGCATACTGAGCATCTTTCTCTTTGACACCTTGTCTGAAATCCCGCGTGATCTGTCAAATACTAATGCATGAAAATCCTAACCACAAAAAAATCACCCGTTATAAGGTTCCGACTGAAAAATTATATAGTGCACAATGATGCACAATGCATCGTGCTACTAGTGTTACAGTTGGTTTGGCTGTTGTAGGGTTCTGGCTGTTTTTGTCAGGTTTTGGCTGGAATTAGAAGGGTCCGGCTGAAAAAGCATTTAGTGCACAATGATGCACAATGCATCGTGCTACTTGTGGTATAGTTAGTCTAACTGTAGAGGGCTTGGTTCCGGCTGAAATTGTAAAGTTTTTTCTTGAAAATTCTATATTTCTAGATTTTTAAGGTTCCGGCTGAAAAGCGTTTAATGCACAATGATGCACAATGCATCGTGCTACTTGTGCCATAGTTGGTTTTGCTGTTGTAAGGTTCTGTCTACTTTTATCATGTTATGACTGGAATTATAAGGTTCCGGCTGAAAAAACATTCAGTGCACAATAATACATAGTCCATTGTGCTACTAGTGATGTAGTTAATTTTACTGTATATTACCATAGCATCGTTTCCGGCTGGAATTATAAGGTTCCAGCTGAAAAGTCATATATTGCTGGATTTATAAGGTTCCGGCCGAAAAATTAAATAGTGCACAATGATGCACAATACATCGTGCTACTTTTGTCATACTTAGTGTGGCTGTAGAGGGTATGGTTCTGGCTGAATTTGTAAGGTTCTTTTCAGAAAAATCGTATATTTCTGGATTTATAAGGTTCCGGCTGAAAAATTATATGGTGTACAATGATGCACAATGCATCGTGCTACTAGTTCCATACTTGGTTTTGCTGTTGAAGGGTTCTGGATGGCTTTATCAGCTTCCAAAACAAAAATTTGAAATTTGCAAAATTTAAAATTAAAAAATTAGTTTTTTTTAATTAAATAATTTATATATAGTGATCCTCTAAATATAACCGAAAAAATTCATCATAAAAGTTGTATAATTTTCTTGTAATATCGCTGTTCTGCATAGTTCTGAACTACTCCTGTAGTGAAGTCACTGAACGAACCCCAAATTAAAAAAAAAAAAAACAAAAACAAAAACAAACACAAACAAGAAAGAAAGGAGGACATAAAATTTCAAAAAATTTGATGGTCTTCTTGTTTTGGACGTCGTCGCGACTACATGGTGAGTGGTTATTGTTCATTTTTCCCAATAATAAAAAACCTTTTATGAACTTGTGAAATAATGCATTTTTCATTGATATATAACGATCCTAAATAAATTATTAAATTATATCACCCGTATTGATTGATTAAATTTGAATTGTTAATTTATTTGTGTTGGGTAATGATCTAATAAAAGATTCAAATTTGAATTCCTTTGAGGGCTGGAAGAGTGTGTGTTGAGTGTTAAATAAATATAAAGTGCCATGCGATGTGCATCATGATATAGTTTGCTACAAATTTGGTGGCAGCGGTGGGATCGATAGATTCTAAATCGTAGTGAACTATCCAAAAAAAAAAAAAACATTTTGTTCGATATTTTGCAATCGCAAGCTAATGGTTATAATTCTTAAAATAAGAGAGAAAAATAAAACCGAAATTAGCTATTGCACACTGTTGCATAACCGCACTAGTGAAATCAACACCCAAAACACATAACCACAGTCATAATAATTAAATATCATATTTCACGTCATTAAATTAATATAAAGGTTTTATTCATAAATTCTTTTTCTTTTTCCCACGTGAACAAAAACCACTACCACGTTGTTGAGAAAACGTACGGTATAGTCAAACAAAAACAACAGCTAGAACGAAGACGACATCATCACTTGTTGGTATTGAGTATAAGACCGCAATATATATTCTATCACTTCACGACATCAATACAAACACCAAACCTGGAACCAAATAACCAAAAACAATAAACCAAATAACAGCGGATTATATAATGAGGTCAAAATCATCACATTCTCGAGTGACATCAAAATTATAAAGCAATATTATTCATTCATCATTTCGGATACGTCGCTATACAAATACCAATCCAGGAAAACAACAACACCAAACAAACATCTATAAACTTCCTATAACGACGTCGCAATTAAATTACATCACAAGGCAGTAACAAATTCATCATTTCGGTTACCCTAATATAGCAACAACAACAATAAAAACACGGAAATTATAACAGAAACATCATAAATACAGTAAAACACCACAACATCCAATACACACAACATCCAGATGGTCACCGATTCAACCCAAAACAACATAATTAAACAGGTATTCTTTTTGCAATTCTTTCTTATTCATTATGATCAAACAAATAAAAACATAAAAGATATAACCGCACGTATTTAAGTTGTTGGGAAGGTTATGTTACGTCTTGTTAATTTTCATTTATTCGCGACTATTTAAATTATCTATTATATGGAAGTGCGAGTAGAAATCTTTGAATTGTTATTGTGTACTCCTACATGTCGCGAGAATACAACTTACGGAAGCGTAAGTCGGGGTTAACCTACAAGCAAGCTTTATCAAAATTTGCAAAAGTGAAAAGGAAATATAAAATAAAAGTAAACAAAATGAGTGTCTTAAGTTACGACATTGCGTTAAAAATTATACCCGAATTTAAGGGCGATTCCTCAGAACTCCATCGGTTTTTAGCGTGTTGTGACATCATTCACAACCCTTTAAAAACAGAGGGTGAACAATTAAAATTTCTCGAACTTCTCAAAGCTAGGGTGTCCGGTAAAGCTTATGATGTAATCAAATTTGACAAATATGAATCTTGGGAAACTCTAAAAAAGGAATTCATAAAGCAATTCGGTATGTTAAAATCCCCTGAAACCTTACAAGTTGAATTAGTCACCATAGAGCAAAATAAAAACGAAAGTGTTAGGAATTTTGCAAATCGCATTGAAAAACTACTCTCTCAGTTAGATGAGTCCTCAATTCTTGAACACGGAGAAAAATCCCGGGAATACATTACTAGTTTTAACGCAAAAACCGCTTTAAAAGCATTCCAGGAAGGATTGCTCGATCCAATCAAAGTAATCGTCAAGGCTTGTCGATTCACTATCCTAAAAGATGCAGTAAACAAGGCCTGTGAAGAGGAATTGACACTAACAAGTTCAAGGAGGAAAACTCAATCTTCTCTTCCTTCAAAGCTTACAATTAGTTGTCAAATATGTGGTAAGATGAATCATTCGGCAAATGCATGTTACCAAAGAGTACCGAATAATTCGTCTTCTTATATTAAAGTTCAGCCACAAACACCACACCCTAGGTCAGTTAATAATTACAATTGTGTTTGTGCTTATTGTAAAAAACGTGGCCATCATATTCGTGATTGTTTTTCTAAGAAAAGGGCCGACGATCGGAAAAATTTAAACAACGACAACAATCTTACAAATTCTGCACCAATTAAACAGGGAAACGTCAGTGGTCTCGAGAAAACTCAGAACACTCCAACTCGAGTCCAAAATTTAGAGAGTGTTCACTCGCCGTAACAAATAACATCCAGGTCAAACCAAAAATTTCGAACTGCATCTCTCCTACAAGTCATTCAGAAACTAACCCCTTGCACACAAAAGGTTCTTCATTCGGTTTATCCCACTCAGAATCTTTCAAAAATTATCCAACCTATTCTGAGATTGATAAAACTCCAACTTGTGAACGGGAACCTTACCATTTTCGCACCGCCACAGTATCCTTAATAAATGATACCCCTTATAAACTTTTTACTCAGATGGACCTAGATATTTCATCTCGTGGTACTTTAACATTTCTAATAGATACTGGCGCTGAGATTAGTTTAGTAAAAAAACGTTGTCTAAAAGGTGACGCTATATGTTACCAAAACGATAAATGTAAAATCAAGGGCATCTCTAATAAGTTAGTGGAAACACTTGCCCGTTGTCCAGCGGAAATTCGTTTTTGCAATTCCCTAAGTGAATCCCATTCATTTCAAATTGTAAACGATTCATTTCCTATCTCATGTGACGGAATTATTGGGAACGACTTCTTACACAAATTTAAATCGAATATTGACTATCAATCCAAAACTATTGTATTGACTATCGGTGATACCCTACTTACTCTGAAAATATGTTCAGAAAATTCTAACATTAAAATACCACCACGTTCACATCGAATTATTCAATTGTACTCTGAAATCGGAAATGCTAGTGATCAAATATGTTTATCACAAGAAATTGAGCCTGGTGTATTCATTGGCAATACTGTCACGGAAATCATCAATAATGTCTCATTCGTGACAATTGTTAATACCACCGAGAATGAAGTAATTTTACCTGATGTTAAAATCGAGACGGACTCGATTAATAATTATGAAATATACAACTTTAACATATGGTCTAATGAAATATCTAACCGTCTTACAAAACTTGAATCAAATATTGGTACTGATAACTTAAACCATGAAGAGAAATCTTCCATACTCAAACTATGTCGTGAGTATAACGATATATTTTACCTAGAAGGAGATAAACTCACTACGACCAATGTTTTTGAACATAAAATTCCGCTTATTCATAATTCCCCTCCCATTCACATTAAACCTTATAGGCTTCCACAGTCTACCAAAGAGGAGGTAAATAACCAAGTTGCTAAGATGTTGGAAGATGATATAATCGAGAATAGCCGCAGTCCATGGAATTTTCCTTTACTGTGCGTGCCAAAGAAATCTAGCAACAATGAGAAAAAATGGCGGGTAGTAGTTGATTTACGTAGATTAAATGAAATAACTAGGTCTGACGTATTTCCCTTGCCGAATATTACGGAAATACTCGACCAGTTGGGGAAAGCTTCTTACTTTTCAACACTTGACTTGGCCAATGGTTACCATCAGGTGCCGCTACATCCTCAGGATAGGGAGATGACTGCATTCAGTACCTCCACTGGACACTATCAGTTCAAACGAATGCCTTTTGGTTTGAAGGGAGCACCTTCAACGTTCCAGAGGTTGATGAACACTGTGCTCAGTGGCCTGAATGGAATTCAGTGTTTCGTCTACCTGGATGATGTGGTTGTGCATGGCGTAACCCTATCGGATCACAACGCGAAATTAAAAAAACATCTTTGACAATTTTCGACAGGCGAATTTGAAACTTAATCCCCGAAAATGTCATTTTCTTTCAAAAGAGATTGTTTACTTGGGTCATATTGTTACGACAGAAGGTATTAAACCAGATCCAGGTAAAATTCATTGTATCCAAAATTATCCGATTCCGACAACCACTCGGGAAATTAAATCGTTTTTGGGCCTAGTTGGTTACTACAGGCGATTTATCAAGGATTTCTCAAGATTAGCGAAACCTCTGACTGACTTATTGAAAAAGGATGTTAAGTTTGAATGGAATGCTTTTTGTGAAGAATCTTTCCACACTTTAAGGAATGCTTTAACAAAATCACCCATTTTGATTTATCCCGATTTCAATCAAGAATTTTTTGTTACATGTGATGCTAGTGATACAGCAATTGGTGCAGTTTTATCGCAAAGATCAAATAACCTGGATTGTCCGATCGCTTTCTGTAGCCGTACCCTTAACAAGGCTGAAAAAAATTACGCGACAATAGAGAAGGAATTGTTGGCAATTGTTTGGGGTGTGGAACACTTTCGACCTTATCTCTATGGTCGTCCATTCCTTATTTACACCGATCATAGACCCTTAATGTGGCTTACCAAAAGCGATCCATGTTCCAGATTAATCCGTTGGCGAATTCGATTAGACGAGTATGATTATAAAATTTTGTATAAACCAGGAAAATCGAACACGAATGCCGATGCACTCAGCCGGGTCGTGATTCCTAATGCAACCAACTATTTTGATGTTGACGTTTTAACTCGATCTCAAACTTCTTCCAAACTCAACAAATCGACCGAAAGCATTGCTGAATTACCCCAGCAGTCGTCAACCAATCCTGCACATTCAAATGATAACTCAGACCTATCCACTTCCTTAGTTTTTCCGCCGTCTGAAGGAATACCGAAGACGGAACCAACCGAAATAAAAAACGAGGAAGAAATAGTGCAAGTTATTCAGGAATTTCATAACTCCCCCTGCGGAGGACATCAAGGAATACAACGGACGTATTTACGTCTTAAAAATTTTTATAAGTTTCCTAAAATGTATCAAAGGATCGAGAACTATATCAACCAATGTGAGCTTTGCCAAAAGAACAAACACTCGAGGAAGGTAAAAATTCCAATGAAACTTACGACAACTTCCAACAAACCATTCGAAAAGGTATTTTTAGATATTGTAGGACCCCTACTACCTTCATTCAATCACAACAAGTACATTTTAACCATGCAAGACGATTTAACAAAATTTTCCGTAGCATGTCCATTAGAAACACAGGAGGCAAATGAAGTTGCAAAAGTTTTTGTGGAACAGTTCATATGTATTTTTGGAATACCTCAATCCATATTGACTGACCAAGGATCCAACTTTATGAGTCAGATGTTCACAAATGTTTGTAAGCTGCTCAAAATCAAAAAACTTCATACAACAGCTTATCATCCGGAGTCGAATGGGGCTTTGGAGAGATCGCATAAAACCTTAGGCGAATACCTCAGGAATTTCTCACAAAACGACCCTCTCCAGTGGGATCAGTGGTTACCATATAGTATGTTCACCTATAATACTACCCCTCATTCAACTACAAAAATTATGCCGTTCGAATTAATATTTGGAATGAAACCTTCAATCCCACATTCCTTGCAGCAATCGACAGATATTATATACTCGACGGTGATGAAGAATTTCCTAAAAAATTCCTAAAACTAAAACGTTTGATAGTATTAGTAAATCATTCAACAATTGATTTTAAATAGGCAGTCAATCAAATAATTGAAAATGTAAATCAATATTGATTTGATAATAAAAGAAACAAGACAAAAAAAAATTAAGTTCAAACAATAAATAAATAAGAATTTACCAACAAAATATTTTAACATAAAAATTCTATCCGCATCAAGTGAAAAAATTTAATTTATTATACAAAAGGTTTATTTATAGGATCGCAAAATTGCAAATTATATTTATTTACTTAAGCGCAATCAATACTTCGATTCCACAAATCTTATTCCAGGACGGGTAATCCATGTGGTTAATATTTTTAGGAAGCACTAGGTCCATTTAATCCTTAGCCAAAATATAAAAATATTCTATTGGGGCTATCGGGGATAAATTTGATGAGGAAACCGTACATTGAACGTTTATTTGATTCACATGAGCGCGATCCATACTTCGATTCCACAAATTTTATTCCAGGACGGGTCATCCATGTGGCTAATATTTTTAGGAAGCACTAGGTCCATTTAATCCTTAGCCAAAATATAAAAATATTCTATTGGGGCTATCGGGGATAAATTTGATGAGGAAACCGTACATTGAACGTTTATTTGATTTACATGAGCGCGATCCATACTTCGATTCCATAAATCTTATTCCAGGACGGGTCATCTATGTGGATAATATTTTTAGGAAGCACTAGGTCCATTTAGTCCTTAGCCAAAATATAAAAATATTCTATTGGGGCTATCGGGGATAAATTTGATGAGGAAACCGTACATTGAACGTTTATTTGATTCACATGAGCGCGATCCATACTTCGATTCCACAAATTTGTTTCCAGGACGGGTCATCCATGTGGATAATATTTTTAGGAAGCACTAGGTCCATTTAGTCCTTAGCCAAAATATAAAAATATTCTATTGGGGCTATCGGGGATAAATTTGATGAGGAAACCGTACATTGAACGTTTATTTGATTCACATGAGCGCGATCCATACTTCGATTCCACAAATTTGTTTCCAGGACGGGTCATCCATGTGGATAATATTTTTAGGAAGCACTAGGTCCATTTAGTCCTTAGCCAAAATATAAAAATATTCTATTGGGGCTATCGGGGATAAATTTGATGAGGAAACCGTACATTGAACGTTTATTTGATTCACATGAGCGCGATCCATACTTCGATTCCACAAATTTTATTCCAGGACGGGTCATCCATGTGGCTAATATTTTTAGGAAGCACTAGGTCCATTTAATCCTTAGCCAAAATATAAAAATATTCTATTGGGGCTATCGGGGATAAATTTGATGAGGAAACCGTACATTGAACGTTTATTTGATTCACATGAGCGCGATCCATACTTCGATTCCACAAATTTGTTTCCAGGACGGGTCATCCATGTAGATAATATTTTAAGGAAGCACTAGGTCCATTTAGTCCTTAGCCAAAATATAAAAATATTCTATTGGGGCTATCGGGGATAAATTTGATGAGGAAACCGTACATTGAACGTTTATTTGATTCACATGAGCGCGATCCATACTTCGATTCCACAAATTTTATTCCAGGACGGGTCATCCATGTGGCTAATATTTTTAGGAAGCACTAGGTCCATTTAATCCTTAGCCAAAATATAAAAATATTCTATTGGGGCTATCGGGGATAAATTTGATGAGGAAACCGTACATTGAACGTTTATTTGATTTACATGAGCGCGATCCATACTTCGATTCCATAAATCTTATTCCAGGACGGGTCATCTATGTGGATAATATTTTTAGGAAGCACTAGGTCCATTTAGTCCTTAGCCAAAATATAAAAATATTCTATTGGGGCTATCGAGGATAAATTTGATGAGGAAACCGTACATTGAACGTTTATTTGATTCACATGAGCGCGATCCATACTTCGATTCCACAAATTTGTTTCCAGGACGGGTCATCCATGTGGATAATATTTTTAGAAAGCACTAGGTCCATTTAGTCCTTAGCCAAAATATAAAAATATTCTATTGGGGCTATCGGGGATAAATTTGATGAGGAAACCGTACATTGAACGTTTATTTGATTCACATGAGCGCGATCCATACTTCGATTCCACAAATTTGTTTCCAGGACGGGTCATCCATGTGGATAATATTTTTAGGAAGCACTAGGTCCATTTAGTTCTTAGCCAAAATATAAAAATATTCTATTGGGGCTATCGGGGATAAATTTGATGAGGAAACCGTACATTGAACGTTTATTTGATTTACATGAGCGCGATCCATACTTCGATTCCATAAATCTTATTCCAGGACGGGTCATCTATGTGGATAATATTTTTAGGAAGCACTAGGTCCATTTAGTCCTTAGCCAAAATATAAAAATATTCTATTGGGGCTATCGAGGATAAATTTGATGAGGAAACCGTACATTGAACGTTTATTTGATTCACATGAGCGCGAACCATACTTCGATTCCACAAATTTGTTTCCAGGACGGGTCATCCATGTGGATAATATTTTTAGGAAGCACTAGGTCCATTTAAACCTTAGCCAAAATATAAAAATATTCTATTGGGGCTATCGGGGATAAATTTGATGAGGAAACCGTACATTGAACGTTTATTTGATTCACATGAGCGCGATCCATACTTCGATTCCACAAATTTGTTTCCAGGACGGGTCATTTATGTGGATAATATTTTAAGGAAGCACTAGGTCCATTTAGTCCTTAGCCAAAATATAAAAATATTCTATTCGGGCTATCGGGGATAAATTTGATGAGGAAACCGTACATTGAACGTTTATTTGATTCACATGAGCGCGATCCATACTTCGATTCCACAAATTTTATTCCAGGACGGGTCATCCATGTGGCTAATATTTTTAGGAAGCACTAGGTCCATTTAATCCTTAGCCAAAATATAAAAATATTCTATTGGGGCTATCGAGGATAAATTTGATGAGGAAACCGTACATTGAACGTTTATTTGATTCACATGAGCGCGATCCATACTTCGATTCCACAAATCTTATTCCAGGACGGGTCACCTATGTGGATAATATTTTTAGGAAGCACTAGGTCCATTTAATCCTTAGCCAAAATATAAAAATATTCTATTGGGGCTATCGGGGATAAATTTGATGAGGAAACCGTACATTGAACGTTTATTTGATTTACATGAGCGCGATCCATACTTCGATTCCATAAATCTTATTCCAGGACGGGTCATCTATGTGGATAATATTTTTAGGAAGCACTAGGTCCATTTAGTCCTTAGCCAAAATATAAAAATATTCTATTGGGGCTATCGAGGATAAATTTGATGAGGAAACCGTACATTGAACGTTTATTTGATTCACATGAGCGCGATCCATACTTCGATTCCACAAATCTTATTCCAGGACGGGTCATCCATGTGGCTAATATTTTTAGGAAGCACTAGGTCCATTTAATCCTTAGCCAAAATATAAAAATATTCTATTGGGGCTGTCGGGGATAAATTTGATGAGGAAACCGTACATTGAACGTTTATTTGATTCACATGAGCGCGATCCATACTTCGATTCCACAAATCTTATTCCAGGACGGGTCATCTATGTGGATAATATTTTTAGGAAGCACTAGGTCCATTTAGTCCTTAGCCAAAATATAAAAATATTCTATTGGGGCTATCGAGGATAAATTTGATGAGGAAACCGCACATTGAACGTTTATTTGATTCACATGAGCGCGATCCATACTTCGATTCCACAAATCTTATTCCAGGACGGGTCATCCATGTGGCTAATATTTTTAGGAAGCACTAGGTCCATTCAATCCTTAGCCAAAATATAAAAATATTCTATTGGGGCTATCGGGGATAAATTTGATGAGGAAACCGTACATTGAACGTTTATTTGATTCACATGAGCGCGATCCATACTTCGATTCCACAAATTTGTTTCCAGGACGGGTCATCTATGTGGATAATATTTTTAGGAAGCACTAGGTCCATTTAATCCTTAGCCAAAATATAAAAATATTCTATTGGGGCTATCGAGGATAAATTTGATGAGGAAACCGTACATTGAACGTTTATTTGATTCACATGAGCGCGATCCATACCTCGATTCCACAAATCTTATTCCAGGACGGGTCATCCATGTGGCTAATATTTTTAGGAAGCACTAGGTCCATTCAAACCTTAGCCAAAATATAAAAATATTCTATTGGGGCTATCGGGGATAAATTTGATGAGGAAACCGTACATTGAACGTTTATTTGATTCACATGAGCGCGATCCATACTTCGATTCCACAAATTTGTTTCCAGGACGGGTCATCCATGTGGATAATATTTTTAGGAAGCACTAGGTCCATTTAGTCCTTAGCCAAAATATAAAAATATTCTATTGGGGCTATCGGGGATAAATTTGATGAGGAAACCGTACATTGAACGTTTATTTGATTCACATGAGCGCGATCCATACTTCGATTCCACAAATTTTATTCAAGGACGGGTCATCCATGTGGCTAATATTTTTAGGAAGCACTAGGTCCATTTAATCCTTAGCCAAAATATAAAAATATTCTATTGGGGCTATCGGGGATAAATTTGATGAGGAAACCGTACATTGAACGTTTATTTGATTCACATGAGCGCGATCCATACTTCGATTCCACAAATTTTATTCCAGGACGGGTCATCCATGTGGCTAATATTTTTAGGAAGCACTAGGTCCATTTAATCCTTAGCCAAAATATAAAAATATTCTATTGGGGCTATCGAGGATAAATTTGATGAGGAAACCGTACATTGAACGTTTATTTGATTCACATGAGCGCGATCCATACTTCGATTCCACAAATCTTATTCCAGGACGGGTCATCCATGTGGATAATATTTTAAGGAAGCACTAGGTCCATTTAGTCCTTAGCCAAAATATAAAAATATTCTATTGGGGCTATCGGGGATAAATTTGATGAGGAAACCGTACATTGAACGTTTATTTGATTCACATGAACGCGATCCATACTTCGATTCCACAAATTTGTTTCCAGGACGGGTCATCCATGTGGCTAATATTTTTAGGAAGCACTAGGTCCATTCAATCCTTAGCCAAAATATAAAAATATTCTATTGGGGCTATCGAGGATAAGTTTGATGAGGAAACCGTACATTGAACGTTTATTTGATTCCCATGAGCGCGATCCATACTTCGATTCCACAAATCTTATTCCAGGACGGGTCATCCATGTGGATAATATTTTTAGGAAGCACTAGGTCCATTTAGTCCTTAGCCAAAATATAAAAATATTCTATTGGGGCTATCGGGGATAAATTTGATGAGGAAACCGTACATTGAACGTTTATTTGATTCACATGAGCGCGATCCATACTTCGATTCCACAAATTTTATTCCAGGACGGGTCATCCATGTGGATAATATTTTTAGGAAGCACTAGGTCCATTTAATCCTTAGCCAAAATATAAAAATATTCTATTGGGGCTATCGGGGATAAATTTGATGAGGAAACCGTACATTGAACGTTTATTTGATTCACATGAGCGCGATCCATACTTCGATTCCACAAATCTTATTCCAAGACGGGTCATCCATGTGGCTAATATTTTTAGGAAGCACTAGGTCCATTTAATCCTTAGCCAAAATATAAAAATATTCTATTGGGGCTATCGAGGATAAATTTGATGAGGAAACCGTACATTGAACGTTTATTTGATTCACATGAGCGCGATCCATACTTCGATTCCACAAATCTTATTCCAGGACGGGTCATCCATGTGGATAATATTTTTAGGAAGCACTAGGTCCATTTAGTCCTTAGCCAAAATATAAAAATATTCTATTGGGGCTATCGGGGATAAATTTGATGAGGAAACCGTACATTGAACGTTTATTTGATTCACATGAGCGCGATCCATACTTCGATTCCACAAATCTTATTCCAGGACGGGTCATCTATGTGGATAATATTTTTAGGAAGCACTAGGTCCATTTAATCCTTAGCCAAAATATAAAAATATTCTATTGGAGCTATCGAGGATAAATTTGATGAGGAAACCGTACATTGAACGTTTATTTGATTCACATGAGCGCGATCCATACTTCGATTCCACAAATCTTATTCCAGGACGGGTCACCTATGTGGATAATATTTTTAGGAAGCACTAGGTCCATTTAATCCTTAGCCAAAATATAAAAATATTCTATTGGGGCTATCGGGGATAAATTTGATGAGGAAACCGTACATTGAACGTTTATTTGATTCACATGAGCGCGATCCATACTTCGATTCCACAAATCTTATTCCAGGACTGGTCATCTATGTGGATAATATTTTTAGGAAGCACTAGGTCCATTTAATCCTTAGCCAAAATATAAAAATATTCTATTGGGGCTATCGGGGATAAATTTGATGAGGAAACCGTACATTGAACGTTTATTTGATTCACATGAGCGCGATCCATACTTCGATTCCACAAATTTGTTTCCAGGACGGGTCATCCATGTGGATAATATTTTTAGGAAGCACTAGGTCCATTTAGTCCTTAGCCAAAATATAAAAATATTCTATTGGGGCTATCGGGGATAAATTTGATGAGGAAACCGTACATTGAACGTTTATTTGATTCACATGAGCGCGATCCATACTTCGATTCCACAAATCTTATTCCAGGACGGGTCATCCATGTGGCTAATATTTTTAGGAAGCACTAGGTCCATTTAATCCTTAGCCAAAATATAAAGATATTCTATTGGGACTATCGAGGATAAATTTGATGAGGAAACCGTACATTGAACGTTTATTTGATTCACATGAGCGCGATCCATACTTCGATTCCACAAATCTTATTCCAGGACGGGTCATCTATGTGGATAATATTTTTAGGAAGCACTAGGTCCATTTAGTCCTTAGCCAAAATATAAAAATATTCTATTGGGGCTATCGGGGATAAATTTGATGAGGAAACCGTACATTGAACGTTTATTTGATTCACATGAGCGCGATCCATACTTCGATTCCACAAATTTTATTCCAGGACGGGTCATCCATGTGGCTAATATTTTTAGGAAGCACTAGGTCCATTTAATCCTTAGCCAAAATATAAAAATATTCTATTGGGGCTATCGAGGATAAATTTGATGAGGAAACCATACATTGAACGTTTATTTGATTCACATGAGCGCGATCCATACTTCGATTCCACAAATCTTATTCCAGGACGGATCATCCATGTGGATAATATTTTTAGGAAGCACTAGGTCCATTTAGTCCTTAGCCAAAATATAAAAATATTCTATTGGGGCTATCGGGGATAAATTTGATGAGGAAACCGTACATTGAACGTTTATTTGATTCACATGAGCGCGATCAATACTTCGATTCCACAAATCTTATTCCAGGACGGGTCATCCATGTGGCTAATATTTTTAGCAAGCACTAGGTCCATTCAATCCTTAGCCAAAATATAAAGATATTCTATTGGGACTATCGAGGATAAATTTGATGAGGAAACCGTACATTGAACGTTTATTTGATTCACATGAGCGCGATCCATACCTCGATTCCACAAATTTTATTCCAGGACGGGTCATCCATGTGGCTAATATTTTTTTGAAGCACTAGGTCCATTTAATCCTTAGCCAAAATATAAAAATATTCTATTGGGGCTATCGAGGATAAATTTGATGAGGAAACCATACATTGAACGTTTATTTGATTCACATGAGCGCGATCCATACTTCGATTCCACAAATCTTATTCCAGGACGGGTCATCCATGTGGATAATATTTTTAGGAAGCACTAGGTCCATTTAGTCCTTAGCCAAAATATAAAAATATTCTATTGGGGCTATCGGGGATAAATTTGATGAGGAAACCGTACATTGAACGTTTATTTGATTCACATGAGCGCGATCCATACTTCGATTCCACAAATTTTATTCCAGGACGGGTCATCCATGTGGCTAATATTTTTAGGAAGCACTAGGTCCATTTAATCCTTAGCCAAAATATAAAAATATTCTATTGGGGCTATCGAGGATAAATTTGATGAGGAAACCATACATTGAACGTTTATTTGATTCACATGAGCGCGATCCATACTTCGATTCCACAAATCTTATTCCAGGACGGGTCATCCATGTGGATAATATTTTTAGGAAGCACTAGGTCCATTTAATCCTTAGCCAAAATATAAAAATATTCTATTGGGGCTATCGGGGATAAATTTGATGAGGAAACACGAAACATTGAACGTTTATTTGATTCACATGAGCGCGATCCATACTTCGATTCCACAAATCTTATTCCAGGACGGGTCATCCATGTGGCAAATATTTTTAGGAAGCACTAGGTTCATTTAATCCTTAGCCAAAATATAAAAATATTCTATTGGGGCTATCGAGGATAAATTTGATGAGGAAACCATACATTGAACGTTTATTACGTAGAACAGTTGACTAATCAAAATAAACATCTGGCTCATCAAAATAAACTATGCATTTCAACCAAATTCCTGGCCTCAAGACAACGTGATGAACTAACTACAGAATTTGGCGTCCACAACAATGTCACAATGTGCTGTTACATACCTAAAACAAACATAGCTGTGGTTCCCTTATTCACGCTTCATTATGACAAAAATATAAGTGGTGTAAAAAATAAGCCTGATATTATAAATTATTATAATGCAACGAAAAGAGCAGTGGATACGATGGATAAAATGCTGGACGAATATACCACAGAACGCCGTACTAAGAGATGGTCAGTTGCGTTTTTTTACAACATGATGGATGTCGCTGCATTAGCTACGCATATAATTTATTCATCGAACAACCCTGAGTTGTCAAGGAGATAACATTTGTAGGATGCAAATCGCTTGCAATGCCATCAATTGAAAAACGAGCAGCAACGCCATTTATATATCGAAACTTTAACACACGAAACGGATTGGATGCAATGTTGATGCGGAAAATAGGAGAGGTATCTAATCATTTCTATCCCCATCTTCTGGTTCTAGTCCGTCTCTAGTTCTAAAAGATAGAGATAAAACAGGTCGCCTGAAACATAAAGGTTTAATTGCTTTATATGCCGGAAAGACTCAAAACGACGACCCGCCAGAAAGGCATGTCACTATTGTGTTAAATCAGTATGTGCAAAACATTGTCAGGAGTTTATTAAATGCTGGAATTACCCATAAATTACTTAATACCTTGTTTCTTTGTTAAATAATATGGAGTGAGCATATATGTATTATAATATTAATAAGTTTCATAGATTTAAATATTAATTAATTAAATTTTTGTTGAATTGGTTGTTTTGAATTAAAATAAAATATACTGAATTTAGCTGTAAACAATAATATTACATTTGCTAACCTGAATTTTATTTCACCATCTATCATTTAGCATCTATGTTTAACTCAAAATTACCATTAATCTGATACTTTCCATACTAAGACTGTGTCCGAATTGTGTGATAAATATTTTCTAGCACAAATATTTGGCACTAACTTGAAAAACTTTCTCTTCCGGTAATTTTTTTTCAAGTTGCTGCCCGAATTCTGTGATAATTTTTTGGTAAAAATTCCCCACCCTCAGTTTTAATTTTAAGTTGATAATTTTGAATTTAATCATGATAAGATTAAGATTAAGTTATACATTATTAAAAACACTTGAAATAATAAATCCAGTTATATTTATTTAATTATAACTTTGTATTGAACTATTTAAAAATCAAAATACAATGATATTGTGAAATATTTAACCTTAAGTCCATTTCTTTTACATAATAAACAGCTTCTAATCATAATCAATGCCCTAAACAAGTATATTCGATAATTTCCATCCGAATAAATTTTCACTTATCTGTGAAAAACTATTATGCTCGCTCATAGACTATGGTTATTCGTGTGTCTTCGATATTTCCACAAAGTTTGTACTAAAAAATATTTATCATACAATTCGGACACAGTCTTAATGTATAGAAAAATTAACGACATACCCTGGTATGTCATGTTGTGAAGTTGTTCGCTGCTCGTGTTGACACAAAGATTATTCATTTAAGCACGTGTATTTATTCACTTAAATTTGGATCATTGGTCCTTTCACTGTAAACAGAACATAACAGGCATTCTCCACCAGTGGTAATTTGGCTTCATTTACTATTAAATTATAAAATCTCAGAGAACGCGTAGCATTACAACGTAAACCTTAGATAACCTTTTTGCTTGTCTATTTGTGGGTGTTTGGTTGAATTTATTCAAAAAATAAAAATTAACACCTGATCTTTAGTTGATTTTTTTATTACACAACTTTAACGTAAGGCAAAGCTTCAAAAATAATAAAAATTTACTATAATTTTGAATATCCGTAGATAATAAATAAAATACTATTAACATAATATAGTTTGTGTTTAGAAAAATTAAATAAATAATTCTAGCTTCGTATTATAAATGTACGCTATATTAGTTTATTATGAAATTTATAATAATATTCATAAACAAACTTTCAAAAATTTGAAAAAACTACCTACGTATTTATTTAGTGAGTAAAACCATATATTTGGTAAAACATTGCGAACGAAAAGAAAAAACTAAAGTAGTTTTGAGAATTCTCTCATTTTTGTTACTCGTAGTTTCATTGTATTACATAACAGTTCAATACCTTTCAAAATAGTATCGGTTATTAATTGGTACATTTATTGAAATTTGGAGCCATGAAAACTAATAATCGTAATAAATTTAAAAAAATAAAAAAAGATTCTTTAGTTAAGTTTAATAAAGATAATGTACGGCTTGCCGTCGAAACTGTTTTTCATAATGTTTTAAACCCTGTAATTCCAAGAAGT
The DNA here is from genome assembly GCA_932526605.1 of Nephrotoma flavescens. Classification (NCBI taxonomy): domain Eukaryota; kingdom Metazoa; phylum Arthropoda; class Insecta; order Diptera; family Tipulidae; genus Nephrotoma; species Nephrotoma flavescens. Next base: position 222,496,604 of record OW052222.1, on the reverse strand, counting down.
TCAACGCCTACAACGCAAAAATTATGTGATTTTTTAAATGTTAGAAATTCGAAAAAGAATCGCCATACAATTTATAGAATCTGGAAAAAGTGTGCAATATTTCAAGAAAGCAGAAGTCAAGTCAATTCGGATATAAGTCCTAAAAAAACAGAATCAATTGAAAAGAATTGTAAACCAGATAATCTCGAACTTGATTATTATGCAAAACAAAAACAAGACATTAATGGCTGTCCTTCTTTATTTATTAACGAAAGCTATACGATTGAAACCCTTCCCATTATAATCGAAACTGCTCCGCTGGATAAATGGCTCAAACGAGGTCTGATGAATATTTCAATCGACATTTCGCAAAAATGGTCAAATGAAGCACTAAGAAATAGCATAGTCGACGCGCTAATTGTTTCGGGAAATCCTTGCGTACTTTGTTTTAAAACTATTAACGTAAACGTAAAAGACAACAATGTGGTTGTTTATGCCCACTGTAAATATTCAAATCACAACCAAAAATATAAATTTGTTATTTTAAGTGGAAAAATTTTAGAATATTATACTATTGGCGATGACTTAAATTTCCACGGTGATATTAAGGAGTTTACTCAATTAAGGGGGGAAAAGCGCGATATACTTAAAAATGTCATGAAATACGAATACGCCAACGGGACATATTTAAATCAATTTGAAAGTATTGATGTACCCCTCTTGGAGGCAGGTAATACTCAAAAAATTGTGAAACCCGGTAACTTAAGAAAAGCGCGATCGGAAAAGCTATCGGAAAAAGATTTAATATTAAAATGTGATATAGCAGATGCTAATCATCGATTTTCTACCCAATCTGGTGATGAGTACATTTATAGCTTTTCCAATCCATTATATATAATACTAATGAGAAAGACCAACCTTCAAATTTTATCTGAAGTTCAAGTTTGCATTCATATAGATGCCACTGGTGGGTTGATTAGAAAACCAGTATGTTGCAACAATCACTCGAAAACCAGAATTTTATATTACGCGTGCGTAATTAAAATTCATGACCACATTGTTCCAGTCGCAGAGCTAATATCCTGTCGGCATGATACTGCAGCAATCGGAAATTTTCTAAAATTCTTTAAATTTGAAATTGAACACGCCACACCAAAAGTACCCCTTCCAAAATACTTTGTTACTGATTGGTCGCGGGTTTTTGTAAATGCAATTCTGCATGAATTCAATATAACTACAATTTCTAATTATTTAAAAGTATCATATGACACAATTTTAAATCGAAATGTAAATACCAATGTCGTAGGTGTGTTTTTTTGTTGTTCTCACTTCGCTGCAATAATTATTCGGCAAATAAAATCTAAAATTCCGAAATGTTCAAAAAAATTGAAAGATTTTATAATGATTATATTCTTTTTGATCTTAGATTCCAAAAATTTAATTGAAATAGACCGTTTATTTACCATATTTTGTATAGTTACAGTATCAAAGTTTAAAAACGAAATGTTTCAATCCGCTTATAGCGAGTTTCTGCAGAAAGTTGAGAGCAATATATGTGACCTTGATTATGACAGCTTTGATAAGGACACGCAGCCTGCTGATGATGAACCCAACGATGATTACCAAATTAATTACAGTACCGATTCGCCATTTTATAATCGTTTTTTCCAGATCATGAAAAGCACGATTAAAGAAATTAAAAATTCGAAAGATTCACACGATGAAAATGAATATTTCGCAAAAGATTTTGCAATATTTTGTACGAAAAAATATTTTACATATTTGCCATTATGGGGAACCGTATACTTGCAGCATTTTGGTAAGAATCAGAGAATATCGAACGCAATAGTTGAGAATTGGTTCAATTTGCTAAAAAATAATTTAATAAACAATCCGAATATGAAACTGGGCCGTTTTATAGATGTTATTCGAGAAAAAACGAAAGGTATTCAAATGGCTGCAAACATGGCGCCTCATTTAAAATCTCGTAAGCTAACGAGAAATCAAATCAAAAACTTCAAAGTTACCGAATCACCCAAAGATAAACGACTTTTAGATGACGAGAAAAACCCAAACGACCATAATTTGGAAGAGAATTAGGGTAAAAAAATTAGAACACCAAAATCTAAATACTCGGGAAAACTGGCACTGTCTAATTATTTAACTCCACAGAGAAAGAAATTAGCCCAATTTCAGCAAAGTAAATATTTCGATAAAATGACAACGAAAAATTTTTGTATAAAAATTTTTAAGCGTTCTTTTCCAGGCTTTGGTGTAGTAACATTGAACAATTTTTGTTTCTCCTCTCTTAGCGGGACCAATTATGTATCATTCGATGCAATTCATGTAACGGCGTCTTTATTATTATTAGAAACCAATGATATATGTTTAGACCTTTATCAATCGTTACAGATATTAGGAAGCGTCAAATATAAACCCGAATCGTTGCACAAAAACACCGAGCTACGAATTTGCCAAGGTAAAAAAAATATTTACATTCCCTACTGCAAAAATAATAATCACTGGATACTTGTAATTATTAACATGGATGACGAGTTTATAAGTAGTTATGATCCTTTATGTCCTGGGAAAATTGATTCAAATATAGTTAAAAAAGCGCAATATTTTGTGGACGAATTAAGAAAAGAATTAAATTTGCACAAAAAAAATTTCCGAGTTAAACCTCGTTACAATTTTCCGATACAACGAGATAGTTTTAATTGCGGCCCATTAATAATTTACGGGATTGAAATGGAGTCATTAAACAAATATCAGGCCGAAATACATTCTGAAGTAGATCATGAGTACGAATTGGGATTGAAAAAGTATCGAAAATTCCTCCAAAATATTATTATAGATAATTCTGAAGCCATTATAGATAATTGTCTAGTTTGTTTCGATGATCTGAAACCAGAAGACGCGACCTTTGGCTGTGAAATTTGCAAACGTAAAATACATGTACATTGTAATGTACACAATATTATTTCAATGTCAAAATGTTTGTTTTGCAATTAATCAAAATGATATACAAAAAAACAAAAAAAAAAGTAAAAAAAAACAAAAAAAAAATCAAAAAATTAAAAAAAAACAAAAAATAAGAAAAATGAATTCGCCGCAAAAATACGTAACCTTGGTCTTTTTGTACTTATATAAAAGGGGTATACAGGTACCTACCCACAAAAACACTTTGTATGTAAGAAAAAACTTTGAAATTATTGAGCATAACTTTATATTTTTATTTATTTCTTTTCTTTTTTCTTTTTTTCTTTGCTTTTCTTTTCTTGCATAACGAATAGTATTTTAATGTCAATTTTATTGTGATTCATTTTCCAACGTTTCCCAGCCTAATTTCTTATACAGTTAAATACAGTCCGTTCGTCGTTTTGTCCGTCCATACTTTCCGATTCTGTACTTCCAAATATCGACCTGGTTTGTTAGTTTTTCTTTCATTAAGTAATTAGAACAAATTTTTAAATACAATCACATTTCAGAAACTTGTTAAAATATATTTGGTCTTATTTGGAAGTGGGGGGCAAAGTCCGATATTCATACCTCCTCGTGGTGCTCCCTGGGTAACTCCAAGTGAATAAGGCAATGTGGGGAGAGAGGTTACGTGAAATCTGTTACAATGAATTTGAATGATAACTAAATGCAACGGCGGTTAGGCCCGTTTTCTTCAGTAATAATCGATTTGTGTCAATTAATTTAATTTCGAAAAGTGAGTAGAAAATGATTAAAATTCGTGGTTGAAGACCTACGATTCGAACACAACACCTTACGTTCCGTAATCATTTTTTTTACAGTTTGTGCTACCAGGCTGTATGAAAATTTCATACGGATAGTACACGATAATTTACTACAATTTGAATCAAATATATCCTCTTCAGTATGAATCTATACAATAAAATAATATAACTGTGACATATTGGGTTGGATAAGATTGGTTAAAGGGTTATAAAGATTGTTTCATATCGAGGTATAGAATTTTAAATTTGTCATTTCATAATGAATAGATTCATGCCAAAGCAACCTTTGCAAATTGTTCAAATATAATTTGAAAATAATGGTTCATTTCGTGAAAAACGTTGAGCAATAAATCTATTTTATGGTCGACATAATCATCCATATCAAGGTGTCTAAGGATTAAATAGACCCAGTGCTTCCTAAAAATAATAGCCATATGGATGACCCGTCCTGGAAACAAATTTGTGGAATCGAAGTATTGATCGCGCTTAAGTGAATAAATTCACGTTCAATGTAATGTTTCCTCGTCACATTTATCCCCGAAAGCCCCAATAGAATACTTTTATACTTTGGCTAAGGATTAAATGGACCTAGTGCCTCCTAAAAATATTAGCCACATGGATGACCCGTCCTGGAAACAAATTTGTTGAATCGAAGTATTGATCACGCTTAAGTGAATAAATTCACGTTCAATGTAAGGTTTCCTCGTCACATTTATCCCCGAAAGCCCCAATAGAATACTTTTATACTTTGGCTAAGGATAAAATGGACCTAGTTCCCCCTAAAAATATAAGCCACATGGATGACCCGCCCTGGAAACAAATTTGTGGAATCGAAGTATTGATCGCGCTTAAGTGAATAAATTCACGTTCAATGTAATGTTTCCTCGTCACATTTATCCCCGAAAGCCCCAATAGAATACTTTTATACTTTGGCTAAGGATTAAATGTACCTAGTGCTTCCTAAAAATATTAGCCAAATGGATGACCCGTCCTGGAAACAAATTTGTGGAATCGAAGTATTGATCGCGCTTAAGTGAATAAATTCACGTTCAATGTAATGTTTCCTCGTCACATTTATCCCCGAAAGCCCCAATAGAATACTTTTATACTTTGGCTAAGGATTAAATGGACCTAGTGCCTCCTAAAAATGTTAGCCACATGGATGACCCGTCCTGGAAACAAATTTGTGGAATCGAAGTATTGATCGCGCTTAAGTGAATAAATTCACGTTCAATATAATGTTTCCTCGTCACATTTATCCCCGAAAGCCCCAATAGAATACTTTTATACTTTGGCTAAGGATTAAATGGGCCTAGTACCTCCTAAAAATATTAACCACATGGATGACCCGTCCTGGAAACAAATTTGTGGAATCGAAGTATTGATCGCGCTTAAGTGAATAAGTACACGTTCAATGTAAGGTTTCCTCGTCACATTTATCCCCGAAAGCCCCAATAGAATACTTTTATACTTTGGCTAAAGATTAAATGTACCTAGTGCATCCTAAAAATATTAACCACATGGATGACCCGTCCTGGAAACAAATTTGTGGAATCGAAGTATTGATCGCGCTTAAGTGAATAAATTCACGTTCAATATAATGTTTCCTCGTCACATTTATCCCCGAAAGCCCCAATAGAATACTTTTATACTTTGGCTAAGGATTAAATGGGCCTAGTACCTCCTAAAAATATTAGCCACATGGATGACCCGTCCTGGAAACAAATTTGTGGATCGAAGTATTGATCGCGCTTAAGTGAATAAATTCACGTTCAATGTAATGTTTCCTCGACACATTTATCCCCGAAAGCCCCAATAGAATACTTTTATACTTTGGCTAAGGATTAAATGGACCTAGTGCATCCTAAAAATATTAACCACATGGATGACCCGTCCTGGAAACAAATTTGTGGAATCGAAGTATTGATCCCGAAAGCCCCAATAGAATCCTTTTATACTTTAGCTAAGAATTAAATGGACCTAGTGCTTCCTAAAAATATTAGCCACATGGATGATCCTTCCTGGAAACAAATTTGTGGAGTCGAAGTATTGATCGCACTCAAGTGAGTAAATAAACTTTCAATGTATGGTTTTTATTCATCATATATTTTCTCGTAGTTGCACAAATTATCAAATTGGAGCACTGCAAGTAATATCAACCAACTCAACAAGAACTTAATGAAGGATTCAATATTACGCAACCCGTTGCAGCATTTGTTAAACCCTCGGAATTTTTTTTATCAAACTCGTATAAGTCGAAAAAAATGTTTATAGAAAGGAACCTCACACCACTGAAAAATCCGTCAATAAATTTTTATGAAATTAGGATTCATTGTACTCACCTTCTGACACTCGAGAAACCTCACGAATTTTTAATTGAAATATTTCTAGCAGAAACAAATATACAATCAATGTCGATTCCTGTCTCTCCTGTTACACATTGACCAATTTTATGACCAGAAACTCGTTCGAGTGTTTTTCGAAACTCAAATACAAAACATAACAACATTCATTCTACTTGTTGTTCATTTTAATATCTTAGATATAAATTAAATTAATAAGATAGATTATATAGAGAAGAGAAATTGCGTTGATAATGTTTTATTCTTCAATATTGGATCAATTATTTGATCGTGCAGGTCATCTTTTTTCGTATAGCATATTCACTAATACTTAGACATATTTTCAGATTTAGGAAAAAATTCATTTTACTATATAGGCTTGTGAAGTATTTCCTAAACTATTCCTAATTTTTTGTTTTTGTTTTTAGGAAATATTTAGGAAAAAGTTCACGCGCATATATACTCGTACGACGACTATCTCTCCGAACTCAAATACAGGCTACGTCAGTCCCACAGCATAGCTAGACAAAATATTTTAGAGTACAAGGACAAATCGAAGGAACTCTACGATCGAAAAACTAAGCCTTTTACTTTTAATGTTGGAGATTTAATTTTACTAAAGAATGAATCTACTGGTAGGAAGGGAGAACTTTCATGTATTTGGTTGGGACCCTACCCTGTCATAGACACACCAACCACCGAAAACTCTACAATTCGGGTGGGAAAATCATTAAAAACAGTACACAATAATAGAATAAAATTATTTAAATAAATATACCGTGTATTGTCAAAACCTTTCCAACAATTTAACAAATTATAAATTAAAATGATGCAACTATATTCACTAAAATTTTGTTCATGAATAATTAAAGGTTGCAAAATGAATATGTATATATCCTAGTATGTAGTGTTTACTTTAATTCTATGAATACTTACAAAATATTATATTTGGATTAATAATGAAATATCTCAATTTAAAATTATAGTTAAGAACAAATTAAATATGTATTAGTTTCTAAATTTATTAAAATAACAAAAAAAAAAAAAAAAAAATATTATCATAACATACAATCTTAGCCTCACACCATGTTAAGTTTCAACAAAAGATCATCCTCTAACAAGGATAATCCTTTGTTTTAAGGGGGGAGGTGTAGTGAAGTCACTGAACGAACCCCAAATTAAAAAAAAAAAAACAAAAACAAAAACAAACACAAACAAGAAAGAAAGGAGGACATAAAATTTCAAAAAATTTGATGGTCTTCTTGTTTTGGACGTCGTCGCGACTACATGGTGAGTGGTTATTGTTCATTTTTCCCAATAATAAAAAACCTTTTATGAACTTGTGAAATAATGCATTTTTCATTGATATATAACGATCCTAAATAAATTATTAAATTATATCACCCGTATTGATTGATTAAATTTGAATTGTTAATTTATTTGTGTTGGGTAATGATCTAATAAAAGATTCAAATTTGAATCCCTTTGAGGGCTGGAAGAGTGTGTGTTGAGTGTTAAATAAATATAAAGTGCCATGCGATGTGCATCATGATATAGTTTGCTACACTCCGTTATTATACAGAACTATCCAGAACAACGATATTACAAGAAAACCATACAAATTTATGATAGATTTTTTCTGTTATACGTAGAGAGTTATTCAATCTAAATTATATGTTTAAAAAAAAATTAATTTTTATTTTAAATTGGACAAATTTGGAAAAACTATCGCGAAATCACCTCGATTATTTTCAGAAAATGGCAGGTAATAGAAACGTTCATTTGAAAGTAAGGCTTTAATGTGCTGCATATGCGCAACGTAAAAAAAACCCTGTTTGTAAGTTGAATCATAACAAAGTCTGAAGTATAAAAATGCTAAATGGTCGTCCCATATACTAAATGTCAAAAATGCTAACTGGTTGGTTCATTTGAATAACAAGCAAAGTTATTGCAACAGTTGTAGCACGAAACTTCAATGAACAATTTTGTTCTACAGAAGTCAAACGTCCCATTAATAGACATAGTTTTTTCTAATGGGCTTAGTCTGCACTTAAATACAAAAATGCCAAATGGTCGGTCCCTGGGGTCGGTCATATGAATAACAAGCAATAACTGCAACAGTTGTTGCATGAAACATCAATGAACAATTTTGTTCTACAAAAGTCAAAAGTCCCAGGGACCGACCATTTTACATTTTTGTATTAAAGTGCATACTAAGGCCATCATAAAAAACCATGTCTATATATGGGACTTTTGACTTCTGTAGAACAAAATTTTTCATTGAAGTTTCGTGCAACAACTGTTGCAGTTATTGCTTTTTATTCATATGACCGACCCCAGGGACCGACCATCTGGTATTTTTGTATTTAAGTGCATACTAAGGCCATCATAAAAAACCATGTCTATATATGGCACTTTTGACTTCTGGGGCACTGTTCTTGTTTTCCCTGGGAATAGGGAATTTTGAAAAATATTTTCATAGCATTTTTGTATAAATTGTATTTTTCTGGCCTACTGAGGAAATAAGTTTGGTGTAAATATTTTCGAAACAAAGTTAAATGGGAAAATATTTTTCCCTATAAAAATTTTGTGGAACAAAAGTTTCCCAATACACTTTGTTTTGAAAATATTTGCACTAAACTTATTTCTTCAGTAGGCCAGAAAAATACAATTTCCACAAAAATGCTATGAAAATATTTGCCCAATTCCCTATTCCCAGGGAAAGCCAGAATAGGGCCACTGTAGAACAAAATTTTTCATTGAAGTCTCAATCTTCGTATTGAGATCGAAAACTTTTCAGACATAAAAAACTGAATTAATTAAATTATTTTTAAAAAGAAATTTTCTTTTTTGTGAATTTAATACAACTTTTAATCACATTTGTTCAAATTTTTGTTGAATTACACTGTTAAGAATATGAATGCACGCTTGCGTAAGTTTTAAAATAACAAATTTTGTTAAGATCGTCGCACCGGTAAAAAAAATGGTTCTTTGAATTTTAAATTATTCATATTCTCATAAGTTGGACCCCGCTGCTACACTTCTAGGTATCTTTACCTAATACAACAATATTAGCCACTACAACAATACAACCCACTGAACAACAAAAAATTATTCACCACTCTGAATGCGAGAACAAGGCTGTCGAGACACTCCCGTTTTTTGTAGCCTCGAACAACGCGGTTTCAAAGAACATGGAACCAATTAATCTTGTTCTTGAAGGGGTTCCAGTATTTGTCGCTAGATAGCTTTAGTGACATATATCTCGTGATATTTTTATTTCAGTAGGTCATACTTATACTCGTTAGAAATGGGGATCCGCTTCAAAAATTCTTTGACACGGTTTTAATTTCTCGATTCGATTGTGAGTTATAGTGTGTCAAGGATAGAGGTAAACAAAGAGAAAATTCGCTATATTTTACAATTGTGCTTCGATAAAGCCGAAAACGCAAGTCAGGCGGCTGAAATTGTGAATAGTGTCTATGGTTCTAATATTGTCACAGTACGCGCAATTTTGGTTCCGTCTTTTCCGTTGCGGTAATTTCAATATCAAAGATACATGACGCCATGGAAGGCCTGATTATCGACCACGAAACAGTTTTAAATCATTTGCATAAGGCTGACTTCAAAAAGAATCTCGATGTTTGGGTGACGCACGAGTTGACGCATAAAAACTTGATGGACCGTATTGCCATTAGCAAATGCTTGGCCAAACAGAAAGAAATCGATGGTTGGGCGTCTACACGGATTATGTAGCAATCTTAAATAAAACCTCGAAATAAACGTAAAAATTATGTATTTATTTTTCCCCAACCTTATAAATATTTAAAACCTTCTCACGTTTTTATAAATTACATAATAATTACTGTGTACAACTAGGATAAACATAATACACCATTACAACATATTTTTTAAATATCCTGTGAACAGGAATTTCTATTCAACAAAGAATTTTCACGTAATTTAAATATGCCAATGAATATAATTTGCACGATGAAATATGACGGCAAAAAAAAAATTAAATTTCCACTCGGCAGCAAAAAAAAATTTTGTTTACTTCCGGAAAATGTATAAAACGCATGCTGCTTGTTTATTTGGATTTTTTGTAACGGCAAAATTGTACAGAATAGAGAAGAATACAATTATTAAACAATTCAACAGCTTTCCATCTGTGTGTGTTGAAAATATTTTTTGAAGCAGGGTGCACCAATTAAATTATGTGTACCTACCTGAACACGCACAATGAATTAGCAAAATAATTAAAATGTCGCATATTATGAGTATCTGGGCCTATTCAAAAAAGTGTGAAGATTTAACACTTACAACAAACAGTAAAGTCGAATAAATCACGCGTGCTTCTTATTTTATTATGCTTAAGTGTTTTCTTATCATAACTGAAAAAAAGCTCGTATACTCGTACCTATTTAGAACGAAAACAAATTTTCCCTCGACAAAATGATAAAAAAATATATTTTCTTGATTGATAAGAAATCAAGAAGCAAAAGCGATTTTATTTTTTTTATTTTTTGCGCTTCGTTACAAATTCAACCCTCTTTAGAGTTAAGCGCGCACAACATAATCAATTTATTATTATGAAGAGGGGATTTGTGTGTGTGTTTGTGTGTATGAAATAAAGCATATCGTACACAGCACACTAAAAATTATTATTTAAAATGAAATAAATTATTTATATAGTAAAATTTTAAGATAAAGATTTTCTTAAAAATTAAGTTGATTTGATAAGACGCGCGAAATCTTCGTCGGTTTATTTATTAATATTGGGTTAAAAAATTTAAATTTTTCCGTTTGATAAACGCGATAAGTATGATCTGATACCCTAAATTATAGATTATATCTTCATACACATTTATTTACCCCCCGGAAACTGATTTATATCTAACGTGCTAAACGTTAAATTATTGTGTCGTGCTTATTGCCTCAAGGCAGTCAACAGAAATTATACCGTAATTGATTTTTCCTAAAGATGGATTTTTATCCTTGCTTTATCACTTTTATCAATTGTGTACATCATCCAGCATGAAATATATTTTTTTAATACATTTCAAACTGCTCATTCCATTTAGTCTAATAAATCAATATCAATAATAATTATTTCGAAATAATAAAATATTTAATATTTCACTTGAAAAATTATAGATTTAAATTGTTAAATGTAAAGTGGCTGCTTCCGGCTGTTAAAATGAAAAATAATACACTGTAATATTTAGTAATATTTGAATATACCTTCAAACTTAACTTCATAAATTAACTTGATTGAGAGCAGTTAGGCATATTTAAAAAATGTAAATAGGTAATTTAAAACAAAAATCAAAAATACACGCTTGTTATTAAGACAATCAGTGCAACGATTGTTAAGGAAACTAGTCCATCTTCGCTAACTAATAACCAAACCTGCTGGGAGGAATTCTAGAAACTAGTTGATGATAATATTAATCTTCAGGGGCAAATTAAAAATCCGATACAGCTAAAAGAAGAACTAGACAAACTCAACAGCAGTATACAAGAGGCGGCACTGCTAAAAGTTCCACCAGTTAAAATGAAGATGGATCATCGGCTATAAGTGCAAAGCAAAAAGCTTCGTTGTTTACAACCCACCTCTAGAACACGTTTTTGCCTCTACCTAAACAAACTGCATAGGAAAACATACCATCAGTAAATAAAATGGAAAAGTGCGATTTATATATATATATATATATATATATATATATATATATATATATATATATATATATATATATATAATATATATATATATATATATATATATATATATATATATATATATATATATATATATATATATATATATATATATATATATATATATATATATATATATATATATATATATATATATATATATATATATATATATATATATATATATATATATAATATATATATATATATATATATATATATATATATATATATATATATATATATATATATATATATATATATTTATATATATATATATATATATATATATATATATATATATATATATATATATATATATATATATATATATATATATATATATATATATATATATATATATATATATATATATATATATATATATATATATATATATATATATATATATATATATATATATATATATATATATATATATATATATATATATATATATATATATATATATATATATATATATATATATATATATATATATATATATATATATATATATATATATATATATATATATATATATATATATATATATATATATATATATATATGTATAGTATATATATATATATATATATCCTATCGTAAACTACTGCAAATAATTAACGCAGTATTCAGGCTTAAACACGTTCCAAATCAATGGAAAGTCCGCAGAAGTATTCATGATACCTAAACCAAACAAACCCCTTAATGGCAAAAATTCATATAGGCCGACTCCTTTACTCCCAATAATTTCAAAAATATTCGAGAAACTACTCCTTAAGAGACTCAAACCAATAAAGAAAGAAAAAACTCTTATTCGCCTCCACATCAATTTCAATGCTTCAGAGAAAACCATTCAACGATAGAACAAATACACCGAATTACAAACATAATTGAAGCGTAATTGAAGATGTAAGATGTAATAGGAAGAATGTTCAAGCATTTTCTTAAATGTATAGCACAGGCCTCAATACATGACATAAAGGCTAGGAATATAAATTACAAAGGGACTTACCAAAGCAGTTTTATGAAGTTCCCAAATCTTTCGCTGATGTCACTGATAGCATAGACAAATTCACAAGCAAATTGCAAAGAGCTACTAATGTCAGCATCTCAACGAACAGATGGCAACTTTACAAACAACAAACAAAAAGCTCAACTGGATACCAGTGGAACTGAACTCTCAGCAAATTTCCGATTCATACACGGCAAAATATCTAGGTGCGAAACTAAAATAGAAAGAGCATGTCAAAGAGAAAAAAGAAAAGTTAAACATACAGAAAGATGAACTCTACAAAATAAATTGATACTATACCGGCAAATCGTAAACCTTGCAGTGAACTTACGATATTCAGCACTAATGCTGTACAAAGAAAACCAATGCCAATATCAACCACTCATTCCAAAACAAAGTCCTATACCTGGAATAGTTTATTCGCCGTGATACATAAGAAATGAAAACTCCATAGTGATGTGAAGATGAATTAGCCTACACCAAAATCCTAGACGGCTGCAAGGCAAGAAACCACTTGATCTACTATTTCCAATTAGGATCGACTAAAAATATATTAAAATTGTAAAGGGAACTAGCTAAAAAAATATCGTCATAAAATAATATAGATACTACTGAAGTTGGCAGAAAATTGCGCAGGAGAAAAACTACATTGTCAACATTTCAACAGAAATTTAGACCGAAAACTTCTTTACTCAAACATTGTGAGGTTAATTCGGAAATATTTAAAATCTACATTATCGGCATATTTAGGCGAAACTGCATTACCGACAAAATCTTAGAAGAAAATGAAACTTAAAAAAATCGTAACCGGTTGTGGGCATCCTTCGGCAATTCGCTGAAAATGGGAATTGTTGAAGGAAAACGCACCTATTTCGAAAGAATTTCGATGTTTATTAATTTTAAAGGCTTAAAGTGGGAAAAGTAAGAAAAAAGGCTTTTTAAAAATTATTTATTGTCTTCTTCAACTTACACGTCAGAAACACAATCTTTGCATGTGAAATAGCTGGAATACATATCAGCACACTTTAAATGCACAGACCGATCACACGTGTTGCTGTAGGGGCTTTAAACAGATGATGCAGAAGTCCAAATCCTCATCAGATGGTGAAGAGTTAATTTTTTAGAACGTTTGGCCAATGGTTTAGTAGGTACAGTTATCTTCTTTTTTTACTCTTCTTTGGATGAAATCCGGATGATCATTTAGCGGCTTTCTTCTTTAAAACAGCAACGCTTTTTGGAGCAGTATAAGCATTGTGCTTTGCATCGGTTTACGACCACGATTTTAAGGCTCTTCTGGTGGAGCTGTTTATTAATTTCGTGAACCAATTTTATCCAAGACTGAAAAGCAGCTCGTTGAAGACGCTATAGATGTGGAATAATTAGGTGTGGTAACCACTTCCACTTCATGTGCAACATCTGTCCCAAGGAAGACGATTCGATGCTGTTTCTCCTCAAAAATGCGACCCTGGAAGCCTACTTCTTTCACATTGCACTCGACCGCTTGCATAAAATAGTAGCTGGCTGGGTTGTATGGATCAATTCCGGATGCTCTGAAGCCGGATTTATTGACTTTGAGTGTCAATGCCAGATCAAGAGTCTTACAAGTAAGGCCAGGAACATGACGAAACTCCATTACTGTGACTTGTAATAGGTTTGTTGGCCCGAAAATAGACACATCCCGTTTGTTTTCCGGGTGCGCAGAACGAGCTCAGGGTGGCGGCCGAATGTTTGCCCGATTTCAAATGGGCAGGTATTCAACATCAAGTTTCTTAGCGAATTTAAACCCGAATCCACACAGCCCGTTGATGCTGAGGCCATAATAATGATTGACGTACTTCAAAATATATTGGACAAGGACAATCCACTCGTGGATCGGGTTCAAAACCTTTAAAAACATTCCAATTGGACACAAAAAGATTTTCATAGAAGAAAAGGAAGAGTAAAAAGAAGCTCACCATATTTGATGGAGTCCATTGGTTGCATTCACGAATGAAATCCAGCAATACAGCATCTTCCACAGATGAAAAGTTGCCAAAACTCTTTTCCGTTTTTTGCAGGTAGCGTTGCAAACTGCTCCGCGCAATTCCATAAGTACGTGCAGTCAATATAATGTGCTATTTTTTAACTAAGCAATCCTTAACGGCACAAACCAGCGCATCAAAATCAATTGAAGCTGATTCAGTTGACTTCTTCGGGGTTGTCATGGCTAAAAATGTCTTAAAATACGTTAAAATGTTAATAGAATATGTTATGTCAGCATAAACGATGATATCGGACAGTTTCCCAGTGAAAGAGACGCTTTAAATGAAAAACATAGGGTACCCACAACAGGTTACATTTAAGTTCCCACAGCCGGAAAGCAAGCGACATCCCAAATCACAACGAAAATACTGTAGAAATATGATACTCACCTGATCATCACAAGATCATATGGGTGAGGTGCAAAAACAAGAAAATTTGATCCGTATGGGCTCGAGGCAAGAAACGTCGATCGCCGTTTGTTCATGTGCGAACAACTGCAGAAAATAGTGGGCTATGCCAAAAGACTTGACAAATGGATCTTTTAGCACGACAAGGCTTGGCCACATGTTGCGAGAGTCGTTAAGGAAACTTTAGAGGAGCTTCAATAGGACATCCTACTCCACTAGCCGTATTAACCAGACATTGTAGCACTTCTCTGATTACGAAGGCGCCATAAATTGGGTCGATTCGAGGGGGTAGAGAGTGAATTACACGTTTAAACTTCACAATTTTATAAACACTAAACGTTTAAAGTGTTACTGAAAGTCGTCTCCTTTGAATCGGTTTGTCGATGGTTATCGCTGGAAAATTTTCCAGATCACGTTTCTTGTCATGAAGTTCGGGAGATTGAGAGGAGTGAATTACATGTGCAAACATTTCTAAAATTTAACTGATAATGAACTGAATTTGTAACTGCTCATAAACCATTAAATTATACGACATTTGCATTTCCAATCTTGCTAATTGCCATTTTCATCTTGCTAAAAAAGGTTATGCCTGCCAGTTACTCATGTAACTAAAGAGCTTTCATTCATTCCGAATGATGAATTCCCAAAGATGAACAATATAACTAAGTTTGAATATCTCAAAAACTCAGTATGACGCTCCGTCGCTAAATGTTTTGAAAACTTATATTTTATTTCCGATAATTATGTTGAAGATATAGACGTATATTGATTGAGCGCTTCGACTAGCCCAATCAGATCACAGAAGAACATATAAAGGCGTTGTTTTCAATTAAACCGATTGATAAGCCATCAGCTCAAAAATTATTAAACCTATTAGACCATTTTAATTCTCATGTTCGTTCACTTAAAAATTTTGGTCAGGATGATTTTCTAGTTTATCTTATCGCAAGCAAGTTTTATTCGTACACAAAATCCAAGTGAAAGGAAGCATTATTGCCGAATGTACTTCTTTCGTTCGAGGATCTTTCAAAATTTATTCATGTTCGAAACCATAAGATAAATGAATATAAAACTGATTTTTCATCTTCATCTTCAAAAAAAAAAACTCTTAATTAGAATCAAGACCTACCAAATCTCATCAGTTTCAACTAAAACCGTTTAAACGAATGGCATTGTCTGTAGTTATATACAACTGTGTCGTTTGTAATCAATTAGGATATCTTGCTAATCGATGTCATAAATTTCTTGCAATGCCTGTTGACGAACGCATAAGGAGACAGTCGCCGAATTGAAACTATGTACAAATTACTTACGAGCACCACATAATATTGACCAATGCAAAATTACTGATGCATGCCGAATTTGTAAGGTTCAACATCATATTCTCTTGCATCCAAATATTACAGCATCTTCAAGTGGTACCGCAATTCCACATCAAGGTAATAATTCATCTCAGATTCCAATGGTCGTCCAATTGAAGCTCGAGCTTTACTCGACTCCGGTTCGCAATTGAACTTTATCACAAATTCATTAATTCAGCGTTTAGGAGTTACGCTCATTGCCTGTGCTTCTACTTCATCGTCCCGAGCTTCAACGATTACGTTACATTCACGTATAAATAATTTCTCTGCAAACCTCGAACTTCACATACTAAAGAAGATTTCAGAAATGCAACCATCAATTCGAATTGATTCGTCTAAATGGTCAATTCCATCCAATATCAATCTGACTGACCCGTCATTCTGTGAGCCTCATGAAGTAGATTTACTTCTTGGAGCTGATCGTTATTTCAAACTGCAATCCATTGGTCAAATTAGACTATATATTGGTTTGGGTTGTAGCTGAAGTAACTTCAATCCCATCAAATACCTCCAGCAATTGCAATTTCGTTGCAGTTGAACCTCATTAAGATGAATTATGAGAGCGATTTTGGGTATAGAGGAATGCCATTACCAATATCCAAATGTGATAAACACTTCGAAGATAACTTTTCTAGAGAAGCCGCAGGAAAATTTATCGTTAAACTTCCTTTCGCTTCCAGTTCAGCATTGCTGGGTGACTCATCATTTTTAGTCAAGAAAAAATTTCTTATGCTCGAAAGACGGCTCAACAACAACCCAGAAATTTCTACACATTATAAATCATTTATGACAGGGTATGAACTTCTTAAACATATGGAAATGGTTAAGTTTGTTGAACCGGCGAACTATTATTTGCCGCATCATTATGTATTGAAGCCCGATTCATCGACAACTAAAAAGAGGGTTGTCTTTGATGGTTCGCCAAAATCATCAAGCGGTTATTCTATCGAGGTCGAGATATGTTATTACTCGACACACGCCATGATAACTCTTCACTGGATTAGATCTTCACCGTCCAAATAGAGAACCTATACGTAACACACCGTGTGCCCGATATTCAAGCAAGATCCGTTCCAACTAAATATCTGCACGTAGAATCAAAATTTAACCCATTCGATTTGATTTCAATAGGAACTTTTCCAAGGATTTGCTTATGAATTCCGAACTGTGGTGGTTTGGACCTCATTTTATTCATTCGTCAATTGTAGCTTGTAAAAAATTCACAGCAACTTACAGAGTCAATGGAGGTCATCGAAGAAAAATCTAACTTCACCGCCACAACTGCAAGCGCAGATCCTGTTGCCGATCTCTTAGATCGAATACATCGTAAAAATTCGTTGGTCACAATTCGAAACGTTATGCCGCTTCAAAAACTCAAGCATAACTGGGCCTTTGAATACAGAAGAAATAAAAATTGGATTAAATACCGTACTACGTTTAGTTCAATCCACCTGCTTTTCGATAGAGTAGAGGGTTACAAAAACCTAACTTCCTAGTACGTCATCTATCACTAAAAATCCATCACTATATTATCCGAAATGAAAATATGATTATGAAACCTTATTTTAGGCGACCAAATTCCATGATGGCATATATGTAGTGCCAGAGAGAGAGAGAGAGAGAGAGAGAGAGAAAAACATAATTAGAGTTGGTGGCCGTTTGAAATTTGCAACAATTTCTTATACATTATGCCATGCTGTTTTACTGCCAAGCAATCATTATTTTACCAGCACACTAATAACTTTCATCCACAGAAAGCATCTTCATGTTGGACTACAAGCTCTTTTAACAGCAGTACGACAATCTTACTGGCCAATAAATGGAAAACATTGCCGTGTAAAACCGCGATTTTAGGCGCATTTACCGTCAGAACGAGTCAATCCAGCACCACCGTTTTATAATGTTGGCATAGATTATGAAACTATTATTACCATTATTCATCCATTATTGCATCCGTGAAAAGTTTCCGACTAAGATATACTTGGCCATTTTTGTATGTCTTGCTACAAAAGCCGCTCATCTGGAATTAGCGTCCGATCTCAGAGCCCCCTCGTTTAATGGTGCATTTCGTCGCTTTATAGCCACAAGAGGACTGTGTAAAAATGTATTCTCAGATAATGGGACAAACTTTGTAGTTGCTAACTCTAAACCGAAAATTAAATTAAACAACAAAACAGCAGATAATTTATAGACAGCTAAATTAATTAAACTGCATGTTATTTTCTGATCGAGATCGCTTATAGCGCACAAATTATAAAATTGAAATCGTTTACTGTAATCTCTAGGGACATGACCACAATCAAGGATGCTTCCCTCGTAACAACTTTCAAAACCAGAAAAATAGCCTGAAAAGCTCTAGCAAAGCTAGGGATATGGAAACGCTCTAATGTACTAAAAAAATTATTGAAATGAAGCATGTGGGTTTGTCTGAAGGCTGTCTACCCAAAAGGCTAATGAAGCACGAGTGGTAGCCGCCACTGACAAAGCGGACGACGACGGATATATAGCATCCAGCAAATGGAGGAAAATCGAAAAAGTATTTACCGTCATAAAATCACTTCTAATTGTTTTCTGCCTTCACCCGAATGAAATATTCTCTTACGGAATTCCCAACTCCAATTACTATCAAAAAGAATTAATTTGTCTGATGTGGAGGCTATAAGGTTTTAAGATATTTGACCATGTACATCTTTGTTCACAGAGGCTTGCAGAAAAAGGTAACATTATATTTTCTTGATAAGATTACAGAAAAAAATCTGGCCGACCAAATATGACCCTTTGCCCAGCAATGGCCTTGCAGTTGCGTTTACTGCTAATATTATTTCATCAGAAATACATCTCATCAGTTATCATCCTTTAGTTAGTTAACTTACTGTACTACAAAGCAAAATTCGTAATTTAGTAATTTATATTTTCATGTGTAGCTTTGTAACATTATCATAATTAAGTTCTTTTGATCTCAAACGAATTTTCCTAAAATTACCAGATAATTCAGAATCAGTCATTTGCATACGAAACATAAGAAACATGTCAAGAAAAAGGCAATTTGCACGATAACATATTCAGTCTTAAAAAATATGTGTGGAAAATAAAATTTTAAATTTTTATAATTTTCTCCCTCAAACAAAAAATTCTTCAATTTAAATTTAATTTAATTTAAAGTTTTACTACATATAAAACATAAAATTGTACAAATTTTTATGTAATTTTCCAGATCCTCATGTACCCATGTTTGTAGATATATACATATTATATGTGTCATAAATATATGTTGCGGGGTGGTGAGATTTTATTCTATAAAATTTTACTAATTTAACATAATTTTCATTTTTTGTTAATTTTATGGAATTGTATGTAGGTTTTGGTAAATATGTATGTTGCAGATACATAACAAGTGACGGCTGTATACTAAGGAATTACATTTTTTTTGTATAATAGTGGTTTTATGAGGCATAAATCATTCGGCACTACCTAGGCGCTAGTAGCACATGTAGGCCATAAAATCGTATACAATTTTATTATTTCAGTTTTTTTATTGACCATCACCATCGCAGGTTTCTGCGAAATACTTTCAAATTTCATTGTAACACCTTGTACTCCTGTATTTAGATAAAACTAATTTTCCAAGGCTATGCTACAAAAATATCCGTATGCCATCATATCATAAACATATATACATAGATACATACATAAAATATGACATAAAGTACCCACAAAACTTTTATTCATATTTTATGTTTGCTCTGTCAAAAATTCCAAACCGAAAATGAGACTTGAATGAAAAGAGCTTTAATGTGTTGTGTTCTGTTAAAATACTAAGGCATCTCCAATTAAACACACACGTACACACTGTTACATATAATGTACTTATAAGTACTAGTAGTAACGTAAATCGATAATTTTTTTGACATGTGTTTTTGTTTGCTTTTTAATTCATAAAAGTTCTTATTCCGTCTTCCCTATTACCTTCCTCAATTTTTGCAATGGCGTTGGAAAGTATATATATCATTAGCAAAAAACGAAAAGGAATTAAGAGACTGAAACAAATTTGAAGATAAAATTTTCAACCATTAAGTAGAATAATTTTTGTCTTAGTGCCATTTTTGGCCAAATTGAGTTATAAATGCCAACCCGCTAAATTGACGACGAGGAATTTCAATTTACAGTTAAAAATCGTTTATTTTTACCCGTTTTAGGGTTATTCAGTAATGATATTGTCTAAATCCGCATATTTTTTGATCGTTTTTACTAAAGTTTGTCTAAGCCCTGAAAAAAAAATTTGTGGTTACCTAGTTTGGTCTACTTCCGTCACCCAAAGAGGTCGGCAAAGATGATAAATGAAAACAGATAGAAGAACAATTTCCCATTCCAGAATTTTTATAAAAAAAATTGGACCCGGAAAATTTTCTGGCGATAAGAGTCGACGAACCGATTCAAATGAAATCATTTCTAGACATAAAAAGTTAAACGATGACTTATTTCATATAGTAGTGGTACACAATTCTGACGATGTTAGCCGAGAATTACATGTTATGGAAGTAAGAAGAAATGTTTTGTCGAAAAATGTTTGAATTATCAATAAAAATTGATTTCTCATAATTCGCATGTTTAAAGGTGATATGAAGTAGATAAAGTTAGACCAATTCGTGAACACTTGTGCCAAAAATCAGGGCATAGTTTATGTAGCATCATAGTGAAATAAATTAAAAGCTGGACGCATGTTTAGTGGTAATTTGGACTGGGTTAAGATAGAAAATTTCGTAAATTTCTGGATCCCACGTTTATAATTTGCCGTGTAAGATCGCAATGAATTTGAGTCGTGCGACAAACTATATGAAAAAGGGCTTATTTTATGTAGGTTTGTCGTCAAATAAATTAAAATCTCACCGAGTCCATATTACCGCTGAACATGCTTCTATAGCGGTTACTTTATTTGACTATGATGCTACATAAAATATGCCCTGATGAGATTAAACGAATTATGTGAAATCAATTTTTATTGATAATCTAAACTTTTTTCCGAAATATTGTAATATGAAATTTTCGACTAACATCATCAGAATTTTGTACTATCACGTGATACAAAATAAGTGATATTGCAGATTTTTTTCGGCTGAAATTGTCAAGATGCAGGCAGAAATTAGAAAAAGCGGACATACTTGTGGACAACAAAAGCGGCACCTCGTGCTCGTAAATTGCGTACAATTGAGAATATTGCTGAACTAGACAATCCAGAAACGATTCAGGTCATTAAGCACCACATTGCATGAGTTATTCGCCCGAAACCATCGAGGATGTACTGAAAAATTGGACTAACAGGATGGGCTACTGTTAAGCTATAGCCGACACAACCACTTAAATAAAGTTGTATTCCACCAATGATTGTCACTTACCTTGCCAATAAAACTACGACATTTGGAAAACTATTGATTTGTGTTTATTTTATTTTATTTTTAAAGGGAAACCGCTTAAGGAAATTCGTATGATGTCGTATATTTTGTAGCATTCACGGGCGAAAAATCGAGATAACTAATTTTCGCAGACCTCTTTTGAATTTAATGTAAAACTTATAAGATGGTTCTGCATGGACCTGAACAAATGGTAGTCCGATGGTGCAAAGTCAGGACTATATAGTGGATGCATCAAAACTTCCCATGTAGCCAAGCTCTCTCAGTTTCTGCCGGATCATCAATGATGTGTGTGGTCTAACGTTATCATGATGGAACACAACGGCCTCTCTGCTGATCAATTCTGGACGTTTTAACGGAAATGCTTCTCTTAAAGGCACCAGTTGCTGACAGTAAAGATTTTAAGCAATCGTTTGGCCCGGTGACAGCACCTCATAATGCACGATTCCTTTCCAATCCCACCAAGCACACATCATTACCTTTCTTGGCGCCCATCCTGGCTTTGATACCGTTTGGGAAGCTTCACCTCGTTTTGTCCGTGATCTTTTTCGCAAAACGTTGTTTGGAAAACCTAACAAAACCAAAGGGTACATGGTACAAATTACAATAGCCTACCTATTATTTAAATCTTTATAAAAAAAAAATTATAAAATTTAATTTTAAAAGAACGAGACTATTATTTTATTGGTTTCGAATTATAATGTAAATAAACTTAACTAATTGTAATCCAAATCGTGGCCCCTATCGATGATCACCAGTATTAATGAATAATTAGTGCTGCTCAATAGATAGCAATGCTACTTAGTGTAGCGACGCGGTTACATGGTGATCATCTATAGAGGTCATAATGAATTGGGAAAAATTAATCAGTGCTGTTGACACTAATAAAATAAAAATAAATTAATTGCAAACGAAACGGTGAAGATGAAACAAGTTAAAGTTGTGTTTTCGAATTAGTATATTCAATAAAGTATAAAACTAGTAAAATTGTCTTTTTTTAAGTAGGAGACAAACAAAATTAATTAATTATCGACACATTTAAATAATGTGTTAACATTTTTGGTGCCGAAACCGGGATTACTGTTTATGTTAAAGAAACACCGCCATATTTGAGGCGAAGCATCGAGTAGCATTTATACAAGCTAAGTAGCCATTTTATTTTCGGCATTGTTTTATAAATTTTATAAATTGTCTAAAATTGTCGTAATATATTAATATCTAAACAAAGAAAATTTTAAAAAAATCGAAAATTATATTATAATACGCGAAATTCATAGGCAAATTATACGAGTGTATGATTATTTAAGAAAATATTAATTGTGCTGAAAAAACTGAACAGTGAAAACAGTGTGAGTGGTCTAACGTGACTTTAGAAAGTGTAAGGTTCTTGTGATAATTACAAAAGTGCTCAAAATGGAGATATATATACGGGCGCGTGATCGTACCGTCAACCAAATCCGCGCGATTAAAAATTATAGTGGCGCTATTAATAATAATACCTCGGTCGAAGCTATCCAGATGCGCGAAGTTAACCAGGATTTTAATAACCAAGGGCTTGAACTATACTGGTATTCGACCAGTATACGCCAATAACGGAAGAGGTGGATGTACTGTATCTCGATACCACGGCGACCTTAAAGGCCGCTATAAATACCAGAATACCACGTGCTCAGGAGACCCAAGCGTAAATGCACGATTTGAATACCACGCTCGGTCAATTTATCGGACAACAGCAAACAGTTCTACAAGGCATACATCAATCTCAAAATGTGCGGCTATCGAAATTTAATATAAATCCATTTACGGGCGATTATAAACTTTGGCCGTCCTTCCATGATTTATATATAACAACGGTGCATGGAAACACGAGTATCAAGTACAGAAACTGCAAATTTTAAATTCGTTGTGTAACGATGACGTTAAATTTTGTACTAATCGGCTTAATCTACAATCTAACATTTTTCTTTCAATTAGCCTTTTATACTTACCTGCGTTACTATGTCCGTAGCATCTTTCCATACTTACCGTACAACGGCTTATTGGGTACAAATATAGAAAATTAAGATCAGCTGATTTCATTGCATATAGAATACAAATATGTATTGGTGCCAATTTGGGGAAAGAGGGGAAAAAGCGCGGGAACAGAATAACAGCGAGGTATTGAAGAGGAGATGATGGCTTTGAAAAGGGATTCGAGTCGAGTTTGCCAAACAAGAACGGTCGAGAATAAAAATTTAAAAGAAAAGAAAAAAATAGAAATATAAAATAGAATTGTCTATTAAATTATAAAATTAGAATGTTAAAATCTCATAAAAAAAATTTTGATTATAAATAACGACTGATGTGAATTAGAATTCTTAGTTATTGTACATTATAAGAATAAAATGAATGTAAACAAGTATATAATGTAAAAGATTTTGTGAATGTGAATAAATTGTGTTCATTTAGAATATATGCATATATATTGTATATACTATATATACAAAATAAACTTGTGTGTTTCGTTTATTATTGAATTGTATTTTTTTTTAAACAAACAAATATTAGTGCTTTCATCGGTAAACAAAGCTTACGAAGTATAAAAAAATAAAGAGCTAAAATTTTCAAAGTAAAGTTCTAGTGTGATCGATATCTATTTCCTGGCAACAAGATAACTGCTAAGTTTTTCTTTTGACCGCTATATAAGGCGAACAATCCGTGCGGGTATATCAGTTAACGGGGAATACCCAAATATATTCACTATCGAGTACTGGCATAGTGATTGCTAAATTACGGGACGAGGGCGTAACCACTGATTTTATACAAATCTTGTCGTAACAAGCGGCACGGTATTACCAACAACGGAACATAAATACCAACGGGATATATAGTATATCACGGAACATTTAAGTAAGTTTAACGGAAGGCGGATTGCACCCGAATTGATCATCACACGGCAAAAGGGGCAAATACCTATATCGAGGCTGCAGTATTCCAGTTCTTCTGAAAATTTTCGAGTACACCGTTAGCGGTTCATCCCTGGGGATAGGCAACACCATCGTCATCCTGTCAACCTCACCCAGTGAAGAGTGTAACGTATTTGCATGCATTTTTGTTGTCGTTGGTTTTTTTATTATATGATTTTCTTATTTGTTATATTTTCTTAAATTTTCCTTTACTGATACCATTTTTATTTTAGATCTCTTTTTTTTTAATACTTTATTTGTAACATTTTTCTTTTTTTTTTGAGGTTTTGGTTCTCTACGATTTCCTTGTTTGCGGCATCTTAGTTTGGTTTTTTTTTGCATATTTTGCCTAACCAAGCCGGAGCCATGATTATATCTTCTTCTTTTTCGTCGGTCTGTGTCGTTTAAGACAGGTTATGTCTAGGTAAAGTAAAGATAGTGGTGGAAGGGGATCACAGTGTGGTGCAGACAAGCTTTTCTTATGTACTTTTTATTTATTTATTTTTTTTTTGCTAAGTTCCTAACGAAGCAGAATTCCGGATTTTTTTTTGTTGTAACATGGCGGCCTGTACCGTCGGATAACAGGACCCCCTAGCCGACAATGAGCTACCGTATGGTGCGACGGTGGTACCGGCCTTGCGACCAAGCCATGAGGTTACAGTTGCTCAAAGACGAGCCAGCTGCATTAATACGACATATTCAAGTCACCGACCAAAATTACGAAGAAGCTTGGGCTAAACTAGTTGCGAGATATAATAAAGCAAAAGCAATTATCGCATCGCTAATACAGGTGTTTATGGACCAAAGAGCTTGCAGCCACGCGACCCACCATTATTAGGACCACAAGCAGAAACACGCGAACCGTGGTTAGTTCAGATATTGCTCAACAAAATAGATCCAGATACAAGACAGTTATAGGCTAAAGAAACTGTTGAAAATCCATTCCCTACGTTCAATAAGTTTTTGAAATGTTTGGGTACACGGTGTGACGCTCTTGAGTCTTGTGGTGCAATTACGAGGTCAACGAATACGGTCCAATGAAATACCAAGGTACATCATACAACACAAGCAGAAAAATGGAGTTGTATAGCCTGTAAAAACGATCACAACCTGTACAAATGTCCGTTATTTAAAAGCATGGATGTAGAAAATCGAATGAAACTGTTAGAAGGGTCGAATAGCTGTACCAATTGTTTACGTTTTGCGTACGCGCTGTAGCTTAATGTGTAAAAAACGACATCATTCATTACTGCATAAGGATCAACAACTTACAAATATGCATGCAACGGTTGAAAATGCAGCTACAATCAACATATCATCAACAGCGTCAAACAACATGGTCGCCATAGCGTCAATAATAAACAGTCAATCTCATCAATCAATTATAATAAAGAAAATTTACAATCTAACATCACAACAATCAACGAATGTACTCACAACATCTTCACCTGAAAACTAAACGTCCCTTGCAACTCTATTGCCTACAGCCTTGATTTACATTCAAGCTAACAATGGACAACACCAGCTAGTAAGAGCTCTCCTTGATTCTGGGTCGCATTCGTCCTTTATTAAAGAAGCGTGTGGACAACGCTTAGGTCTACGTCGGCGATATTCAAATCTATCCATCTACGGCCTAGCTTCATGTGCAGCTGGAAATACGAAGGGAAAAACCAATATATTAATCCAATCACGTGTAATGCCACATTACACTATTAGTATCACCGCACATATAATAGAGAAGATCTCGTCATCGTTACCAGAACAATTATTACCGATACCGGAAACGAATGAAATATGGCAACTTCAATTGGCAGATCCGCAATTTAATCGTCCTAGTGCCATTGATATTTTAATTGGAGCAGAATACTTTATAGATATCCTTGGTGAACAGAAGAAGACAATTCAAGAGTGTCCACCCTTACATTCATCTAAATATGGATGGCTTGTGGCTGGAAACATCGGTCATGAACAGAACACCACCACGCCTGGCCGGAACTTTGGAATACAAGTGGAATCTCAAATAAGCAACGAAGAGTTACGAGAGATGTTAAAAAGAGTTTGGCAAGTAGGAAAAAACTCAGTTGAACACGATCAGCTAGATAAAAATGATCCGTGCGAAATTTTATATGCTACTTCCACCACTCAATCTACGGACGGAAAACTTATTGTAAGGTTGCCATTCATTAATCCAAGACCAAAATTAGGAGATTCATTTTGTAATGCTAAATCAAGAATGTTAGGGACGGAAAAAAGGTTTATCAAATCACCACAATATCAGGAAGAGTACCAACGTTTTATGGCAGAATACATCGACCTAGGACAAATGCAAGCAATTCCGTGGTCGGAAATACCACGAGACAATTATAATAAATATTTCATGCCGCATCACGCCGTGGTTAAAGAAAGTACTACTACCAAAATGCGAGTAGTGTTTGATGTTTCGTGCAAAACCACAACAACGGTATCATTAAACGATTGTTTGTTGACTGGACCAAAACTGCAACCGAATCTAACAACCACGCTACTTCGGTTTAGATTACATACCATAGTGATAAATGCAGATATCGAAAAAATGTATCCACAGATTCTGGTAGATCCAAACGATGCCAACTTCCAGTGTATCTTATGGCGAAGAGGTCCCAAAGAAGCATTAAGTCCATACAAGTGTAAGACCGTTACGTATGGAACAACATGCGCACCGTTTTTAGCTACTCGTACGATGGAGGAAGTAGCTAGAATTTATGAGAATAAATATCCTGAGGCCGCCAATACAATCCGCCAGAATTTTTATATGGATGATTTGCTAACCGGAAGTGATTCCGTTAAAAACGCTATACAATTAAAGGATCAAATCATCGAAAACAGTTGTCATTTTAGATTGCGTAAATGGAAATCAAACTCTCAGTTATTTCTGGAATCGGTAGTACGGGTTAATGCAGAAGATGTACCTAAATTAATTGAGGACGATCAAAGTACCAAAACGTTGGGAATTATGTGATATTCAACAAGCGACATCTTTACCTTTAAAATGAATCTGCTTCCGGAAGACGTAACTTGGACCAAACGTAAAATGCTGTCTGAAAGTGCAAAATTGTATGATCCCTTAGGATTGATTTCACCGATTATAGTATGGTTTAAAATGTTGCCGCAAAAATTATGGCTAACCAAAACTGCTTGGGATGAAGAGGCGCCTAATCATGTACTAGTTTTATGGAAAAAAATTTATTATAATTTAAATCGACTAGAAAATATTAAGATACATCGATGGTTATTGACATCGGCCACACCTGTAACAGTGCAACTACATGGTTTTAGTGACGCGTCGGAATCGGCATACGGTTGCGTTATCTACTTAAGATCGTGCAACGATAACGGAGATATAACCTGCCGCCTCGTTTCATCCAAAAGCAAGGTAGCACCTATAAAACAAATAAGTCTTCCAAGACTCAAGCTATGCGGGGCGGTTCTTCTTGCTGAACAAATAAATTATTGTAGAACGACATTTAACCTGGAGAACATCAGTGTCTATAATGTCTGGACCGATTCAATGGTGGTATTACACTAGCTGTCAGACATTCCGGCTCGGTGGAAAACATTTATTGGTAATCGTACCAGTAGAATATTGAAAAATATTCCCAGAGAGAAGTGGAGCCATGTTGTATCTCATCAAAACCCAGCAGATTATGTTTCAAGAGGAGTCGAACCAAAGGTAATATCAACCCTCAAGACTTGGTGGCAGGGACCTAGCTGGTTATCTTTATCTGAGGCTAGTTGGCCAAAATTTAAACTACAATTTCCACTCATGGGAGTAGACACTGAAACCCGAAGTAAAGCAGTTATAGTTCTAATGGACCCCGCACAAAACGAATTTGTCAACCAATTGTTATCCAAATTTATCGTCTTGGTTTCGAATTAAAAAAATAGTGGCCTATATATTTCGAGTTAGCAGAGCAAATAAATCAGATAACAAGGAGCAAAATAAAACAGAGTTAGCATTTTGGGAGTACAAGAAAGCCGAAACAGTTCTTATTCGAGAGATTCAAGCATCAAGTTTCTAACGCGAAATTATTAAACTTCGGAAAAATGTACCAGTGGAAACTGATATTGCATTGAGTGCATTGGATCCCTTTATCGATTCTGATGGCATCGTGCGTGTTGGTGGTAGGTTAAGAAATGCCCAATTAAATTACAACAGTCAGCATCCTATTATCTTGCCAAAAAATCATCCGGTAAATCTGTTGATCATTCAAGAAATACACATTGGTAATCTACATGCTGGAAATATATTAATGTTGAGCGTGTTACGTCAAAGGTATTGGATGATAGGTGCGAGAGCTCAAATTAAGCGACATATAAAATCCTGTCTAATCTGTATAAGATAGCGACATACCCAGATACGACAGAAAATGGCAGATTTACCAATGGAATGATGCACAAGAAGTAGACCATTCTTAAATACAGGAATCGATTACTTAGGCACCACTAACGAAGGCCTATGTCGCGGTATTTATATGTCTAGCTGTGAAAGCTGTCCATTTGGAAGTAGTGACGAGCCTTAGTACCGAAGCGTTCCTGGCAGCGTTGAAAAGATTTGTATCCCGGCGCGGTTGTCCTAGTCAAATATGGTGTGATAATGGGTCAAATTTTATTGGGGCAAATAATGAGCTTAAAAAACTTAAGAAGGAAATATTTTATCAACAAAATAATAAAATCATTTCTAATTTTGTTTTGCAGAAAGATTAAGTTTAAGTTTAATCCTGCTAGCGCACCTCATTTCGGCGGGTTATGGGAGGCATCCGTTAAATCCGTGAAACACCATTTTCGTAGAACCACTAAAGAAGCCAAATTTAAGTTTGAAGAGACAACCACTATATAGTAACCCAAATTGAAGGACTATATTATTTTATTGGTTTCGAATTATAATGTAAATAAACTCACCTAATTGTAATCTAAATCGTGGCCCCTATCGATGATCACCAGTATTAATGAATAATTAGTGCTGCTCAATAGATAGCAATGCTACTTAGTGTAGCGACGCGGTTACATGGTGATCATCTATAGAGGTCATAATGAATTGGGAAAAATTAATCAGTGCTGTTGACACTAACAAAATAAAAATAAATTAATTGCAAACGAAACGGTGAAGATGAAACAAGTTAAAGTTGTGTATTCGAATTAGTATATTCAATAAAGTATAAAACTAGTAAAATTGTCTTTTTTTAAGTTGGAGACAAACAAAATTAATTAATTATCGACACATTTAAATAATGTGTTAACAACGTTTCAGCAGCGTTTCGCAGATAGAAATCCGGTCTACTAAATTTTTAACTGTTAATTCATGTGGTACTCAAACGTGAAGCTTTTT
Source organism: Nephrotoma flavescens (assembly GCA_932526605.1). NCBI lineage: Eukaryota > Metazoa > Arthropoda > Insecta > Diptera > Tipulidae > Nephrotoma > Nephrotoma flavescens. The sequence continues at coordinate 222,466,290 of OW052222.1, read as the reverse complement.
TTATATCTAGCCATTTTCAAATGGTTTTAAACTGTTTTGTTATCAATACTTAGTTCTTTACCAATTGCATGGCTGGTTATATGCCGATCTTCTTTAATTTTCTGCATGATTTCATCGACTTTTCCAGTGGTTGGTCGACCGAGAGCGAGGTGCATCTTTGCTGCTGATTTCGATAAAGCACCTTCTCCATAAACAGCACAAATTTATTCGCAAGCCTGAGCCGCGTTTTTACCTTAAGCATCTCGAATTTTTTCATTATTTGAATGTTTAAAATGTTTAAAATGTTGTAACTTTTTATTCACTTCACGGATTTTAATGTTTTAAATGTCAAAGTGCAAGCTAAAATGTCACCTTTCAAACACACATAAAAACTGCCCGATGCTATTAATGGTTACGAGAATGTGGAGATATATAAATATTAACCCGACTTTGCAGTAACACTTTGTGTAACGAAATCCCGGTTTTCAAAATCCCGGTTTTGTCTAAAAAAATCCCGATTTTTAGAAAATTTCGGTTTGAATTTTTAAAATTTGACATGTGGGACTCTTATAAATGATTTTTTGACAAAATTCAAAAATGAGTTTGGGATAAAGTTCTAGAAAATGGCTAATATAATTTTTTTAATTTGTTTTAAGGAATATTTAACGTAAATTTAATGAATTTGCTTGACAAAAATTTTCCTTCACCAAAATGTATGAAAACTGGGGTTTTGAAAACCGGAATTCTGAAAACCGGGATTTCGTAGTACACCCTGTAAAGGCATCTACCGGGAAAACGCCACGAATTTCTCCTTACTATAACTGATTTCGGGAGTGTACACCATTGGTTCGAAAAGAAAAAAAAATTGAACAGAAATTGCATATAAATTCTTTCCCCATTTCCCTATTCCCGGGGAATTACCAGAATAGTGCCACATGGACTCAAAATTTAAATCAAAACCACCAATTTTTAATTAACTATAGGAAAAGGTAACTCCTTTGCTAATTTTGAATAATCAAATACAAAATTTTATAAGTGATTAGCTGAAATTCTAAATTAACCCAATTATACATGATACGTGTCAAAACTAAAATGTTCACACTTTCGAGAATACATACGTACATATATATTTACATAATTACATTTATTTCTATCACACATGAAATTAGAGAAAAATCGTAATAAATTTTCACCTCAGTTTCTCATATCAGATTGAGGTAACATGATTTGAATAATTAACGCGAACAAATTATTTTTTTCATATAATGATTTGTAACAGATGCGGGGGGCGCACTATTAAAAAAAATCACTTCCATTTTAATTAGATTAACACCATGTGTTGATAATTTTACCAAATTAGTAAATTTTAATATATTTTGTTTGCAAACATTATACAAAACAAAATTGTAAGCTGTCAACTTTAGTTCAAGCACATAACATCGACTTTAAACTTTTACGTTTCCCTCTATATATAAAGATTTTTTTATGAATTCCAAATTTTCGTGATATTTTTATTTAACGGGCGTACATTTTGTTTATGTATATGAGTGCATAACAAGGTCGTTTGAATAATTAAGTAAGGTGCGGAAGTAAAAGAAAAACAGAAAATATTTAGCGTAAAAATTGTTGGGGGAATATTTTTGCGTCTTGATGTTGTTGTTATTGTTGTCAGGCATCTCCTGAGTAAGGCGGAATTATATTAAGTGTAAGTTATGTAGCCTTTCGTTTTATTTTGAACCTATCTCAAAAAAAAACATATCATCTTTGAAATTTATCCCGTTGTATATAATTAAAAATTGTATGTGATATATATGTATAAATAGGAATTGGCACCGCAATTATCCTTTTTCAATTTTCTCGGGCTCGGGATAAACAATTTCCGACACATCACACAAAATAAATTAATGGTATATATTATATTGCTTTATCTTCGTCGCGTTCGTCGTTATCTTAAATTTCTTAATTTTCATTCAATTTGATATTCTTGGTACGTATCTTAGTACCTTTCGGATTAGCACATCCTTTTTGTTTGTTCATTTCTGCGTTCTGAAAAAGGTGCGGGAAATTATTAAAGCTAACCGATTTTGTTTTTTTTTTTTGTATTTTTTCACTCGCTTTAGACATTTACGTTGATTAGCATTATATGGTGTCTGGTGGGGAGTGCGGGCAAATGTTTTTTTTTTATTGCCAAGGTACGCATAATAATGTTGTTGTTTGTTCCGAAAATGGCACCTAACAAAAACAAATGTTTATGCTATTAAAGTAAACAATGGCTTAGTAGCAGCGAACAATGACTTCCATAAAATAAATGTTATCATTTTTGGGATATATGCGCCACACAGTATAGCACTCGAATATATACGAAGATATGCCATGCCATAGTAATTTGCGTTGTGTTTTCTAAATACGTCCTAGTGTCTCCATTACTCAGGATTTATTATATAGGCGTGATAAAATTGTAACCTTATTAAAAATTGTTGTTGTTTCTATTTTCATTCAAATGAATGGAATGGAGTTTCTGCCTGTAGTGTTGAGAGTCGAATCTCTTGCCTTCAAGGCTCTGGTGGCACATAATACATTTTTGGGTTGATTACCACAATTTCTTTATTCTTAATGTAAAAATTACGCGGGTTCGTGAGATAATGTTTTTAAAGATAATATTTTTGGCATTGCATTTTTTATGGCGGGCTCTACTTTTACGTGTGTGGGACATTAATAATTTTATTTGGAATATAATGGTGGTAGTAAAACGTTTTTGTACATTGTTCTACAACGTCATGTAGCAGTTTTAAAGTTTTTATTTGCCTATGGTAAATTGACCAACACACAGTGATGTTATTCAAATTGATAAAGGCGGTGATACAATTACAGGTTTTGCCTTTAAGGCAAAAAAAATGCCTTGTACAAAATTGAGATATGTTCAATTTAAAAATTTTGCCTATAAGGCGATTCAAGATGGCCGACTTTTAACCAATCAGCGTGCATAATTTTTATGCCTTAAAGGCAAAATCTTGCATGTATCACCGCCTTAATTCGGATGATAAACTGTCACGAACTGTGGTGAGAATTAAACGAAAAGTTTAAATAATTAAAATTGTTACATTTATTTTAAAAATTATTCAAAAATTATTTTTAATTATCATTTTACTCGTCTATTGAGACATCAGCCTGATTTAAGATTACAACGGATAATAATTTATGTACTAACTGTCATGCCTTATTTGTAGAAAGCACCACCACACCTTGATTCATCAACACTATAATGGAGGCCAGCCTGGTTCAATGTCTACAAATCACCACATCTCAATGGATCAATCATCAGGTGATAGAACGTCAGAAGATCATCATAATTCTGGAGAACAGAAGAAGAAAAGCCATACAATTAATTCCACTATAGTGATCAGACACAAGCCACAGATAGCCAGATTACCAAACAAGTCCTACACACACTCTACTCCTCTACAACCACGGTATTACCAACTGCAGTCGTCTATATCAAATCACATACCGGTGAATTACAGCTGTATCGAGCATTGTTAGATTCGGGCTCACAAACGTCCTTCGTTACCGAATCTTGCGCAGAAAGCCTAGGCCTAAAGCAAAGCCACACTTCCGTTACTGTTTACGGTCTAGCATCGACGCCAGCTGGTCGCACGAGAGGAAAAATCAATAAGACCGTCCACTCACGAACCTTATCGAAGTTACGCGTTGACAGTTACGGCTCATATTATTAACAATATCACCAACGCGTTACTAACAACGCCAGTGAAGTTTAATAAATTAGATGTGCAACTGGAGCTTGCAGATCCCCAGTTTTATGTGCCTAGTAAAATTGATGTGCTTCTTGGAGCTGATGTCTTTTTTGAAGCCCTAAATCCATACAAACAAGAAATAGATGGTCTACCACTTCTCCAGTCCTCAAAATTCGGATGGTTAATTGCAGGCGCATGTCGTAACAGTTCTTCAAGTATGACCAATCTACACGTTGCCACGGAACCACTAATTCCAATTCTGAACGAAGATCTACATCAAGAATTGAAAAGGTTTTGGGAAGTGGAGGAAGTTGCATCACAACCTAATTCAGCGGTTACCCACGAATGTGAAGCGTTCTACGAACAAACTGCTACCAGAACTAAAAATGGTCAATTTGTCGTTAAACTACCGTTTAAACAATCTTCACAGTCATTGGGCAGTTCATATGAAGCAGCATATCACCGGCTCCTTGCAATGGAGAGGAAGTTTTCGAGAGATCATGAATTCTTTAAATCGTCGATTTAGGACATATGACTCAGATATCACCAGACCGCAGGTTCCAGGGCAGAATGAAAGGAAATACTACCTACCGTACCACGCAGTCGTTAAACCCAGTAGCAGTACAACTAAATTACGAGTGGTGTTTGATGCGTCGTGCAAGACGAGTACGGGATGGTCTCTAAACGAAATTTTAAAAATTGGCCCAAATATTCAAACCGACCTCTCTACAATATTGCTAAAATTCCGTAAACATGCAATAGCACTAGTAGCCGACATCGAAAAAATGTACAGGCAAATATTGGTACAAGTCGACGATGCTAATTTTCAACTTATACTGTGGCGCGAAGATCCGATGAAACCAGTACAAATTTTCAAACTGAACACCGTGACATATGGAACGGCATGTGCACCCTATTTAGCAGTCAAAACATTGAAAAAATCGTCCGAAAATGCTACTGAACTATAACTACATCCAACTGTGGCACGTGCAAGAAGCGATATTGCTCAAGGAACAATTAGTCTATATTTTGAACGAAAGCGGGTTTAACCTACGAAAATGGAAATCCAGTTCGCAAGGCTTTTTAAACTCATTTTTACAACACGAAGTCCAAAGTATATCAAAATTAATTGAAGACGATCCTTCTATCAAAACGCTTGGGATCATATGGAATGCCGAACAAGACACGTTCTCTTTCAAGGTACAAAAAGGTTGTGAGTCAGTGAAGTGGACCAAAAGAAAATTATTGTCAACTACAGCCAAAATATACGATCCGTTGGGTTGGCTTGCACCTATAATAATTTTATTTAAAATGATACTCCAGAAGTTGTGGTTACTTAAGTTGGAGTGGGACTCTAACTTACCAATAAATGTCACAAAACTATGGGAAGGGCTCTACTAAGCATTTGGCTCTACTCCGCGGCGTCTAACATCATTAACAACTATAACGCATTATCAGTTGCACGCATTTTGCGACGCTTCAGAAGCAGCCTATGGTAGTGTTGTATATTTACGATGCATAAACGAGAGCGGTGTTGAATTGGGCGAAATCAAAATCATCAGCAGTGGAAGTCATTGGTGTCTCTTTGGAAGAAAGGACTAAATACAAAAACTTCTCGACAGAAGTAGGCAACGAAGATGGTGTAGTTCCAAATTAACTTACAAAATTCTCATCTTGGTTCAAAATACGCAACATAATGGTTTATATTTTGAGAAAATGGTTTATATTTTGATAAACCAAAAGAAGAATATCACTCCAACGGAATTAAAGGAAGCAGAAATCGTAATTCTACGTAATGTCCAACAAAACGTATTTAAAACTGAGATATCAATTCTTCACACGAAATCAATGCTCTCATCAAAAAATCAGCTATCCTCCCTTGATCCTTTCATCGATATCAACGTGCGACTACGAGTAGGAGAGCGGCTTAGTAACTCAACACTACCATATTCTACCATGCATCCAATAATACTACCAAAGGATCACATAGTTTCTACATTAATAGCTCGAAACCTCAAGCAACAAATAATCAATCAATCAAACAATTCTCTAATTTCTGAATTTCTCTTGCAGAAAGGTATTTACTTCCAGTTCAACCCACCACACGCTCCTCATTTTGGTGGTCTATGGGAATCCTGCGTAAAATCGTTAAGTATTATTTGAAAAGGGTCACAAACATCAACTTTACATTCGAGGAAATGACAACGCTAATAATTCAAATCGAGGCTTTACTGAATTCTCGTCCCTTGTGCAGATTGAATGATGACCCTACTAATTTAGAAGTTTTTACACCGGCACACTTTCTGGTGGGCGATTTTTTAACACTCGTTCCTGAACCAATATTAAATCACATACCACAAAATAAGTTGTCCAAATGGCAAAACATCCAGCAGCGTATTCAAGGGTTTTGGAGGCGATGACATCAGGACTACCTTGCGTCTTTACAACAGCGATTTAAATGGAAATGTCCTACCGAGCAGCTCGAAGTCGATGACGTGGTACTGATAAGAGAGGATAATTAGTATCCAAGTCAATGATACTTGGCAAAGTGACAGCGCTTCATCCTGGCAGTGATGGTATTACTAGTGTCTTGACGTTGAAAACACCCAAAAGCGAAGTAAGCTTATAAATAACTAATAAGCTAATAAAGTTACCTGTAAAACTTAAGTAATAATTAAGAAGAATTTTATAATCGTCCGTGAATTTAATTTGTTTAAGAATTTTTTTCGGCTTTTCGGACAAAATATTATTTTAATGGACACCCATACAATGTTTACGACTATTTTAGTCGCAGAAAACAAAGAGGCCATTTATTAACAATATTTCTACCACAAAAGTAGAAAAAATGCACTCCCCTCCTCCAAACCTTTAACCCCAGGGCGTAATTGTGTACACAAAGAACACAAACCCTTGCAAAAATGAGAACTCCCTTAGGTAGCTTCTTGGCAGCTTGGTTTCGTACTGATAAAAAGTTGGTCTACTCATCAGGTTGCAACGACCAAACTGCAAAAATCCAACTCTTGCTTTGTACCGATAATACAAAACAAGAACATATCGATCTAGCGAATTATATATCACTAAATCAGAAACCACAGGAAATTCTCACTATGTATGTGTAACAAGCCAACACATATAATTAAGAAGAATTTTATAATCATCCGTGAATTTAATTTGTTTAAGAATTTTTTTCGGCTTTTCGGACAAAATATTATTTTAATAATTATATTATTTTAATAATATTATTATTTTAACCTTAATCCAACAACCCTTCAAGCCGGTGATCGCATTTCTCATGTCTCGTTCAAGCCTCTACAACCACTGTTCTGTAGAAAGCACGAAATGTTCACCCGCTGTCAGTGCATTGGATTCCAGATTACATAATACTTAGGGTATGACTTTTTGCAAATAAAAATACTTTTGCATTCGGAGGGTAATTATCGGGTAATACATATTTTACTCCAATTCGGGATGAAGTCGGGTCAAATATATAAAATACACAGAAAATTTAAAAAATTAGCGAATTTTCGGTAGGAATGAAGTAAAATACAAAATGAAATTTAACTCGATACTTTACTATTAAAATCTAATATCGATTGCATTGTTGTAATGTTTCATCAGATGCTCTAGCTTTTCCAAATGATTGAAAATGTCGCAAATGACTTAAACCCCTCTTAACATTACAGCTCCCTGTTTGCATACATACTATCATTAATATATGTTTACTTAAGTCTGGATACATCACGTTCCAATCCAAAATTGGAACACATCTAAATTTAAATTTTGAGGAGATAGAATTTGGCGTTTGGATCAGGAGATACCAAGTTCGAATTTTCGAATCCCGATAGGAGCAGGATGCAAAGCGAATTTTCACCAACAAATTACGATCTGTGATGAAATGGAACACATTTATGACCCCCTGTCGGACCAATTGGATTGGACCAATAACCGTACGTCCTCGAATTTGCTGGCACTGCGGCGTAAAAGTAAGGTCGGAAAAAGTAAACCGCGAGAGAGTTGGGAGAGCCTTGGTCCCAGAACAGATTGCAGGGATGGCAAAATAAAAAAATGCGAGAAAATATTCTGATAATTCTCTTTTTATTTTACTGGTAATATTTGATGAATATTTTAAAATTTGTAAATTTTCCTTAATAATTAGCGACCTTTTTACAAGGGTCAATAATCGAAGCTAACTTTCATAAATCCATAGTAGCAGTATCAATATTTTGCTGTATGGTAGCATTCCATTTTTCACTTAGCGCTTCTGAAAATTTTTCCATGCAGTTTTGAACCAATGCACGAGAGATATCTGATAATGTTTCCATTATGGTCTCCTAAATTAATCACAAACTTTCTTTGTCAACTGCAACATGAATTAGATGAGGGACATCTGTGTTGTGAAATAGATTGGGTCTATTTTCACCAGCCATTGATTTCATGTACTCTGCGCTGTCCATTGATATGGAAAGCACATAGATCCATTTTTTTTATAAATTTTGGATAAAACCGTTCATAAGACTCCAACATAGTTGCACTGTTTGCCTTAGTAACAAAAATAATGTCCACCAAAAATTAGGACTTTTTTTGTTGAATTTCATTATAAAATGTAGGTCGACCGGCAACATCACTACTTTCATCAAAAATGAAGTTAATTTTTGCATCTCTAATTAAATTTTTAATTTCATCCAACTTATAGTATACACTTTAGGTAAATAATCTTTAAGTTGGGTTTCGTAGTGTGGCAAATCGTTTAACAAAAGCACCTATTTTTTTTATCTACACTGCACATTTTATCTACACTATATCTCATCAAGGGATTTGGACGCCTCAAATGAGGTTTCATAATCATATTTTTATTTCGGATAATGAGTGATTAGTACATTGATCCTAAACCAGCCGTGAAATTTTTTCCTTGTTACCACCGGGAATTGAACCTGGGACCTCCGGTCTCTGGATTAATCATGCTGACCACTTTGCAACCGGACGGCGTCATCACCGTCAGGTTTAAAGATTTTAAAGTCTGAATATTTTAAAATTCATTCTGCATACGAATTCTGTTCGAAAACCGCGACTTGAGAGTTGGGAGTTTTTATGTTGTTTCATCAGCATTCTAGATGTAAATATAAAATTTGATTATTATTTACATCAATCAACAATGATATTAATTTTGTGCATCTATATGAAACAGCAACAAAACTCGCAACACTCAAGTCTCAATTTTCGAACAAACTCTGTACCTTGATGGGATTTTCCGTTTTCTCTCCATTTTTTTTCAAATAAAGACGAAGGAATACAGTTTTTCATTGTCTAATAACTTTTTTATTTAATCTTTAAATAAATAAATAAAATGTATGATTTTTGTATTGCACATATAAAATGTATAGATTTTTGTATTTGTGCTTCATTGGGATTCCCAAAATTAAATAAAAATGCATAAAAGTGATTTCGCATATCATTCCTTATTACAGCGAAATAGAAAGAGAAAGAGTACAATATTTTACATAAACGAAAAAAACTCTCGCTCTTCTATACGTTTAGATAAAATATTATTACTCTTTCTCATCGCTCAGGAACTTCTAAACTATTTGTTTGACAAGGTAGACAGATAGATGATTATTTAATTCTTATGCATTTTCGATGCATTCTTAAGAATAATTTTTATTGATTTCGGGTAGCTATCGGGCTTAAACCGAATTTTGAAAACGGTGTTCGGAGGGATAAAATATGGAAGTAATTGGGTTAAACCCAAAAAAGTCATACCCTAATAATACTTTAGCAGATTTAATTACTCGTGACAAAGATGACCAACCATATACTCTGCCTTTAAATAGGAGGTTATTAGGGTATTGGGAGAGTCCGAGACAACTAAACTGCACAATATTATGCATGGGTTGACATTGAGTGGTATGAAACCGTCGCCATTGTTAGGATCGTAATAATTCGCTCAGATCTTCTTCAAGAAATTGTGCAATTAATCGTAATCAGGAATGATTTTTAAGTTCAAAGCATTACACGAGATTTACTAGTAATACAGGTGGGGGGGGCAAAACTCACCATAGAGTTAAAAAATTTAATAACTTTTTCGTTTTTATAATTTTTTTCTTCAGATTATATAAATAGTACCTGGAGAGACTCACAACCGAACAAAGAACCAGAATAATAGAATTTTATTATTTAAATCAGCGATTAATTATTTTAACGCAAAGAGCATATCGTCGCCATTTTAATGAATTTCGCCCTCTGAAGCAATGATTCGTTGCTTAGTTGATTATTATCACCAACCGTAAGAGATTTGCCTCGAACCGGTACACCACGTTTAATCCGCGCTGCGGAAAATATGGAACGTGTAGAGCAAAGTGTTAACGAAACACTAGAAACATCTACCAGAAGGCGTTCTGCTCAGCTAGGAATGTCTCGTTCGTCCCTACGGCGCATTTTAAAAAATTATTTACTGTTATTCTCATATAAGGTGCAATTAGTGCAAGAATTAAAACCGGGAGATCATAGGCAACGTCTAAATTTTGCAGTTAAATTTCAACAGTTGGCCAGAAATGAAATCAACTTTATTGAAAATCTGATTATGAGTGATGAAGCTCTTTTTCATTTTAATGGTATTACAGGCTGGCTACTGTCAACCTGCAGATGTCACTAAGCGCATGCAGAGGCCTCCACGGTGATATTTTGCCGGCGACGTTCTCAGGGAGAAGTGCGAAGGGTCGTAGGGTTTGAGGCATGCATGGCTCCTGGCTTACTCCGTGATTAACAGAAAGTAAAAAAAAATAAAAAAAACGCAAATAATAAAAACCCGATGTTCCGCCGAAATTCGTCGGCCGGAACCTGAGGAACGAACAGCAGAAAAATAAAGATTAAAATAAAATATAACGGTAGAGAGGTGCCCTGGTGCGCGCATCCACCCGAACTCGCACGGTGGTAAACACCGGTTTCGAATCCGGATGCGGGCACCAAGGGACCTACCCTAGGATGGGAATTCCCCCCTCATCATACCCAACCCGGAAAAATTAATAATTTATTTTCTTATTTTTATTTAATCAAACACAAAAATAAAGAAACCCAACTTCCGACGAGGAAAAACAGCAAGGAAGGGAGAGAACGAGAGAGAGAAGCGAGCGAGAGAGAAACGAGAGAGAGAGAGAGACGAGAAAGCAATGTGCACCGAGCGCGCGACCGTTATCCGGCGCTCGATTACAAATTATAATTTTTAAAAAAGAATTCAAGAAAAGAATAATAAAAATTTAAAAATAAAAAAATTGAAATAAAAATAAAATAAATAAAATAAATATACCTTAAGTAGTTACAAAATCAACGGTTGCGGCCTTGCGCGGTCGTCATGCCACAGGTGACCTTGCCCTCACCCGGACCGTTGCCGCTTTGGTGCCGTTGAATATTTTGACCTCGACTGGCCGCCAAAATAAATTGGGCGTTGCGGGGCCTTTCCCCGATAACCAAATATTGGACAATTAACCGAATGGTCACCTGCTCGTTGCGGTGCCTTTCACCGATAACCAATATAGGCAAATGACCGGATGGCCACCTGCTCGTTGCGGTGTCTTTCACCGATAACCAATATAGGCAAATAACCGGATGGTCACCTGCTCGTTGCTGTGCCTTTCACCGATAACCAATATAGGCAAAGACCGGATGGTCACCTGCTCGTCTTAAACCGAAGATAGATATTGATCGTGTTTCTCCAGAACCGTAAATTAGCTTGACCTCTATAGGCCACCGAAAATGTTGGGCAGCCACCCGTTATATTTGCTGCCTCCTCGCCGATGATATACAAAAATTTTAACCGCAGATGTGGAGGTTTTTTTTCTTTTTTATATAATTTTCCGTAGAACAACACCCATCAAACAAAATAAATACGCAAACCACGTACCATAAATACAACTCGCATCATCAATAATTTGCAATCCCAAAACTACTGTTACGCTTCAATGATTTCGGTTGGTTCACCCATGTGTATCGGCCTCACCGGCATAAACTATCCATGAATTTATCGGACTCGTACACTCGTAATAGAAATTAAATTAACAAACTGTAAACACCGTTCGAATTTCCACTGTATTTTTAATAAATTACTACACGAATTTATTTACTTTCATCCATTTTATTACAAATTACAATTTTATTAATTTTATCATACAACTACAAAAAAAAGTTTTATTTATTCTTGTCAATTTTATCACATCGAGCACTGCTTAGCAAAATAATAATAATGTCTAAATGCTAGCACAACTTTTTATACTCAAACCAAAAAAATAAAATTGAACTCAATTTTTTTTTGCTTCATGAACATCAAACACGAGAATTTATTTTTCTACCAAATTCCAATCAAGACTAACTCTTTTCCAAAAAAAATTCTCACGCCGAATAACGCGTAAAACATTCCAGAAGAATTGTCTTTCTTCTCTGTTTCTCGTTTACATCAATTCGCATTGATGTAAACGAGAGGCATATAAGAAAAACATTCTTATGGAATGTTTTGCTTTACACACACTCGATGCGCATTGGTCTCGCTCTCTCCCATTTTCGTTCAGTTGCACCAACAAATCAAAAAAACACACAGGAATCCATCCACCATTACCCGCGTATGGACGTCAAATCTACTCCCGGACGCAAACCTACCCGGACGCAAAAAATTTACCAAAGGTGGAGGTGTAATCAATAAAACGAATTGTTGTCTTGTTAACGACAACACAGTCGTAACAGTGGCTTTGTTAATAAGCAGAACTGCAGGTCTGAAAATCCAAGAGCCATTCATCAACGCCAATTGGATCCCATTAGGTGTACAGTATGGTGTGACATTATATCTGAAAATATTATTGGGCCTTACTTTTTCGAAAATGAAGATGGAAGTGCTGTAACCGTAAATGGAGAGCGGGATCGGTTTATTACACATTACATTTTCTACATCTTTCTCTTGAAAACAGACCTGAAATGTGGTTTCAGCAGGATGGAGCCACTGCCCGAGAGAGCGAATATTTTCCAGAAATTCGGAAATTAATTGGCCAGTGCGTTCGCCAGATTTGTCAACACCCGACTAAATTCTTTGGGGTTATTTGAAAGAGCGAGTATTTGTGAACAAGCCCGAGACAATCCTTGAACTCAAGGACCACATTGTTGCAGAAATTCGAACGCTACAGCCACAAATTTTGAAAGATGTTATAGAAAATGCTCTAAAACATTTCGAAGCTGAGAACGGGGGTCATTTAAGTGACATTATTTTCCGTACTTAGTGTAAAAAAATTTTCATTATGTATATTTTATAATCTAAAAAAAAGTAAAAAAATATATAAACGAAAAAGTTATTAAATTTTTAAACCCCATGGTGACTTGGCCCATCCTGTACAACCCTTACGAGTTCAAAAAACCAGTAAACGATCATCAACTTTCGGCGACAAGTAGAGATGATCAAGTATCAAGTCGTTTACTAATTTTTGAAATTAATTCAAGAGTCAAATTTTTGATTGATATAGGACCTGATGTATCTGTTTTTCCTGTCAGATTTACCAAATTGTCAAACACCGCCACTATACATTTAGTTTAGCCGCTGCCACTGGCACTCCAGTTCGAGCATTTGGTTCTCGAGCATTTAAAATAAATATCGGCCTTCGTCGGGAATTCACAAGGAAATTTATTATCGCGGATGCCACACGGCCCATTATTGACACAGATTTTTTAAAAAATACAAGTCTTCTGGTAGCTATGGAAAAATGCAGATTCATCGATCTCTTGACTTCCCTGTATGCACCAATATATTGAAAACCGATCAAATTTTCGCGTTGTCTTTCATTGACAAGACAACTTTGCATTCTGGAATACCGCAATTGAATTTAAATTTTCACGAAGCCACCAGACCAGCTCATTAGGATCAAACAAGGTAATGTCACACATGGATTGGAGACTAACGGCCATCTATTATCAAGTAGAGCACGCAGATTGGCGCCAGATAAATTGAAAATTGCCAATGAACAGTTTAAACAATTGATCGCACAAGGTATGCCGACCTAGCGACAGTCCGTGGTTCAGTGCTATACACTTGGTAATAAAGAATATTGGTGAATGGAGACCATGCGGTAACAATTTAAGACTTAATTTTTGTTATGACATCATAATCTGAATCAATAATATTCATCTCATAAAAATAAAAATTTCCTGCACAAACGCAAGACTTACACGTTACACTTTATTACAAAAATGCATGTGGTATATTTTAATTTATATTACGATGCATTAAACAAACCTTGAATTCCTTCAATTTATGAATCTATTAAGGTTAGAAATAAAAATTATAAATTAATTAGACACACCGTGTGTGAACGCTGCTCCGGCAGGTACGAGTATAAATATTTAATAGTGAAAACTAAAAATTAGATTTTCTTCTTAAATTTAAATTTTTTTTGGGTGTTTTAATTGTGCAACATAATTAAAAGTTTAATAGTGAAAAATAAATATTTTTATATAAAAATCTCGTGAGTAAGTAACTATTCTGCAAAATCAATTACAACAAATTAAAAATTATTTTTATCTATTTGTTAATCATACTTGTATATAATAAATTCTCAAGGTTCTTCAGTGTTCAGTAGATTGTGTATACTAACTATCTCAAAATACCTTCACATGAATAAATTCAGGTATAATAATTTTCTTCTTTGGAATTCAATACTTTTCAGTATGGGCCAAGATCTACATTATTCAGAAAATAAATAAAATTAAATTTTTTTTCTTTTGAGAAAATAATACAAGGAAATCAAGATTGACCACATAAGAAAAACGTTTTTTTCTAATATGCAAATATCGTTACGCGCATAGCGTACTCGCATCAGGATTGAAGAAAGAAGTAATAATTAAAAGTAGAGTTAGTTACAATGTAATAGCAAAAAAAGTAAACTAGTATACGAGTATAAATCGTAGTATTAAGTAATTACACATTTGTACATGTAGATCGAGTTGTTCTTTCATAACAAGTATAACGAGCCTAACCTTGTGATCTAATAATTTGTACCAAGCAACTAAATTATTCCCGGATTTTGTAAAATCTAGAAATACTCTGTAATGGATATCATTGGTAAAATAGAGCAGCATTTTACCCACATATTTAAAAATATTACTATTTATTCCGATACAAGCGTTATATCGTTTCGTATACGATACAACATCGATCGAAATAAAAAATGAATCCATCTATGTATGTACTGAGTTGCAGCTAAAGAAAAATTTCAACAAAACTTTTGTAAATGTTATAAGTAAAATGGTTCTAGATTTTGCTCGCAAAATAGAAAAAAGTCGCGCAACATAGTGCAACATCACACAACTTGGTGTGACGCAACATGGTGACGCGAAATTGTCAAGACCCAACTATATCCTGCAACGGTGCAATATCATGAAGCAAGGTGTAATATGACGCAACATGATGTAACATCTCACAACATCGTACAACACCAAAATTGTGCAACATCACGCAATATGGTACAAAATAATTAAGCAACATGCAAAATTATGCATATTTATGCAGCATTGTACAAGATTGTAAAATATTACGCAACATGGTGCAACATGCGAAAACCCTTTCCCGCTCAATAATATCAAAATCTTCTAAGTCAAATAAAATGTTAAAAGAAAGTTCTATGAAGCCAACCGCCCCCACCACTAAATGAATTTCACCGAAATAAGAACCCATCAAAATTGATATTAGATAAACGAAAACGCTCCTCCAACAATTTTTTATAAAAATCGTGCGAGTCTCTGACTAGAATTCCCGAAGTTAACACCCGCCGTAATCGACTTCTGACACTCAAAAATGCCCCTTCACCAATTTTTATAAAGTTCGAGCATGCCAAATAAAAATTAAATGACCGTCTAAATGAGTTTTCCAGAAATCAAGACTCATCACAATCGAATTTTGGTAATCCAAAAGCAAGGGACACGGGCCCTCCCGGACAGCCCTTTGAGTGGATTTTCTAAAAATTACCGTCCATCGCAATTGAAATCGTGCGAGCCGAAACCATTAAAGAGAGGGACCTACCGTACGGACCTCTGCACGAATTTCCACGCAATCTGAACCATTCGCAATCGATTTCTGATAATCGATTTCTCTAATAAAATGGTGCGAACCCAAAAACAGATATAAAACGGGACCCAAATCCTACCGGATGACCCCCTAAACCAATACTTACAAAGCCAGGACCCATATAGCAAACAATTTCTGGTACTCAAAAACCCTAAGCACTTTTCATTTAAGTTGTTTGAGCTGAGAAGAAAAATAAGAAAAAGGAACCCAGGCCCCACCAAAGGACTCATGAAAATTGTTCGAACTGTTTCCGAAAACGTAGATATGTATATACAAGTTTTGCCCAGAAGTCTAGGAAAACTTGTTTGAAATTATCACACATACGAAACTTGACGATTTCTAAAAATTCAACGGTTAAAGTATCATGGTTGGAAAGTAGATGAAATGAAAAGTTTTAGTGATGATAACTTCATTAACTGGTCATTTCGGTGAATTAATTTTTCAATTTTGCAAATATATTTCTCAATAGGTAAATGAAATTTTCCAAACATTAAATAATGCTATTAAAATATAGTTCAGTGTTTTAGATTTAACGGTTTCAGATGCAATTTAAATAAATATTTTTGGTGTAAAAAATACTACTAAATGGCTGAGAAATGTCGGCTGATGACTTTCGTCTGAAGCATATTAATATTTAACGTAACATATTGTTAGGAGATTGCCCTGTCAAATCCGTTCCGTATCTCTAAATTGTGAATATCTCTGAATTCTAGAATTTGATGGGGACAACACCAATTCTTGTAATTCTCACCGCTTTCGGAATATTCGATTTTTGTAGAATATTTGGTTTTTGATATTTTTTTCTGATTTAGTTTTAATTTTTATAAGTAAGTTGCTTTTTTGCATTATCAGCACCCATAGTGCTGATAATGCGAAACAGCAAATTACTTATAAAAATGGAAATAATCTTTGAATAGTTTCCACATATTTTGTATCTAATATTTACGCCACTACTAAATCACAACAACAAATAATTTCCACAATAATTTATTAAGTCACTTAATACACAAATTACAATTTTTAATTACACTTTAATTTTCACTTTACAACACTAACTATTTTCTCCTTATTCACTTTCACATTTAATCTTCCCAGTACCGAATCTCCCGAGTGACAAACTAAGACCCACCCATTGGTTTTGTTGTACTCGTATTTATACACCGTGCCACTACTTAACCACAGACTTGTATCAAACAAAAAATATTACTAATGCTCTAATCCTCAAATGAACAATTCTTTCAAATGCAATCTGGGGCAGAAGCACTCCCAACTCTTTCGCGGTTCACTTCTAACGCCCTATCTTTTGCAGTAGGCAAATCAAGGACGTACCATGGCAGCCTCTGACATGAAAGATTGGTCGGCCCATGAATTCTGCACTTCGAGACATAATGAATAGATCACACATATTCATCCATTTCAACCAAACATATTCATCCATTTCCAAATCAAATTCACCTTTGTTCAAATCAAAGTCACCTTTATCCAAATCATATTCATTCTTTTCCAAAACAAAACCGTAGACGATATATAGGGTTTACACTCAAAATTCATCCTTTTACAAATCATATTCATTAAATAGCAAATAAAATTCTACTATACCCACAACATTTGCATCCTTTTCCAAATCAAATCCAACTTTATCCGAATCAAATTCATCTTTATTCAAAACATATTCATCCGTTTCCAGTTCAAATCAAATTCACCTTTACACAAATCATATTCATTCTTTTCCAAATCAAATTCAACCGTAGACGATATATAGGGTTAGCACTCTAAATTTATCTTTTACAAACCTTGTGCATCCATTTGCAAATAAAAGTCTACTATAATCCAAACATTTTCATTTTTTTACAAACTATATCCAACTTTATCCAAACAAAATTCAACTTTAATCAAAACATATTCATCCGCTTCCAAATCAAATTGACCTTTGTTCAAATCACAACCACCGTTATTCAAATCATACTCATTCTTCTCCAAATTAAGTTCAATTGTAAAAGATATATATGGTTTGCACTCCAAATTCATCCTTATACAAATCATGTTCATCAGTTTGCAAATGAAATCCAACCATATCCAAAACATTTTCGTCCTTTTCCACATCAAATTCAACTTTATCCGAATCAAATTCACCTTTAATCAAAACATATTCATCCGTTCCCAAATCAAATTGACTTTTGTTCAATACAAAACCACATTTATCCAAATCATATTCACTCTTTTTTCAAATCAAATTAAACCGTAGACGATATATACGGTTTGCACTCCAAATTAAACTTTTTACAAATCATGTTCATCAATATGCAAATAAAATTCACCCATATCAAAAACATTTTCATCCTTTTCCAAATCAAATCCAACTTTATCCAAATCAAATTCACGTTTGTTCAAGACGTCTTCATTCGTTTCCAAATCAAATTCACCCTTGTTCAAATCAAATTCACCTTTATCCAAATATTATTCATTTTTTTCAAATCAAATTCAACCGTAGACGATATATAGGGTTCTCATTCCAATTTCATCCTTTTACAAATCTTTTTCATCAATTTGAAAATAAAATTCACCCATATCCAAAACATTTTCATCCTTTACCAAATCAAATCCAACTTTAACCAAATCAAATTCACCTTTATTCAAAACATATTCATTCTTTTCCAAATCAAAATGACCTTTGTTCAAATCAAATTCACTTTTATTCAAATCATACTCATTCTTTTCCAAATCAAATTCAACCGTAGACGATATATAGGGTTTGTACTCAAAATTCATGCTTTTACAAATCATGTTCATTAATTTTCAAGTAATATTGTACTGTATCCAAAACATTTTCAACCTTTTCCAAATTAAATCCAACTTTATCCAAATAAAATTCACCTTTATTCAGAACATAGTTATTCTTTTCCAAATCAAATTCACCTTTGTTCAAATCAAACTCACTTTTATCCGAATCATATTCATTCTTTCCCAAATCAATATTCAACCGTAGACGATATAGGATTTGCACTACAAATTCATCCTTTTACAAATCTAAAAATTTACAAAACCCTATGTATCGTCTACGGTTAAATTTGATTTAGAAAATAATGAATTTGATTTGGATAAAGGTGAATTTAACAACGATGATTTTTATTTGAAAACGGATTAAGATGTTTTGAATAAAGGTGAATTTGATTTGGGATAAGGTTGAATTTGATTAGAAAAAGAATGAAAATGTTTTGGATTTAGGTGAATTTTATTTGAAAAATTGATGAACATGATTTGTAAAAGGATGAATTTGATGTGCAAATCCTATATATCGTCTACGGTTGAATTTGATTTGAAAAATATTGAATATGATTTGAATAAAGGTGAATTTGATTTGAACAAATATGAAATGGTTTTGGAATAGAATGAATAATAACGATGAATTTGATTTGAATAAAGTTGGATTTGATTTGTAAAAGGATGAAAATGTTTTGGATATAGGTGAATTTAATTTGCAAATTGATGAACAAAAGGATGAATTTGGAGTGAAAACCCTATATATCGTCTACGGTTGAATTTGACTTGGAAAACAATGCATATGATTTGGATAAAAGTGAATCTGATTTGAACAAAGGTAAATTTGATTTGGAACGGGATGAATATGTTTTGAATAAAAGCGGGATTTATTTGAATATAGACTCTTTGATGAGGTCTAATGTAACACAATTTTTCTGGTTCTATTTTTGAGTACACAGCAAATTGATGAAAAATAGGAAACTGTTTTCTAGAATCTATGATTATTTTGTACTCCGTGACAGCTACATTCCCTAAAGCACACTTAACAGCGGGTTCATATGACGGATAAAAATTTGTATGAAAAGAGACGAGTTTGTTGTATAATTTACGTGACGTAATTGGTTAAAATGATGGGATAGAAAAATCCGAGATTTTTATCCATCGTATGAACTCGTGTAAATCTTTGAATATAATTCTTCGAAAGATGACATGACTTTAATGTCTGGTATTGGTGTTCGTTGATGTGGAAAAACAGTTAACCAAATAAACGTTTTTTAAGTTAAAAATAAAACGCAAATTTGAGTTAAAATTTGGCGAAATATGGTGAGGCTAGAATTTGACCTATTGTAACGTGAAAGTCAAATGTATGACGGGATTTGACCCACTCGTCAAATGTAAGACGGGATTTAACCCCCTCCCCACTCGCCCAACTTTATTTATCCTCTTGTCTGACTTACTCATACAGATTTCGCAGTTTTTTCACAAATTATCCGTTGAATTTCCGGCGCATAATGGGCTTGTGGTCTACCGGGTAAAAATGTGGTAGACATAAAATGATTATTTCTACCTGTTTACTGCTAGTAAACATGATTTAAATATGCAGTATACATGTTGTAAAGGTTTTGTTACATTTTACAAACAATTAAATTTGTTTACATTGTTTACGTATGTTTACTATTGTTTACATATAATCAATTGTTTCCATGTGTTTACGACAAAAGCGTAAATAATTGTTGAACGCTGTTGTAAACATGCAATTAACATGATCTAGACGAGCAGTAAACATTCATTTTATATGTTGCAAACATGTCTGAAGTTTGAACATGTAGTAAACATGTAATAAAAATTTATTTATTATGTAGAAATCAAATAACATATTTATGTTTACATGTTCATATTAAAAGAGTAAAAACGTTTGTTCTTGTGTAGGGAAAATGCAGTAAGCATGATGTAAACATTTAGTAAACAAATAATGAAAATGAAAGAAACAATTAGTGAATATCGCTATATATATTTTAAACGTGTATTGTATTACTAACGCAGTAAACATTAAGTAAACAATTAGTTGACATGTGATAAATTTTTATTGAATAAGTAATAAACATTAGGAAAACATTTAGTAAAGAAATGGCAAACATTATGTAATAAATAAGTAGTAAACACGAAGTAAACATGTAATAACTATGTAGTAAACATATTGTTAACATGTATTACATTTGTAAAAAATGTCCAATAAACATGTGGCAAGTATTTAGTAAGGCTGTATCGATCAAATAGTAAACATGGATTAAATATGCAGCAAATTTGTAATATAAATGTCGTAAACATGTAGTAAACATTCAGTAAACATACTAGAAAACATGTGCATGTGTTTTCTAAAAATTTTTATGAACACTAGCAGCAAACGAACAATTTAAATTGAACAAAAAAATTAATTTCGATGTGATTGGGCATTTAATAATCTGAGTATCCGACATTGTGTTAATGTAATTTGCATGTGTTACAAACAGAATAGAATTTTATGAAGTACATAAGTTTTTTTTTATTCCAGAACATGAATTTACCAGAATTTTGCTATATTTTCGTAATATGCCTTACGATACTTGCCAAAACAATTGCGTTACAACCCATCGTCGTATGTTACTATACAAATTGGAGTGTATACCGAGTGGGTGAAGCAAAATTTAGACCACAAAATATACCACCATACCTGTGCACTCATTTGATATATGCATTTGGTGGCATTGCCAAAGGTAATACAATTGCGCCCGGAGATGAGTACCAGGATATAAAAAATGAGGGCTATGCGACGTTCACCGGATTAAAAATGTACAATAAAAATTTAAAAACACTGATCGCAATCGGCGGATCGAACGAACCATCCTCAACTTTCTCCCGATTAGTCAGTGATGCAGAACGTCGCAGTGCTTTTGTAAAAAATGCGGTTAATTTTCTCCGCAAACATAATTTTGATGGACTAGATCTAGTTTGGCAATATCCAAACATGCGCAGTGGCAGGTCCGCTGATCGAATAAATTATGCTCAGTTTGTTCAAGAGCTACGGGAAGAATTCGATCGAGAATCATCAAGTATACAGAAACCAAGGTAGCAAATTTAGTATGCAATTCAATAAATTTTTACACACTAACTACTATTTCAGACTTCTTCTGACGCTCGCAATGGCAGCTGAAGTCGATAAAATTGAGCAAGGATATGACGTAGTAAAATTAAACAAATACGTAGATTGGTTTAACGTATTAACATACAACTTCCATGAGTCATTCGAATCAGTCACAACCCACCACGCACCACTGTTCTCACTTAATAAAGACAATACACAACAAAACATTGTACATAAGTAAACTTATTATTTATAATTATATCAATAATTTAATTTGGCAATTTCTTAAATAGGACTTGATCGTTGGTCATTTGTTAGATTCGGGTGCTGATCCACAAAAGATTGTAATTGGTATACCCGCATTTGGTAGGTCGTATAGAGTCCTTAATGTAAATGCACATAACATTGGAGCACCTGCCAACGGGCCAGGAAAAGCAGGGGATGCTACAGGAGAGAACGGGTTTTTGGCATATTTCGAAGTACATTTTAAACCTAAATAAATTTACAAATAATGCATAATAAAGTGATTTTTTTAATTACAGATATGTAAAAATACTCTAGATACTAAAGATTGGATAGTTGTACAACCAAATAATAAAGTGGTCGGACCATATGCTTTTAAGGATGACCAATGGGTTGCTTATGATGACGAACATATTGTCAAGAGAAAAGCAGAATATGTTCGCAAAAATTGTCTTGGCGGAGTAATGTTCTGGGCTCTAGACACAGACGATTTTCAAGGTGTATGTGTAAATAAACCATATCCCCTAATCGAGGCAGCTAAGGATGGTCTATATAATGCATCACAAAAAATGGACTGTGAAAGAGGCGATGTAAATAACAAACCTCGAAATTTCTCCACCGAGTCGTCAATAGTCAGTAATTCTGGGACAACTTCGTCAAAGCTGCCTGTAACACCATTTGAAAGTTCCGATATAGAAGACGTTAAGCTAATAAAAAAGTTAATAGATTTAGTAAAAAATCTGGATAATCTTGATACAAATGATACTAAATCAGATAAAGTAGCAACAACTCAGCCCTCTATAGAACGTAAACCTGAACGTCCCAGCGGCCAAGGAAGTAGTATTACTTTGAAGTTTAAGAACCAACCAAATATTGAAATTCTTATTGAAGATGTATCCAACTCTGATATTAACATAAAAAATAATGAGACCACAATAAAAATATCTTTGGCTAACTGACAGAAACAATAATTAACTTTACCAAGAACAATATGATTTAACATAATAACAACCAAAAATAATTCAACACAATTTTTATGTAAATCGCCTATAAATAAAATTTGAGGGTTGGTAATTTTAAAATAAATGGTTTACTGTTTTGAAATTTTATAAACCACTCATGAAATAAATAAAGTATTTCTTCAAAAATAACTTTTTGTTTTCTCGGCCCAAATCAAAAGCTTAATAACATTTTCATCAAAAATATCTCCAAGGCCTATATACCATAAGTCATGTTCAGCCTTTATTACCCCTTTTTGGCCTTAAATAACATTTCTTAAAAAAATAGTTGTTAAAATACATAATAGAATAATTGAGGTGAGGTTACCAAGCCGTTTGTCACTTTGGTTCCGACGCTAATGAATCATTGAATTCTTTAATTTAAAATATTCGTCCATCCCATCAAATTGCAGTGAACGAACTATATATATAGTACCAGGGGACCGAGGTTTCTCGATGAAAAGTGGTTAACAAATTTCAACACAAAAAAAACAAATCTACATTTGACTATAAAAATGGCGAACGACTTGTATTGTATGAGTGTGAAAAAAATTTCTTATCTTTAAAAAAGACTACCATAAAAAAGACTCCAATTTACTTTTTTATAGCAGTATTATGGCAGTAAACTACCACCATCACAACTATTCTCTTAGTAAAATTTTGCTGACAACATGTTTTGTTTCGTACACAACCTGTAAAATCTATATTTTTTTCTCGCTTTTATTTTTTACTGACAGTAGATTATGCCCATGGAACGGGGCCATTTAACGTATACATGCGATTTCTATATAAAATTGTGGATTATTATGGGTGATAGTCCGTGTTAAAGTTAGCCGAAACTTTTCAGCCGAAAGATAATGCAGATAGTGTCTCTGCTATCCCAGTCGAAACACTAACTAGACAAATGCAATAATTGTAGAGGCTAACGACTTCGACAACTCTCACGAGCACGCGGGAGGTCGCTGCGCTCCCCCTTCCCCCAATTAGCCCTCCGAGGGACTTCAGATTTGAACTTCGGCGGACGTAGAAGCCGGGATCAGCAAACATGTCGCACTGCGTAGGAGTGGATTATATAGAATCTATTGACCGCTTTATCGAAAAATCAAATCGTATATTTTTTCGGCTGGGATAACAAAGACACTATCTGCATTATGTTTCAGCTGGAAAATTTCGGCTAACTTTAACAAGGTCGTGGTGACATGTTCTACCATCAAATTATCGATATTTTGTCTATGTCTGTGCCTCTTTTCCTTAAATTAAATTGGCGACTGTTTCGTTTAGAAATTATTTCTTTTTTATTGCTATACCTTCTAGAATTAATGTGAATAAACTCTTAATTCCTTATTTCGTTTAAGTAGCGAAAACAAATTATTTTGTGATAGAAAAAAACGTAGAATTGTGAAAATCTTTTAATCTAGCAGGCTGGTAAATAATATAAAAACTGAAACAGAGACAAATTGTATTCTATTGAAACGAGGTGTTTTTTTTTTTTTTTTATAATTTAAGAAATCTTTATTTCTGTATAATATTACAACTAATCATATAGATTATCTAGTAACTGTTTTATTATTTTTGTAGTCTATTCTTATGGAATGAGACCTATTGCTTCATCCCAACTCTGCTAGTCCTTTGATTTAAGCGGCTCAAGGAACCACTAATTCTAAAGGCTTTGTTCTTTTTAGGCGCTTTGGTCCATTAGCGCGATCCAGTAGGTTCCGCAGCTCCTCGTTGTCATGCTGCTGCAGTCGCAGTACATGACTCCTTGCAAATTTTTTTATTTCATCGCTGACGTATTCCATGTTTAGGTCTCGATGGAGATTGTCATTTCTAATGTACCAAGGAGCATTCACAATGCTACGTAGTACTTTGTTTTGAAATGTTTGAATGATCTTTACTGTAGTTTTTCTTGCGCAGCCCCAAAGCTGAATACCATACGTCCAGATAGGTTTTAGGATTTGTTTATATAGCAGTTCTTGCCTTTTCTTTTTAACATGCGCTTTCCACCTGAGTTTAGAGTCTAGCGTCATGCCGAGATACTTAGCATTATCAGAATATGGAATTGGTTGTGAATTCAGACTAATCGGAATATATTCTAATTTCCTATTTGTAAAGGTGATATGTGTTGATTTCGATTCGTTAAGTGTTATCCTCCATCGTTTTGTCCAGCTATCCACTATATTAATAGCATTTTGTAGTTTCCTGGTGGACTCAACGATACTAGCATCGGTGGTCATAACAGCTGTGTCATCAGCAAACGTTCCTATTCTAGCTTCTTCTATGTCTGGTAGATCATTCGTATACAGGAGGTATAATACGGAGCCTAGAACACTGCCTTGTGGAACCCCTGCCAATATTTTCTTCAGTTTAGAGTATTCTCCGTCCTGTCTCATCCGGAAGTAACGGTCGTTGATGTTTTAGCAATTCAAAATGTTGTTTTGGCAGATCTCGTTGGAGCTTAAATTCTAGACCGCGGTGCCAAACCTTATCAAATGCTTGGGCTACGTCTAAGAATATTGCTGAACATACTTCCTTTTTTTCCAGCGCCTCCTCAACAGTATCAGTAATCCTATGTACCTGTTCTATCGTTGAGTGCCTTTCTCGAAACCCAAATTGATGTTCTGGTATAATATTTCTGCTCTCTATAATTGGCTTTAATCTCTTGAAAAACAGTCTCTCGAAAATTTTTGATGTTGTTGTTAACAAAGAAATAGGCCTATACGACGTTTTGTCGTTTAGTGATTTATTGGGCTTTGGAATCATTATGATTTCCGCTACTTTCCACTGTCTCGGAACATAACATAGTCTAAAGATAGCATTGATTATGTGCTGTAGTTTCCTTAGGGCTTTCTCTGGTAAAGCTTTGATTATTCGCCCCGTTATCAAGTCGTATCCAGGGGCTTTTTTATCTTTGAGGTTTTTTACTTCTTGTTTGATTTCTTTCAGAGTAACTGGTAGCACAGATGCCTCGTCTACTTTGCTTATAGGTGTTAGATATTCATTATCCGCTTGCCCAGTTGGTGGTTTGAAGGTATTTTCTAGGTGTTCGGCAAACAGATCAGCTTTTTGCTTTTCGCTGCGAGCCCAGGTTCCATCAACCATTCTAATAGGTGGCACTTGCATTTTAGGCCTTTTTAAATCTTTGGTGGCTTTCCACAGGGAATAGTCTGTGTCAGGTTTACCTGTCAGGTTACTTAGGAAGCTTGCAACTGACTCATTCTTAATCTCCTTTATAAGTAGTTTAAGTTTGTTGCACAAGTTGTTTAGGATTGTTTTGTCTTCAGGGGCTCTGGTTTTCTGCCAAGTCTTACGAGCTCTTCTTTTTTCGTTAACCAACTCTCTCACTTCAACTGGATAGGTTATACTTTTTTGTAATATTTCTTGCTGGTCGGGAGTACTTTTCCAGGCCGCTTTTTGCACACTATCAATGAGGTTTTCTAGTTCTTCTTCTATCGTGTAACGCGAAACGAGGTATAAACTTCGATAAAGTATCGAAAATTTAATGGCGGAACATGTCACCACAAATATTTTTTTTACAAACATTATCTGACTATCACCCAGAATAAACCAACATTTCATTTAAAAATCGCATGTAATCGTTAAATACAACAAAATTCGGGATTATGAACGGGAATAACAAATGCGTAGCGAAATGTATGTATTTTGAAAAGTTAACGATGTTCCATTAAGATGCTCTATTTAGAATATAGCGTCATTTTTTAGTTTCGGTAATACAGTGATTTTGTGCAGCTGTCATTTGAGAACGTTAAGGTTTAGACATGGAGAATAGATTACGTTCAAAGAATACATCTCAGAGTAACAACAAGTGATCCTTCAACCACTTTTTGGTGCGCATTTTGAGCATGCGCGAAGTGATTAGACCTTTCTTCTGCGAGAATGCTGTTATCAGAATCAGTTATTAGCTTACACTGATAATATATGTATAATTGGTCGCAATACACTTCCCTTAAAATAGTTCGGTTGCGAGTATTCTATGCGCAAATATTGAAATCTTCAAGTCTCGTCAATTATCGCTTAAAATTAAGTTGAATACCAGTTAACGACTAGTCATTCGATTTGGTTTCGAATCTCACTGAACGCAAATTGATTCGGTCGATGCTCGGTCAAACAAAAGAAGCAGAGTTGTATATAGATTGCAAATAAATCACGAGATGACATAAAGAAATGATCTTGACATAAAGGACCATCGAATTTTTAAATTCTTCTAAATTGAGATGGTTAATATATGTTCTTGATCAAACCAGACAACAAAGCAGGTCCTGGAATCGACACGAATGTAAGTGGGATCTTATAGCATCTGCTCACTGGGTGGACAACGTAGAGAGGGATCTGCTTACATACCGGGTTATCTAGAGAAATATTATTGAGGCTACTAATTCCTTGAATCTGACATTAAAAGTAAAACTATCAATTTTGGGACGTTTAACATAAGCATCAAGAATGTGTTCCGTGACCGTTATAATCGACGATCCTATTGCCAATTAACCTTGTTTCCAGTAGTGCTGAAGTATCAAATGTGTATTGGAGTGCTTGTTCAAAGAGTTGGTGAGGCTTTCCGTGGGTGTATGCGGAGTAGAGAAAGGAGTAGTAAATATTCGTTTAAATAAGAACAACTAAACTTTTTACTGGTTTCTAAGTTTTGTACTTAAAACGGAGAATGTTTGACAGCAATCGCCTTGAGTTTTGCCAATCCTTTTAAAACTCAATCGCCTTGAGTTTTGCCAATATTTTTAATTTTTGTTTGGCGATAACATGAGAACACAAAGTTCTATATCAATATCTAGTGCTCGCTGAGTAATTCTAAATGAATCAGCTGACGAGATAGTGAAAACAATGTAGGAGAAATTCCATTTATTGACACTATACATGTCAGAACTGCTTCCAAAAATTATTTTAGAATACCGTTTCTATCCAACATACCAATTATCTCATCATAATTGGTTAAAAAATGGTTGAGTTCCGTTCCAGGCAGCGTTGTGCCGTATTGTCTACATAACGTAATTAATACATTGTCTACACGTACGTCGAAAATCAAATAAATAACTCAACAATATTTATTATTTATTCTTTGGTTTTCTTGTACATTGCAAAATCTTTAAACATAAATAATAAATAATTAAAAATAATAGTAACTTTACAATCCAATTTTAATTCAAAATGTGTCTGTATTTAATTTCAACTACCCATATAGAATCTAACTTTCCAATATTGAATAAATTTTAGTTTTTTTTGAATAAATTTTAGATTTAAAAATTATGGGGACCTACATTTATACAAAAAAAACAAATCAATTAATTCCTTTTCCTCTCGGCAAAAAATTCGGACAACTGCTACTTACCAAAAATTCAACAATTACTAATTGATAGAGAAGATTCCGTATATTTTCTGGAGTGATTCCACAATTGTTTGGCCTTGGATTGGGACCGCACCGTGCTTCTTCAAAATTTGAGTGGGAATGAAAGTTTCAAGTAGCAGAAATTCTTTAATTTATTATGACCGAGCTACCATTCAGTCGGGTTACATTTTTTAGGCCGTTCTTATCGGCTGGTGTCGATTATGCTGGACCAATTTACGTTCAGAAATCAAAAACCTATTCATATGCTTGCTGTTGTTCTGTTTATTGATTCATTCATTGCAGTGCAGCCTTCCGGCATTTTATATCAAGTCGTTCTCTTAAATTATAAGTAACAACGGATCAAACTTTATTTGGGCAAAACCGACCCCACACCTGTGAATTATTTGACGTTATAAATGGTAATGCAAATTCTAATTTTATTGAACAGAACTAGATTACTCAGAAATTTAATCCACCATACGAGAGTGCAGTAATGCTTATAAAATACCACTTAAAACAACATTGTCGGAAGCTCTACTGACCTATGGAGAAATGATAACGCTTTTGATGCCGACTAACACGATCCTCAACTCACAACCTATTTGTCTTAATTCAGACGACGACCACAACCCATTGAGCACACCTGTTTACATGAAAGTGGCAGCGATGTGCCTTATCTTCAAAAAGGAAGACCGCTTGAAATGTGAACTATCGCACTATCGACATGGGTGGCCCAAGCTGCAGTTAAAATGTTCATGCCATCTCTATTTATTTATTGCATAACCTACTTTTTGTATTAAGCTCCTAGTGTTCGACATAAAGCAACATAATAGATTTGTAAGCCTAGGGCATCATATCGTAATTTGATTGTTGAAGGCATACAGGGAACTCAGGTTGAATTTGTAATGTTTAGTGAACGTTTTACATCTTATTTTAATCAACAACAAAAAAAAATTACCAACATCACAAAATTGCCGAAAAATATGCGATTGTAACAAAGTTAAATCAAACCAAAAATAATAATGGAGTCTCGAAAAGAAAAATGATAATGGAGTCGCAGAACGGGAATGAATGTGTGTAGCGAAACCAACGTGCACAGTGAACGCGCAAATTTTTTTTATACAAAATTAAAATTTAGAAAAATTTAAAAATATAAATAAAATAAAAACTAAAGAAAAATCATACCTTAATCTATAAAAAAGAATTACCGTAGCGGGCTTGTGTGGCCGTCATGCCACAAGTGTTCACCTTCACCGCACTCGGACCATTGGGCGTCTTCCCGCCTTAACCGTAAAGTTTTGCCCGGTTGGGCCTCAAAATGTTAGGCGTCCTTTCGCCTTACCCGTAAAATTTTGCCTGGTTCGGCACTAAAAAAGTCGGGCGTCCTTTCGTCTTAACCGTAAATTTGTTTTGATGGGCGACTTTCTGCCGAAAACATAAAAATTAGGATGGTCTCAACTGGCCACCCTTAAACAATCGATTGCCGTTAACCAGCAGTACGTTGCGATGTTTGACCGATAAGATCACATTGCCTTCAATTTCCGAAAAACATACTGACGAAAATAATTTGCTGTGAAGCTATTTTATTTTCACTACAGATTCTCGGGAAACTACTAGGTAAACGAATCCAACTTTATCACACAGATTATAACGTCGAATAGGATGTATGTTATATATACATGATTTTTATTATCACCATCAATAAACCAAAAATGCCGAAAAATATTTTCGCAAAACGAGAACGAACGTGCCGCGCAAAAAACACAAAACAAAAAACACATAAAGAAAATATTAGTCTACATTTTAACCGCTCGTACAAATACACAAGGGCACACATTGGTCCCGCTCCATCATTCATTCGTCGAACCACTAAATAAAAGGGATGTACAAAAAAAGAAAATACAAAAAAATGTATCACAGAAATGTCATGACAGCACAAGGCACAAGTGATTTTAGACGAGGCATTAATCAACCGTTTTACAATGAAATTAAAATCCAAAACAAAACTGGACAACAATGTCAGGACCATAAAGACGTAACAACTTGTTAGGTCATCATCAGGAGTATCTACTGATTTGTAAACGTAAAAATTTAGTTATATATATTAGAAAAAAGGTAAAAAAATAAATAAAAGAAGGAGAGACAAAAAAATTGACAATATGAAGCGCCGCTTCCACACGAGCTTTTTTGGTTTTTGCAAATGTTTTAAAAAGTAAATCATTTTTGAGAAAAACGATGATTATAAAATAAAATATCTAAATAATATTCGCAAAAAAACCGGCCCAGATCGATTTTCCAAAATTTAAGAAGAAATAATGTTTTTGGACCAGAATATTGTTTTTTTACTTTCTTTTACGTAGTAAAATATAATAAGTAACCAAGAAAAATTTTGACCTTGTCATTTTTGCAGATTACCTATTCACTATACCGCCGAATTCATAACAAGTAGTTTTAAAAAAATCTTTGTGTTGGTGTGGCTGTAAACTAAGAGTTGTTGGTTCTCTACAGCCCAGTGAAAACTCAAACTTAAGTTTTTTCCTTAACTTGGGAAAGTACAGTGATTTTTGGTCGAAATCGGTTCACCGGAAGTGGCAGTTTCCCTAGAAACATTTTCGTTTTCAGCAAATATTTTGGAAAGTATTGCATTTACAAGAAAAACGATTAAAACCCAAAAAATTATGGAAAAATACATGTCCAATGTGGTTTTTTTGCAAATAGTTTTTCAACGAAAATTCAGCTCTGTACTGCCCCGGTGAATTGATTGATCGGGGATTAAACCTGTTAGTACATCCTAAATTAATTTTAATAATATAACAGTATAGAAAGAGTTTTTCTTTGTAAGGGTGTCCCAACAAGAGCGCCTGATTTAAATTTGTACGGTGTTTTTTTTAATTTGTCACGTACAGACCACGCGATTCAAGAATATGGAGAAGTATTTAAACCAACAACGTTTAATTTCTTTGAAAATGCGGCTGGAAATGCGCAAACTGTTAATGAGTTTTAGTGGCCCGATATGGATGTAATTGATGTGGATGACATGTTTTCCAACAAGACGGTGCGACCTGCCACATAGCACGTGAAGCAATGGTGTTACTGCAAACTAAGATTCCAGCCCGTCTCATTTCTCGATTTGGCGATGAACATTGGCCTCCAAGATCGTGCGATCTAACACCGATGGACTTTTTTTTTGGGGCTATGTGAATTAAAAGATGTATGTAAATAAGCCCGAAGCAGTTGAGCATCTTAAAGATTATGCTATTGCGCGTTATTTGCGAAATACAGCCACATTTATGCAAAAAAGTTATTGAAAATTTCAACAAAAGAATAACCCTGTGCCAGAGGTTTCGTGGTGGCCATTTTCCTGATGTGACGACAAGCACACTAAATGCTGTTGGTTCCCTAAAGCTCAGAAGGCCGGCTGTTTGGAATGAAACTGCAGACATAACCTTTCTCTACAAAATGGGAGACCTCAATATTTTTGGCCTTCATCGGTCCATTGGAAAAAGCAGATAGGAGCTTTTCCGTTATTTGAAAGTATATCATTTGCGAGAAAAGCGGTTATGATCTAAAAGTTTCGAAATTTACTTTGCAACAATAAAAATCTCACTCAGCTTTCTAAAATTTAAGCGAAAATAACGATTTTTGACAAATAAAAACTGTTTTTCAGTAAACATTTGGTTATTGTACAGAAAATACGGGTCGGTTGGTCGGGATGAAAATCAATACTTAAGCGTTTCCCATGAATTGGGAGATCTTAGTGAGTTTTGGCCGAGATCAGTTCACCGGAAGTGGAACATAGCACATAGCATTGATGTTGAGCATTTACAAAAAAATGGTTTAAAACAAAAAGGCTTTAAATTAAATTTCATACAAGAAGAGCTCAGGTCATTTTACCGAAAATGACGAGAACAAAGTTATTTTTATCATATAAAAATAACTTTGATCAACCAAGATTCCGAGGTTGTTACAACAATAAAGTTAGATACATTCAATAAAATATTTTAGAAACAACGCCTACTATCAGATGACGACTTAAAGCTTCCCAAACTAATTAACGTCATGCTAATGAATGAGGGAATAAACAGCATAACTTATAAACAAAAAAATTCGCTATGTCAAAAATGTAAAAATAGTAATAATTTAAAGGAAGGCAATAATTTTTCTTGTAAACGATGTAACAATAATTCCAGCTCGAAAAGTTGTCCTGCTACTGATAAAATAATTAAACTTGTAAAAATGCCAAAGGAATTAACCGAATTTACTGTTTTAGTTAAAGTTAAAAATTGTCTTACAAGTTTAAAGTCGATTACTGCTCTCACACCACGCACACAAATGACCATCAAAAATAATTCGAGAATAGCTCGTTGTTATGGACTTTCCATTGGCTGTTTTTACCTTTGACATTAAAGAATTAATTTTAAAAATTAAAAATTTTATATTTCATTTTAGACAGATTATGTGTGGATTGAGCCTCGACTAGAGCGTTTATACTTTAATTTTGAGATAAAATTTATACTATTTTGGTTTTCATAAAAGTGTTAATAAGAAAGTGATTTTTAATATTCACGTGTATGAAGGCGGTATAAACTTAAATAAGAATTTAGTAAGTGATTGTATGATAATACATACTTTGTGCAACCTTGACATTAAAAAAAGAAATGTTCAAGGTTCCTGAATTTAATTATGTAGTGCGATAATTATCATCGTTACGATTAACCTAAAAAACTGAACTGGTTTGTAAGTTACCGAACCAAAAATTTAGGATTCCAAGCAAACGCGATTCATTGACATATCAGATTGGAAGCTTGCAGTGTTAATTATCTACGTTAGATATTATCAAATATTAAATAGTATCAATATAGGGCACTGCCTTGTAAAATCGTGCTCGAAATTTTTTTTTTTATAAGACAGAGTGAAGTTAGGTGTTTTAGTACAAGTTCGAAAAAAAATCGAAAAATCAACGCAGCTAATGAAAAAAAAAAACAAAGTAAAAAGTGAATAAATACTGTCATGTATTATAGTCAAAACATGGTCTCAATTAATTTTTAGTATACCTAGTTGGTTAGTTGTTTTCATTAATTAAAAATGCCAGAAACGTTGTATAGTTCACTGTTCTTAATATTGGAAGTTCCTCCACTGATGGTAGTTTACTTTATTAACATTATTCTTATTATTGTTCCTCGTGCTTTTTATCTAAAACAAGTCTTTTTGTATCAATTCCATTGCTAAAGCTCTTTGAGTTATTTTCTTATACGTTGAATTGCGCTCCATTGCCATTAACTCAGCTTTTATTTTTCGTTGGTTTATACCTGCTATAAATTGTTTACATAATGATCTGTCTTTATATGTACCGAACTAGCAATCTTCGGCCAAAGCCAACAGTTCTACTGCGAACTCC
The DNA here is from genome assembly GCA_932526605.1 of Nephrotoma flavescens. Classification (NCBI taxonomy): domain Eukaryota; kingdom Metazoa; phylum Arthropoda; class Insecta; order Diptera; family Tipulidae; genus Nephrotoma; species Nephrotoma flavescens. Next base: position 222,432,598 of record OW052222.1, on the reverse strand, counting down.
TTCACTGATTCATCACTTTTTTGAACAAGTTGACTAAACACTATTGGATTGGTGCACATTTTTGCTTGCGGTGCAAACAACATCTTACATGTCTCCACTATTTCATCATATTTATATTCCTTTGGCTTTTTTGGTTTGCAAGCTTTTGTTAGTTTTATGCTAGCTTATCCAAATAATACGAAAAATTTTTGGCCTGGCATAAATGCTTCTAAAAAGTCTAGAAAATTCCTGCTATTTTCTTTCACCATCTTTATCCTCGTATTATGCACTCACAATTTATTATATTACTAGCTAGCCCGGCAAACTTGATTTTGTCCAAAATAGATTTTTTTATTGAATTATCAATCACGCAACAATATAATTTCAATCTATAGAATGAAACACTTTTCAGATTTAATTGAATTCATTACCCTATATTTATACGGAAAGCTGACCCGACGGACTTCGTTCAGTCCATTATTTGGCGAAAATACAATAAAATCAAGCAATAATTTCATTGAATTGTATTCGTTTTATTGAATTCTAAAAAAAAATAGAACAATGATTGTATTCAATTTAAGTCTGCATGATACACTACATTTTTGTTTTCTGCTCTGGAGCGTAAACGAAGAGTTTGGATGGTTTCCCAACTCGCGAACACACTACATATAGCTGGTCGTGTGAAAAGAATGACATTTCCAGCGACTGCCCTTGTGACTTATTTATGGTCATCGCAAATTCAAATTTCCCTGGGAACTGAACGCGTTTGAACTGGAACGGCAAATCTCTTGAAGTCAGGGGAATTCGCGGAATTGGGCACTCTTCTCCCTTGAACGACCCTTTCAAAATCCTTGCCTTTATCACATTGTTCATTAGCTTTGTCACAATCAGTCGGGTTAAATTGCAAAGTTTCGGGGCATGAAGATTTCGTAGCATAATGATGACAAAACCAGCATTAAGGCGCAAATGATGAGGCGGCATGCCAGGCAAATCCAAAGAGTTTAGGAATTCCACTGGCAATCGATCGATTTGAAAAAACGCAATTCTCCCAGAATTTGATTTTGAATCATTCAATTCAAGTTATTGACATCAATATTTTTCGCTGCTAAAATTGCGCGTACGCTCAATCAATCGTAGTTACGATAATATTGACCAATGTTCGGCGATACATTATAGATGATGAGTTCATCTTTCGTTTAAATGAATTGGCAAATTTCAGATGGAATCTTTTTTTTTTTTATTGATAACTAGGCGATTTGTTTTGGGGCTCAAGGCTCATCCTACTCTTCCGCGGTTATGCTTTTACGTCCTTACTTTACGCCTCCCGGCCAACTCGAGGACGTACGGCTATAGGACCGATTAAAGACAATCTGCACATTGCAAGCTCCATGCCAGCCTATACTAGCATGGAAGATGGGTCGGCCCATGGGTTTTGCACACCGACAGGGGGTCATAGATGGGTTACATTTCACCACGTAGTCTGTTGATGAAATTTCACTTTGCATCCTGCCCTATCGGGATTCGAACAGGATTCCCGATCCAAATTCCAAAACTTTAACCACTGTGCCATTTGGAATCGATATTGAACCACTTGAAGTATCTACCGGAATTTGTTAATTCCCGATTCTCAGCAGTTCTTTTGAGAAAACTTCTGCGGTTCTATCCTGTTGCAAGAACACTCGCATATTCATACTCAATAGAATGGTTTTCACGTATCGCCACAAATTCGACGGCTTGAGACATGCGTTTAATTCATCCGCCGCTGCTGATTTCGGAATCACGGGCATCGTTTGTCGGAAGTCGTTCGTCAACAGTATCATCACGCCACCAAAGCGACGATTATTGTTGCGTAAATCTTTTAATGTTCGACCGAGTGCTTATTATTATCGTTTGATCACTCATCCCATATGATCAATTTACAATACTTTTGCCATGACTCATTGCTTTGAAATGTTGCAAACATATTCTCGTTGATTTGCAGGTTTAACGTAAGCTTCTGTGCTAGATGTGCCGTTCTTCCACCTCGCGAGAGCTAACACAATCCCATTTTGAGGACATATTGCTGCTAATATCAATGATATCAGGAACGTTTTCCCAGTTCCACCGGGCGCATCAAGGAAAAATAGTCCATCGTTTCTATGATTGAGAGCCTTCATCAGCTGATCATACGCACGCTCGTGTTCCAATTCACGATTTAACACATCTCTAGTTTGACGACTTGGCATATGAATTTCAGGCAAAAGTTTGTCAATCATAACCAAACACAAATTTTCAATCAGCACTAACGCTTCATTGTATAGATGTCATCGTTCGATGTCATCTTTGTACGTATCCCATAATTGACGTGGGTTTGAAAGCTGACATGTCGAAATGATCATAGCGATAAGTGTACGAACTTGATTGGCGTGCGAAGAAGCTATTGTTTCGTCTAGCGTTTGATTCCAGTGATTATCGTGTTCAAGCAATTGTAACTGTTGGCATGCTGTATAAGAATTTTGACAGCGGAAAATAAGAGATTATGCTACTCGCCGCAAGTGGCAGCACTATCACTAAAGAAAATAAATTTTGTTATGTAATTACCAGCGGAAATTTTTCATGCATTATGTATATATTTTTTCACTAAATAAAACTTCTCAACGGAATAAAATTTTAAAAGTGATCCTTAAAATGGCAAATTGATTGATCTCCGAAGTAAAGGAACTCGGTATATGAAATGTTGGAATTTAACAATATTCCGTCTTTCCGGCATTTCTTCCACTAGTAACCAATACTTTCAGTTGTGTTTCTAATAGCTTAGGTCATGTTGATGGGAAGTTTTGGGAAAATTCATAGACTAGAATTGCCAACAGAATTTTTTGATTTTCTGCGGCCAACTAGTGGAAGTTTTTGAGATATTGTCCAGAAACTGAAAATAACTTATTTTTCCGCAGAAAATCAAAAAATTTTAGTGAAAATCCTAGTCCATGAATTTTCTCCAAATTTTCCAAATAGTCTCAGTATGGTCTAAGCTATTAGAAAAACAACCGAAAGTATTGGTTACTAGTGGATGAAATGTCGGAAAGACGGAATATTGTTAAATTCCAACATTTCATATACCGAGTTCCTTTACTTCGGAGATCAATCAATTTGCCATTTTAAGGATCACTTTTAATATTTTATTCCGCTGAGATATTTTATTTAGTGAAAAAATATATAAATAAAGAATGAAAAATTTCCACTGGATAGTGCTGCCGCTTGCGACGAGTAGCGTAATCTCTTATTTTCCGCTGTCAAAATTCCGCTATCTTATACAGCAAACTGTTGACATGCTTCTCGAAATGTTGTACACACCATACCATTCATAGTCCGCAATAACACAAATGAAGTTGAACCGCGCACATTAACCAAAATCAACCGAAGGTAGAAGTAATCGTCAATCTTTGGATGTATTGTGTAAATTCGTCCAAATGCATCACTTGAAAACACACCTGGATATTCAACTACTGGTTTGCCTTGCGTTCTGCGTAACCATTTCTTCGACTATGCATTCCATGTGTAATATCGAGACATATTCGAGTAAAGCAAGGTTCTTGCAAACGGATCACTGGCGCAATTGAAAAGAAGCTCATAAATGTGGTTACTGGTGGAATTTTCACTCGCTGTGGCCGTTCTCCAAATGAACTGCCAGATGCACAACAGATCCGACTGTTGTTTCACGATCATGGATCGCAAGATAAGATAAGATAAGATAAGATGTTTACAACGCAGGGCAGCGGTTAGGCTGGTGACCTATAACATACTTCATGCTACGTATGCCCATGTCTAGATGATCACAGATTTCCCGAACAACGCAGCAACTGAATTTCTTGAGCACATGCATACTACTACTACTGCATTCTATTATCACCTAATTATTCGAAGAAATCTGCAACATAAGACACGATTCGGTGCCCGAACTGACTAGGAATCCTGAACCTGCGAGGGTCTCTAGTACTACAGGATAAGGATGTGTTAAATGTTCTAACTTATGAGAAAACCTACTTGAGCGAACTGTCGTTTATCCACAATACAGATCGGTGTTTCTCCTCATAAGTGCACCATAACCGTTTCAAAATTCCAGTGTTAGTAAATAATTTTTATATTATGCAAAGTTAGAAGGTTAGTTGGAATGCTTCCGTTGAGTATCTTCCTTCGACTCACCATGAAGATGAGGAGGGTATTTTGTCTGAAAAGTGATACCTAAATAGTTTTATTAACTGTTAGTCATCATTTATAAATTTAGTAATCAGGAATACGTGGTCTCCTTCTAGTATACTTCAATCGTCGAACCGTGTGTTCGTATAACCATCACAAAATATTATTAAAATAAATAAATAAAATATGTATATTAATTTCGTGTATTATCCTCCAATTTATTAAATCAATCGATGAATCGTTTGAATTTAAATGTATGTGCTGGTTGCTTTACTTTGACGCGCACACACGCACACGCACTCACACACACACACACACACACACACACACACACACACACACACACACACACACACACACACACACACACACACACACACACACACACACACACACACACACACACACACACACACACACACACACACACACACACACACACACACACACACACACACACACACACACACACACACACACACACACACACACACACACACACACACACACACACACACACACACACACACACACACACACACACACACACACACACACACACACACACACACACACACACACACACACACACACACACACACACACACACACACACACACACACACACACACACACACACACACACACGCACACACACACATACACACACACACACACACACACACACACACACACATACACACACATACAAACACCAACAAATACACAACCTATTCAAATATGGACATATAAATATGCACTGCCTTATAAGAATAATTGTGCACTCATGCCCACCACCACCTAAGTTTCCTTGGCAATTTTCCCACCGTAAATCTCATTTTTCCTTTTTTGTTTGTTTGTTTGTTTTTTTTTTGGTCAAAGAACACTTTGTCAAATCCATTGGCAACTAATTCTTATCAAACAAGTCAAATCTGTGAAACACCTAACACTCAGCACGATGTCACACGTTCACACTCCCGTTCATGTCTAAACGGAACAACCAGAATGTATAAAAAACCTGTTAAACCAAATTCTCAGATAAATTTTAATCAACAATACAGTAATACACTTAAATAACAAACAAAATAAAATAAAACAAAATAAAATTTAGCAAATTATGAAAAAATACAACCTGAATTTCGGGTAATCCTTTTATTATTAAATTATTCCTCTAAATAATTGTAAGAGATAACTTCTGGTTGGTTCCAATCCGATTCAATCCGATTATTTCATCTCAACATGTCCAACAATTTAAAAATGATGATGAGTGATAATTTAATTTTCCTCCACCATACACACATTTAACGATCCAAGTAAAAAATCATTGTTAAATCATTTGCTCAAAAAGCATGCATCCATATTTAATAATTACATTTATACTAAAATGTAATTACATTTTTCTCACAGCTGATTACAATTAGCTATTTGACCTATATGTATATGCAAATATAGTTTTTAATTTCCTACTTAATACTAGGTGGCAGTTAAATAAACCAAGATGAAATTTGTTTACACAAATTCATTTGGTTCATCATTGCACAAAATGACACAACAAAATGTTATGTCATATTTCAATTCAATTTGCATTTACACACTCAAGTTTAAACACATTTAATTACACATTCACACATCATATACAATTTTGTATACCATTATACTATGACAAATCATTGCACAACCATACTTCACTCAATTTATATGCATACAATTAATTAAATAGATCGTGGTGTATATGGAAGAAGGACTCGGTGTACGTGTAACTGTGGTTGCATTGTCAATCCGGTGAACATGGCGCAATTTTCTTAAATACATTTTATTTGTACTTCTTTTTCTTCTAACACAATAGATATTATACACATTTTATGGTACCCATTATTTATTTGGAATAATTCACACACACACACACATACACCCTACACTTTTATGCAATCTTGTTCATTTCGTACTCCGCTTCATTCATCCTTTCGCGCTTTGTTTTATTTTATTTTTCGGGCATAATTTAAACATACAAAATATCGCGATAATTATAAAACAAGTAGATTAAAATAATTAAATTAAACATTATTCATGTTTTGAAAATAAATAAATATTTTTTTTACATTTAATTATGCACAAAACACAAGCAAAAGACAGAAAACAGCGGAACACGAAAAAACACGTCAATACACCACGATTTGAACAAATGAACTCCTTGTTTCACGATCATGGATCGCAAATGAAAATATCGCCAGAGTGCTGCGTTGCAGTTCACATATTGGCCCATTTTAAACTTGCTGATATCATCTCGTTCAACGCCATAATAACCGCTATATCGCTTCCCGTGCGGTGACGTATTTGTAAACATATTTAATCGATTTCACCGAACTGCAATACTCAACATTGACATGTGTTGTAAATACCTTACACAATATTGGCGAATATGGCGCGATCCATGTGTAGTCAACCACGATATCTGCTCCTTTTAATTGAGTGATGAATGTTCTGTCATTGTCATCGGGATTGTGTTGTACGCATGGTCCTTGGATCATATTGGTCTTCACCACTTCATGCAACTCTGGATCTATCTTAGGATCAGGAATTTCGGCGGAAATGATGTCATTAATTTGCAACTCATCTGAATACATCCAACATCGAACAGTACCGTATACACGTTGCGTTTCACAATGAAGTCCATATAAAAATTTTTTATTTAAACACTCGTGCTGTAACGTCGTGATGATCGCTTTTGATTGAAAGGGATGCAATAACTGCGTAATCTCTAGCCATTTTGAATGTAAGTAAACGTCACAAACAAATCTGGTCGTCCATAATTGCGCACGTAAGCCATCGCGTCCTGTGAGTTCACAATTTCACCACCAAACGACGTCATTTGAAAACAATCGTTGTACGTCTTGATGTGTTGCAAGCAATGGTTCGAATTAGCAGATTCGCCGAAAAGCAGCAATGGCTCTTTTCGTGGAAGCAACTCTGGCAATTTCACTTTGCCGCTCGCGCAACACAATCCAGGCGGTTCTTTTACAAATTTAACTGCATTGCAATGCTGACAAACGACAGACACGTTCAATGTTCAGCGGAATTTGTTGTTGTTGACGTTGTCGAGCACGAACATCTTTTCTTCTCAATCGCTGTTGCTCATTGTAAAATTTATTGATCTCTTCTGACTGTCGTGCACGATTTTCAATCATTCTGATTCGAGCTAATTCCCTTTCAATAGCACTTTCGACGTGCTGCGCCATTTCGGTGTTGCATTGCAATCTGAGAGTGCCGACCAATGTTACCATGACCTCTTCTTAGCATCATAACAAATATCGAACTATAAATTTTCATCACTTTGTATAAATCGCACAAAAAGTTTTCACTAATCAATAATTTACCTTTATTTCACTCAGCAATAGATAATCCACAGATTCGCAATGATATATTTCGTAAATGTAAACTATTTGAGCACACAGCTCAAATTATTAAATCAGAAAGAATAAGCAATATGCTGAGCTGTCAAACGGAATGACCGCCTACTGCGATGAGCCACCTTTTGAACTGTAATTGATCTGAACTGAAAAACGGAATTTCCGCCTACAGCGCAACCTGTGGCATTATTCTGGTAATTCCCTGGGAATAGGGAATTGGGGAAAGATTTTATATGTAATTTCAGTTCAAATATTTTTTTTCCGGCCTACTAAGGAGAAAAGTTTGATGTAAATATTTATAAATTGGGAATAATTTTTCCATATCTAAATTGGCAGGGAAAATTATTCCCAATTTTATTTTGTTTTCAGAAAAATTACCACTACATTTTTACCTCAGTATGCCCCAGTAGATAATTTTATGACTTCTTTTTTCCTAAACTTTCACGTAGCAATTACGAACGGAAATATCTAATTTGGTCCAGTGGTTTTAGGTTTTAAATGAACCTTAATTTTCCAGGAATGTCAGCCAATATCGCTTAAATTTATATTTTAATAATTCTGCCTTTGTAACCTCTGATGCTCTCGTGTGTTGTCGCCAAAAAAATAGACCGAATTTAGCTTTCAAAAATAGCAAGTCACGAAAGTCACGGCATAATTGTTTTGATTTTATTTACAAGTGTATTAAACTGGATCATCAGCTGTTTTGTGTTTATAAATAGAAAATAAATATTTTGCGTTATTCGTGATAATTTACCTTGACATTGAACAAAATCACGTTTTAAGCATCCGAACAAATCACGATCCATTTTTATATTAAATTCTCAATAAAAAACAACACACATACACGAATGCTTCATTACACTTCGCATCTACCAATACATGTCGCTACGTTGCTCAAATATATCTTCCTGTTACACAATACTTAATTAAACCTATCTTCAAGGTGTACAAAATATAGTTCATGTGGATGGTATCACTTAATGACATGACAGATATTACGTCTCTGATGCACCGAGTCTTTAATTTACAATATATTATTTAATAGACCAAGCAGCAACTTTTATCCAAATCGTTCGAGCCAAATTTTCTTTGAAACAGTCCCGGGCCGCACTAAAGGCCTCGTAATTTTTCTGGAAAGAACCTATCGAAATCGATTTCTTCCACTTGATTCCTTGGCATTCTCTTCACCAAGTTTTACCAAAATCGTAAATGATCCGCGTTTTACCAGACAACATCAAAATCATCGAAAAAAATGTCAAATAGGGTTCAAGGTCAACATTGATAGCGTAACGTAACATAATAATGTTGCAACATTTCTCAATATGATAACACATAACGTCAGATATCTTAATAATTAATTAATTAAATTTACGGCCGTGTCGACACGGCAACATGACACAACATCACGCAACATGGTACATCTGATACAATATTGTGCAAAATATAACAACTTGGTGCAATATAATGCAACATTGTGCAACATCACGCAAGATCAAACAGTAACATGCAATATAGTGCTTCATCCTGTATGCAACACGACGGCGCATCCGAAGGACTTCTAAATGAAATATCTAGAAATCAGAACTCCTTCTAATCGTTTCATTGCCATCGAATTCCCTGTCAAGCCAAGTTTTATCATAATCCTTCAAGCCACATAAAACGTTAAAGTATCCCAAGACAACTCGAAACATATAGTGGAACATCACGAAATATCCCTCAACAAGATGCAACATCAATGGTATATTATAGTCATGATGCAACATTCCACATTGTAGTGCAACATGCCACAACATGGTGTAACACAACGCAACATCATGCAGCATCCCGAAATATGGTGAACAGTATATGCAACATCACTTAACGTAGTGCGACATCAAGCAACATTGTGCGGTGCGACATGAAGGTTTATCCTGGGAATGATAGAATGAATTATTCAGGAATTAGAACTCTGTAATTTCTGTCTGGCTAAATTTTAGCAAAATTGCCCTATCACCAATCGGAATCGGTTATTAGCACTAAAAAACCATCCCTCACAAATTTAAAAAAAAACAAAGAAAAACTAAAGGGCTGAATCCGGGTCCTAACGTTCAACCCTCTGAAATCTTGATCAATCGCAATCGGTTCTCAATTGAAACCCTCAATGATTGTGCGAGCCAAAAACTAATAAAGCGAGACCCGGACCTCAACACCATACTCGCTTTCTGTTACTCAAAAACTCCCTTCCTATTATCCGTCAAAGTTCTTTAAGGTGACAAGAAAAAAATTAGTAAAGGGAATCCAAGCCTCATCGGAGGACCTAAATGTGTTTTCCTGAAACCAAGAATCATTGCAATCCATTTCCAATACTCGAAAATCTCTTTTTGTAATTTTCATGACAGCCGTTGGTGACGATTAATTTGATAGTTCGATTCGAAACGCTCCAATCTAAGGTAACTTCGAAGCGGTTAAGAGAAATTTTTAGGAATATAAAAAAAAAAAAAATTCTGTTTAATTTGTCAATTGCAAAATCAAGAGGATGGTAAAAACGGGTTGGGCTTGAAATTTCGCAATTAAAAATCCTGAAATTTAAAATTCCATATTTTAACTAATCCCGTAAAACCCTAAAATTTAAAAAAAAATAAGAGTTTTAGCACACTTTATATGGTTCGGCTTTTAGTAAGATGAAAGTCTCGGAATAGCAGTGCCAACAAATAGGAACCGAAGAAACCTATTAGGAACGTTATCCCAACCACCTGATGAAAGAAAGAAATGGAACAATTACTTAGGTCGTCGCACCGCGAAACATTTCCCAATTGACCTCCGGCCACCTCGAATTTCAGAGACAGTTATAAAAAAACAGGATGGAAAATAGAAAAAGACCGAACTGAAGCAATAAAGAATGTTGAATCAAAAAGACGCATTGATGAGAGACGTAAGGTGATTAATTGACGAAATAAAAATCTCGTTTAGACATAAGCTCAATTCCGTCTATCGGCATAGCTTTAAGGATGATCTGAGCGTTTTGGCCAATTCCACACGATGCAGTGTGCTTAACTGCAGGAATGCAGACGTTGCAACTCGTAGCCAAAGGACGTCAAAATTATATCAAGAACGCGGCAGTGATGTAAGTATTGCAGATAGACGGACTTTTGCCCAGAACAACCTACAAAGGTGTGACAAACCAGATTTAGCCAATAATGTAAGGGCCGTTGATTTCCCAAATTAAAGTTTAGTAAGATCGGAGAAATGGGGAAGCCAACTAGTATCTATCCTAATTCCTAACGAATATGGTTGCTTCCGAGAGTATTTGTTTAAACACAAACATGACAACAGTCCTTATTGTCCAACAATGTGTATAGTGGAAGAAGATGAGAGAATTTAAGAGCATATTACTCCTGAAAGTAATATATTACAGAACATATTAAATTGTGAGAAGACGTGAGAAGCATCCAAGACATGATGCAACAGGTAAAGAGGCTCAAAAGAAAAATGTTCGGTAATCCTACCCTGCTAGAACCAAAACTTCTAGCGATTGCTACGCCGAGGGCTGTCTGTATGACACTGTATACTAAATTGAGGTTTTAGTTGGTAAAAATATAGCAGTCTGACATTTCAGTAAATGCCTCGAACAATAAAAACCAACATTGCTGGAGTTTGAAATAAAAGTTGAACAAACAATTAAGGACAAA